>PCDM01000008.1:600000-1081168 GCA_002778215.1 Esteya vermicola
TCTTGTTTCGCTCACTTGGACGACCCCTTCTTACTCCGTCTCCCACGCGTCGTCGTCTTCGTCGTGGCCGCCCGCCGGCTGGCCTTCGTCTGCGTCTGGCGGCTCGTCTTGGTACATTATTTCAATCCGTGCCCCCGCGTCGTCGTCATCATCCACATACATGGCATTCGGATCGCTCGTAAAGATGTGCTCGTTGTAGCCGTCGGCGAGGTCCATCTCGTCGGCGTCGTCGCTGAGGCCCTGCAGCCGTTCAAGCTCGGCCGTGTAGAAGCGCAGCTTGTTCTGGACCTCCTCGAGCTCGCGCTGGTGGCGGCTGGGCCGCGGCACGGCCCGCATCAGCTTGCGGTAGGAGTCGTGGTAGTCGCGGACGCTGTCGCTCATCATCTGGCGCGACGACGACGGGTGCAGCAGGGCGGGCCGCGTCATCAGCTGCGAGTGCACGAACCAGGCCCGGCCGTCGTAGCCGTCGAGCACGATCTCGGGCAGCACGACGAGGTCCATGCGGTTGTGGCTCTGCTGGGCGGCCGCCGTCCAGGCCTGGCGCACGTCGTCGGGGATGCGGTACTCCCACGAGCTCTGCCAAAAGATGCTGGCGGTCGCGTAGGCGCCGACAACAGCGCTGCTGCTCGCGTTGCCGCCGTGACCGCTCTGGCTGCGGTCGACGCTGCAGCTGGTGGCCCCGGCGCCGTTGGTGCCGGCGAGGTAGCGGAAGAGGCCGGCCTCGTTGGCCTCGGCATTGTAGATCTCCATGATGTAGAGGGCGGGCATGCGGCGGGCGGCGAGCCCGGCAGCGAGCAGCAGTTTCTGGACGGCCTCCTCGGCGCGGTTAGAGCAGATGGTGGTCGAGGTGAGGGTCAGGAGGCGCAGGTGGTCCCAGACGGGAATGCGGAGGCGGCGGTGGGGTGTGTAGAAGCGTTCAAAGAAGTGGTCGGCGTCGATAAAGTCGGCGACGGCGAGCTCTTCGAGGTGCTCGCTGAACTCGGCGATGCGCCGGGCAAAGAAGGGGTACTTGACATCGTGTCCCCACACTTCCTCGTCCATGTTAAAGGCGTCGTTGAAGCGGAAGAGCGTGAGTTTCTTGATGGATTTCGGCCAGAAGGCGACGTTGACGGAAAAGTCTAGTCAGAGTCAGTGGTGGCAGAGGCAGAGAGAGAGAGAGAGAGAGAGAGAGAGAGAGTACACACCTTGGTCAGCCTGGCGCTGGGCCTCGTCGGTAAAGTGGTGCCAGAGCTCGAGGTCGAGATAGGCCAGCCGGGGTAGGCTGTGGACAATGTGCAGCAGCGAGCGGGCCGTGAAGAAGCGGTGGTTCTGGCGCAGGATGCAAAAGGTAGTGATGACCGAGACTTCGGGCAGGCCAATGAGGCCGTGGGGGTCGTGCATGGCGGCAATGTTAATGTCGAGCCGGGAGTCAAAGTAACGTGACTCGCCGGTTTCGGCGATACCGCGCTCGCCAAAGAGGCTCGACTTGTCGCTGGGCGAGCGGGCAAGGAGCTCGAGCACGATGCCGGCGCCGGCGGCCTGGTGTGCGCGCAGCAGCGCGTCGGCGTTCCAGGAGGAGAGCGCGGCGAAAAAGTGCCAGAGCGTGTCGGAGAAGACGCTGTCGTTGGCGTCCTGGTCCTCCTCGGACTCGCCGACGCAGCTGAGGCGCGTGGGATAGCGTGGCAGGTCAATGACGAGACAGACGTGTCGCAGTACCGCCTGGCGCCGGAGGTTCTGCAGAAAGTAGCCCTCAAAGTCGTGCACATCGCCCGTCTTGACGGCGAGGCTGCGGAAGGTGATGGCTTCTACAGCATCGCGCCATTCGGAGCAGACGGTGGCCAGGGGCGCCAGTCGAAGGGCGCCTCGCTTGGGCCCGTTGGCGGTGTTCTTGCGCGGGGGCGTGGCAATCTCTTCGATCGCTTCAAAGACGAGCAGCTTGAGCTCAACGGGCAGCGTGCCCCAGGAAGCCATGTCGAGGGATCAAAATCGAGGAGGTCGAGGAGGAGGTCGAGGTCGAGGTCGAGGCCGAGGAGGAGGTCGAAGAAGAGGAGGTCGAGGATGGAGAGGAGAGAAAGAAGACACGAGTCGAGGACGAGGGATAAATACAGGAGACACAGAGTACGGCCAGAGCAGTCGACATCCACCTGCTCCGTCTACTTTTTCAAAAAAAATAAAAGTTTAAAATGAAGAAAAAATACAATTGCCCCGCCAAAGCTATTTGATTAGTCATTTAAGCTACGGATCTACCAGGTCGTCTGCAGGCCGTGCACGCCCGTGGGCTTGTCCGCCAGCGTAGTCAGCCGGATCCCGTGACGAAGTCCCTCCTGCGGGTTGTGTACGTCATAGTCCGAAATGGCCGTGTGCGTTGTCACCCGGTTGTCCCAGAGCGCCACCGTGCCCGCCTCCCACTTGACGCGCACCTGAAAGTCTTGGCCATTGGCAATGTGCTGTTTTGTTAGGGAGGAGGACGAGGAAGAGAAAAAAGAAAAAAAGAACAAGAAAACGTACTTGAAAGAGGAGGTTGAGGAGAGCCTCGGACTCTTCCTTCTTGAGGCCGATGATGCGCATACTTCGTGAAGCCCGCGTTGATAAAGAGTCCCTTTTGGCCCGTGGCCGGGTGCACTCTCACAATCGGGTGCTCGGACAGGACCGGCTCACGGCGCACAAACTTGCCGTCGCGGCGGGCGTTCTCGGCCTGCGGAAAGCCGCTGTGCTCGGCCCGCAGTCCCTCGAGAAGCGTGCGGATCGGCTGCGAGAGCCGGCTGTAGGCCACCGTCTGCGACGACCAGGCCGTGTCGCCGCCCGTCGGCGGTACGTTGAGCAGCGCCAGCAGCGTCAGGCCCGGCGACTGGTGCTCAAACGAGACGTCCGAGTGGTACGTGATGGAGTTGAGCCGCTCGCCGTGGGTGCGCGCGCGGTACTTGTTGTCGGGGCCGAGGTAGATGTTGTGCACCTCAATGTGGTCCTTGACGTGCGAGCCCACCGGGTGGATGTGCAGGGGGCCAAAGTACCGCGCAAACGCCTTTTGCTTCTCGACGCCAATGTCCTTGAAGTCCTGGTCGCGGAAGACGACGACGCCGCGCTCGGCAACCAGCAGGGCGAGCTCGTCCTTCTGCTGGTCGTTGAGCTGCGACAGCTGCAGGTTGCGGATCTCCGTGCCGATGAGCGGCGTCAGCGTCGTCACCTGCACGCCCTCGGCGCCCAGCAGATTGACCTTTTGCTTGTTGGCGACGAGGCCGCGGTCGATAAAATCAAACGGCTGCAGCGGCGGGAACGTCGTCTTTTCGTCGTACACCGGCAGGTAGTCCGAGTACTTGTACTGTGGTCCTGTCAGGATTCTGGCACGTTTTCTAGAGCTCGGAGCGAGGGAGAGGGTTGCAAACCGTTTCGTGAAGCTTATCGTCGTAGGCGACGGTCAGCTTGAGCAGGCCCGACTCAATCTGAGCCTCGCCGGCCTTGGCGGCTTTGGTGGCCGTGGTCGTCGTGGTCGTCGTAGACATTGTGCGCTGTGGGAGGCTACGAAGACAAGTGGAAGATACAGAGAACAGAGAATCAGAGAAGCCAAAGAGACCAAGGAGACTAAGGAAGTCGCGGAAGCCAAGGAATTAGATATATGCCATTTACAATCATCACCGGTCTCGCTCTCGGGAAAGAGACATTGTGTCATTGCCTGCTTTCTCACATCATTTCATCTGGTCACTCTGCCGATGGACATCTGTCCGACGACGGTGCCGACACCAGCCATCATCCAGGCCTGACTTCATAGTGCGGCAGCAAGCAAGCAGGACGGGGGGGATACACTCTTGCATGGAATCGGCACTGCCACGACCGGAAAGTAGGGCGGCTGACTTGTGTCTCCGTGCTTGCTTAGCCCCGATTTACCACGCAGCACAGAAATGACGACAGCCAACACCAACACCAACACCAACACCAATCAGACAACTCTGCCGACCAGCGCGAGCCGTATTTCAAATCACTGCTCCCTCCCTCCCCACCTCCTGTCCTCAGATACGCCTTTGCCGTCATCCTATAATTCGATCATGACACAATCTCATGCCATTAACGCAATATGATGCAGTTCACTGGACGGTTAGCTTGCTTCTCCCTTCTTCTCCTTTTTTGAATTTTTTTTTGATAAACGACGGAAAAAAACGAATCAGGTGTGGCACAGAAACCCACTTTTCTACTTGCTGTCCGACTTTCATCGCCGGATAAGCGACTTCGGCACCTTCGTCGCGGCCCTCGGCCACGCTCTGCACTCGAACCCGCTGAGCCTCTGCTGCCAAGGCTGGCAGGGGCGCCAGGTCAAAGTCCGAGGCCAGGTGCCAGAAAAAGGTGGACGAAATGCGGATGAGCGGCCGCTCGGCTGCTTCCTGCTGTCGTCGCGCCATGGCCGTCTGTGTCTGCGCGTTGACCACCACCTCGTGGTAGCCCGCCTTGATGAGGCCGCCGCTGAGGTGCTCGAGCTGCTTGCCGGCCTGCACGAGCAGGTGGCGTCCAGGCGGGATGGACACGGCGATGCGCCGGCCCGTGTTGCGTGCCCAAATGTGCAGTCCCGGAAACCGAGACCGGCCGTGGATGGTGAGAAAGTTGAGGTCCGTGTGGAAGCCGGCCAGGATGGTGTCGAGCTTGCCATACTTTTGGAGGTCGGACGCCGTGGGTGCGAGCAGGTGTGGCCTGCCAGGTTCCTGTCAGTACTTGCAACTCTCTCTCACGGAAAAGCTATCGAGGCAGTTTCTCACCCATATTGACCGGCATCCGTAAATGTCTTGGCCGGTAGTCCCAGTCCAATGGCTGCCATTTCAGCCGCGCCAGATACCCTAAGAAAGCAAGCGGGTCAGCTCTGCAACACTCTTGAACGGCCCTGTCGTCCTTGGCTTCCGTCTCGACTAGGGGCACGTCCACACGCCTCCCTCCACCTACGCTGCCTTCATGGATCCTCCCCACTGATCCATCACCCGCGTCCAGCGCGCCTCGATAGCTGCATCGGCCGTCGGCACGACATTTGGTGCATTCAGTCCTGGAAATGCCGTCTCGTACGGCGGCTCCTCCACGACGCGCCAGAAGAAGCGGCACTTGGGGTCCGGCTGGTGGCCGGCAATGTCCAGCGGCCGCTCCTCTGGCGCCAGCCGCGCGATCACGTCCAGACACGGCTCGTCCACCGCGCACTTTGGCGTCTCCGTGTTCTCCAGCGACACGCCCACCTGATATCCCACCTCGGGACGCTCGTCCTGCTTCAGGGCCGTCTCGGGCTGGGCAAAGTAGTCTTCCAGCAGGTCGAGAAACACCTCGTTGTCCTCCTCCGACACCCGCGAGTCGTGCAGCACCAGCGCCCCAAAGGTGATGAGCGCCTCGGCTGCCTTGCGGCACTCGGCCTGCACGGCTGGCGAGTCCTGCGGCTGTGTCCGGAAGACATCGAGGTCGACGATCGGAAGGTCCATCTCTGTACACGGTTAGAAAAGAACAGAACGAATACAGGTAACTCGTACGGACGTCTAGGAAAGATAACCGCAACGCATCCAACCACGCGTATGCAAAAGGTCAGACGATCAACTGATATCACATGCAAGCTAATTGGTTCGTGGGATCAGCCGGCAGTATCATGTGATACCATTGTATGTATTAGTAAGCAATCTGTCTGAACACTACACGAGGACACCATGGACCTCGAAAGGGCACTTCTACGGTAGACATCGATGCAGACGTAGTTACTAGGTAATGAGTTGGTTGTTCCCTAGTCGGAATGTTCACTGGGGCCAAGTATATATACACATTGTACTACATAATGCTCACATAAAACGGCACGACAAAGACCAACTTTTTCCCCCTCACCCTCGCTCGCTTTTGCAATTTCCAGTTTTTCCGTTTTTCGTTTTCCATTTTGTTGCTGTTTCTGTTGCTTTCCAGTCTTTTACACATGAACAATACACATCAAAAATAAAACTGCTGCTGCGTCTGGCCTGGTGGCGGCTGTGCCATAAAATCAAAGTTCATTGTGTCCTGTCCCACATTCCACTGCTCCGGGTTCTCTGTCCATGTTAGCATCTCAGGGGCAAGGGAAGGGATTCGGGACTCGGCACTCTGCACCCGGAACTCGGCACACGGCACACGTATCACTCACCCCAGAAAATCTGATCATACAGATCCATGGGCGACATGTACGTGGCGGGATCGATGTTGCTGAGATCAGTCAGCGGCCCAGTCGGTGGATGCTGCATCAGAGGAAATAATCTGCCACAGCCGTTAGATCTCACAAGAGCTGGAGTCGGTACAGAAGACAGAAAACAAAAGCCTACCCTAGATCGAGACCGCCCGTCTGCATTTCGGCCATGGCCATGGCGGCGTCCTGGTGCGGATCGAGCGTCGTTGACGGCTGAGCTGACGGCAGGCCCGGCGGCACTTTGGGGTCCGACGTGACTCCGGTCCCGGGGAGAAGCGTGTTCTGGGCCAGCAGAGGCGTGCCTGCTGCCGAGACCACGGAGGACGAGACGGCGCCCGACAGAATCTTCCCGCTCACAAAGCCATTGCCGATACTGCTGCCGTCCTCCTTCTTGACCGAGTGGCCGGCGACGGATCCGTGGTTGTAAATGTTCTTGAGGGCCGCGAGGGCCCGCGACAGCGGACCGGACAGCTCAATGTCCCGGTCGGTCCGGGGAATGTAGACGGCCGGCGGAGACTTGTTCTCCTTGGCCGCCGTCGCCGACAGAGCCTCGATCAGGTCGCCCTGCAGCCCGCGCACTTCCGGGTCGGCCGAGGTCTCGCCCAGAATGCCCAGCAGCACGGCCGACGAGAGGCCGTGGTAGGTAAAAGCCCACGAGCGCGTCGGAATGACCGAGAGCTGGTGCATGGACAAGAACATGCGCACCGTCTCCGTCAGATTCTCTTTGCACCTGTCGGCCAAGAATTTCTTCTGCTCCGCATTGAGGCGGTTGCTGTCGCTGCGCCGCAGGGCCGGCCGGCAGCACACCGACACGACAAAGGACGTGTGCAGCCGGATGGCAAAGTAGTGGAGGCGGTCCAGCGCCGACCGGCAGGCCTCCTTGCTGCGCAGCTGCGGGATCATCTTGCCGCGGATGTCCTCGGCCGCCTTGCAGCTGTCCAGGATCTGCTCATAGGTGGCCACGGAGGCCACCTCGGGACTCAGCCGCTTTCCGATCAGCTGGCAGAGGTGGTACATGCCCTGCAGATAGGACCAGCCGGCCGACGGGGTCGGGCCCAGCGGTATCGGACTCATCGTGTGCGGCGTCATGGGCGTTCTGATTAGTCAGCATCACAGGCAAAGGAGAAGGAGCAGCAGCAGGAGCAGGATCAGAAGGAGGAGGACGACAGCCACGCACCGGTCAAACGACAGCGAGGTCAGGCAGTCATGCCAGACAATGGTCCACCTAACAGGTCAGCGGGTGTGTACCGTCACGGGTCGAGCCCGACGTACCAGAGTGTCCTTCGCAGGTGATCCTTGCGTTGCGTGTCGGGTGTTTCTCGGCCGTCAAAGTGCTGCACGCGGTCGAGGCCAAGAGACTGTGCCAGGCGCGTGGTGAGTCCGAGCAGAGCCCACGAACCTTCCGCCTTCATGTCGTTGAGCAAGACGAAGCTCGTCATCATGAGAGCCTGGATGGAATCCAGGTTGGGCCTGGACCTGTTAGTAGAAGAGAGAGGTAGACAGGAGGAGACTTGGGAAGGGGGGGGCAAGGGACGAACCGGAGGAGGAAATTGCCGAGACGGAGGAAGTGAAACGAGATCTGAATGTACTTTTGCGAGTCGCGGGTGCGGATGTGGTAGGGAGAGTCGTGATACTGTGAGCCGACAGCCATGACGGAGAAGAGAATGGCCAGCCACGAGGCCGAGACGGGCTTTGTGGGCCGGGCCGACGACTTTGCATTCTTGGCTCGCTCTTCGAGATAGACCATCAGCTTGGTCTCGAGGTCGTCGATGTCGAGCACGAAGCCCCAGAAGGGGTGGGGAATCTCCTTGTAGGCGCGGAACAGCTTCATGACCTCGCGGTCAGACGGCAGCTCGGCCGAGATGTCCAGGGTCAGCTTATCGAGGTGGCGCGACGACATGAGCGGGAACGGGGCCGAGTTGTCGAGCCCGAGAATGGACCGCATGTCTTGCCGGATGTACTCGACGCCTTCCTCCTGGCGGCTCGGTGTTCCCTGTTCGCGCAGGAGAGCCGGGATGCTATTCTGGCCCAAGTATCTCGTGACCTCGTTGACATCGGCGTCGACTAGCCGTCAGCAGGGTGTCTCGAGGGAGGGGAACACAGGAAAAAGGGAAAGAAGGAAAAAAGAAAAAGAAACGGAACAGGGGAAAGGGAATGGAAGACGAACACTCACCCCGGATGGGACTGCCGGCCGACCGCTCTCTGCTGACCTGGCGCGAAGGACTTCCGTCGGGCGAGTAGCTTCTCTTCTTGGACGCATTGAGGTGGAGGGTGTCGTCGGAGGAAGGAGCCGCGGTGGACGCAGGCTTGGACTGTGAGGGACGGTTGGGCTTGTACGAGCAGAGCTGTGCGTGGTCTCTCTTAACGCAGTTTTCACATGGCTGCTTGTTGTCGCACTTTACTTTGCGTTGGCGACAAGGCCAGCATGCCGTTCCTGAAAGGTCAGATGGGGGGAGACACAGAAGGAGAACGAAGAAGCAGGGGACAGAGGAAATAGAGCCGAGAAAAAAAAGGACGGGATGGGGCCAGAATACAGAACTCTGGGGTCTCTTTCATATATCAGACGCCGAGGTCGGCATTCAGGTTTCATCCCTCTTCGCAAGGAACGATCCGAGACCTACCATAGCGGACTTTGCGGTGGGAATGGATGATCCGGCTGGCCTCCTCTGGGGTCAGGTCGTCCAGGACAGGGCTGTCCTGCCGGTCGGCCATGTCGGCAGTCTGCGCGCAGAGGCCGCTTATATCTGTTCCTGCCCAACCGCCTCAGTTTCGGCAGGGCTCGGAAATGTGGAGAAGATCAATAGTTGCCGAGCAGAGCGGCCGTCTTGTTGGCAAGCAGCCCGTGGAGATGTGTAATTCTGGCGACTGGAGTGGCGCTATTTGGATGCAGAGACGTGTAGGGCATGGAAAGTGGAGAGAGCCACCGACCACATTGTTTGCTCAGCAGACGTGAGGGCAATTGGGATACCGATGCAAATCCGAAGCTTTGAGCTTCCTCCTCACGAACAGCCAGAAAGAGGGGGTGATAACGATAAGCCACGGATAGCCGTCGATCAGGTCACATGCTACAGTATCAGCACAGTCCCGTACTGTGTAAATAAACTGGCAAGGCTCGACGCACCTTCCGCCTCTTGTCTTGGCGCCGCCCATCTCATTCGTCACAGGCCATCACTCCCAGGCTCATTGGCAGGCTCTTGAGGAAGGAACAGAGGCGAAGCCCGCAGAAGACTGGATGAGGCCAACCGTTGACTCTTGCCATCAGCCTTTAGGAAAAAGTGCACAGGAGGCAATGTAACAATGAACAGAGCGTTGTATTTTTCTCTCTCTTTCTTTCTCTATATATCGGGCACTGCCTGCCCATCACTTTCCTTCTTTTCTTTTCCCTATTTCCCTTCATTTAATTTTCCTCTTTTTCCTCCTCTTTTTCCCCTTTTGCACTTTTTTCTCCTCTTCCTCTTGTTGCCGTATTCCAATCCCTCTTTTTCTATGTCCTGCCATTTTCGCTAAACTGCATTGACAGACGCATCTAAAACTACCCGCCACTATCTTTTTTAGCGCCCGCTAACCTGCCGCGCGCTCTAGCACTGAATTGCATTGTTCCAGCCTCCTCTCTCCCTTGCAGTTCGACCATTGCACGCCATGTCTCGACGGCTGTGTCCCAGCACTCCCACCAGAGACAGGGAGACATCTCCCGCGATCGTGGACGATCCTGTCCGCGAATACTTTGATCGTCTGAACCAAATCTTCAATCTCGGCCTGCGCCTGCCAGACACCCCCCTGTCCCCCGCCGTCAAGGACCAGCGAGCCAAGTGCGACGCCAACTTTGGGCGACAGGACAGAATCGCCAGCCTCGTCCGCTTCTGTCACTATCAAGACCAGTTCCGGTTGCGTGCCGTGCTCGACACGTTTGAGAGCAGGGCTCGCGAAGAGAGCACCTCCTGGGCTCGGAAGCCACAGGCCGATCAGACGCTCTTGCCACGGCCCGGAGAGCAGGTAAAGCTGCAGGGTCTTTTGCTGACTGTCCTGGAAGAGTCCAAGAGTGAATTTAAAATCCGCCAGGGCCAGAATGCTGTCGGTGCTGCCAGTGCTGCCAGTGAAGGCAGTGGTGGAAGGTACTCCACAGTGGGTATGAGCCGTATGCGAGGAAATCCATTGGCCGGCTATGTCCTGCAGACAGTCGAGCAGGATGGCGTGCAGGACGTGCACGACGTGCACGACATGCAGCCACGAGCACGAAGCGACACACTGAGCACGGTGTCGGATTCGGGGTCGTCTGCTCAGTTCTTTGACTCATTTGAGACGCCGGCCACTGAGTTTGACGGCGATGACGATGACGGTAATGACGATGAAGCGGGCGAGCAGACCTTCTTGCGTCGCTCGCTCTCTCAAGAGTCCTTTCCGGCCTCTGAGGGGGAGATGGATGCTCTCAACGAGTCTTTTGATCTCTTAAACGTGGGCGACGACGAGCAGAGTGACGATGATCTCATCAAGAAAGAAGACGACGGGGAGATTCGTATCCCAGAAATGGCCAGTCTGCACATATCCAGGCGTGGTATGGCAGACACTAGAGACAACTCTACCGCGACAACCACGGCAACCACTACACAGTTCAAGCCAGATCCTAAATTGTGGGATCGGCTCACCTCCGTGTTCCGTAAGAATCTAATGACCACTCGGTGCTGTCCGCCCCTTCTGCTAACATGGCATGCCAGCTGCCACCCCCGCCTGGCTACAGCAAGCCCCCTTTGCCATCATATGGGAGTTGACGCGCTTCTCTCTCCGCTGCGGCGTTGACCTAGAGAGCATCCAAATGAGCTACTCGTCAGAGTGGTGTAAACAGAATGTCTTTCTCGACGTCGTGTCCAAGCACCGGGCCTTTTCCGGCCGGTTGCTGCCCGAACGATCGAGCCAGATCTCGTGGGACCTGGCTCTCCGTCGCGACTCTTGCTGCGAGAAGAAGAAGATGGGTGCCGTGTTTTCCGCCTCTCTCGAGTTTACCACTCTGGCAGATGGTCCCGTCTACCGCGTGAAGCTGCTGCCCATCAGCCACGGACAGACGTACCGCCTCGCTCGCCACTATGGCGCCCATCGCTTTATTGAGCTCCTCTTTCCGTCTCACAACTCGAAGGACAAGGACGTCCAGACTGTCAACCACTGGCTGGCCACGCATCGACACGACTTTGTCGGACGGCACTGGGCCTCCTTTTTCATCAAGGATGTGGGCTCCAAGAAACAAGCGGCGTCTAAACTGGACTATTTCCCAGAGGAGAAGAAGCCTGGTGGGCTGTCGATCAAGCGCGTCTTTCTGTTTGCCGAGAAGGGCTCTGGTCAGCATGACACCAGTGCGTCTCTGCCGCCGATCCCTGTTCACGACATGCTGGATTGGCTGCTTCAGTTTGACAACAACGAGAACAAGAAGCAGCCCTACCTCAAGCTCTTCTCTCGCATCGCCCTCGGTAAGATTTTGAACAACTCCAGACTGACTGTCCCCAACTGACCATGTAGGTCTGACTCGGACGACGCCGACCGTTGTGTTTGAGTCGCACCAGATCATTCATGAACCAGACATTGAAGCCGAGCAGAGTAAAAAGGTCATGAACGACGGCATTGGCACCATGTCGCTCAGTGTCGTGCGTAAACTGCGGTCAGACCTCGACCTGACCGACCTCCCCACGGCCGTACAGGGCCGCCTGGGCAGCGCCAAAGGCATGTGGATTCTGGATCCCACTGATGACGGCAAGGAGGACTGGATCCGACTCTATGCATCACAGAAAAAGTGGGAATGCGACTTTCTGGACGCCGACCACCGCACGCTCGAGGTGCGCAACTACGCATCTGAGGCACGGCCGGCCGGCTTGACCATGCAGTTTCTGCCCATCCTCGAGGACCGGGCGATAGACAAGAAAAAGATGCGCCGTGTCATCGGCGACATTTTCCGGGGCCACCTCATCCGCGACCTCGAGACGCAGAAGCAGGCCATGGAGAATAGCCTCTCCTTTTCCATGTGGACGCACGAAAACTCGAGCTTCCGGGCGGAGAGGTCGTCGCAGTGCCAGGTCCCCTTCCTGGGCGGCCTGCCGGACCGGAACGAGGATGCTGTCCAGTTTCTGGTCCAGGGCGGCTTCGACCCGCGCCAGCAGCAGTACCTATGGAAGATGGTCTATGACATGCAGAAACAAAAGTGCGAGAAGCTGCGGGACAAGCTCAATATCAAGGTGGGCCGGGCCGTCAACCTGCACATGGTCGTGGACTTTCTCGGCGTCCTGGAAGAGGGCGAGGTGCAGGTGTGCTTCTCCTCCAAGTACCAGGTCGAGGCCGACTCGGCACCGGACGAGACGGGTGACGACGGCTCCTTTTCAGACACGCTCCTCATCGACCGAGACGTACTGGTGGCCCGGTCGCCCGCCCACTTCCCCAGCGACATCCAGCGGGTGCGCTGCGTGTTCAAGAGGCAGCTGTGCATGCTCAAGGACGTCATTGTGTTTTCCAGAAAGGGAGAGCATCCGCTGGCCGACAAGCTGTCGGGCGGCGACTATGACGGCGACATTGCCTGGGTCTGCTGGGACCCGCGCATCGTAAACAACTTTGAAAACGCCCCACTGCCGCACAAGTACGACTTTGTCATGGAGGGCTACATGGGAAAGGTCAAGGACAGCCTGAATGATCTCGTGCAAGAGCAGCCGGCAGGAAGGGGCGCCAGGGCCAAGGGCCGCTTGCTGCCGACGGCCACCGGCAAGATGGTCGAGCGGAGCTTCGAGTTCAGCATGAGAGACGACCTGCTCAGCAGGCTGACCGTCTACAAGGAGCGCCTCTGCTACCGTCGCGGCAAGATTGGCGACCGTACGGGTCTCATTCTCAGCTCTCTGCTCAGCGATCTCGTCGACCAGGCCAAGCAGGGCACCGTCTTCACGGCGCAGGACTTTAACCGGCTGCGCAAAGACCGCCTCGAGGGCTATCATAAGCCAGGCCAGCCGCCGCCGGAGTTTCTGGACCCCCCCAAATACAAAGATGAGAACGCGCGCTCGTGCGAGGGCACGCCGGCCGAGAACATTATCGACGAGCTCAAGTTTGTCGTGGCCAAGCCCCTGATTGAACAGGAGCTCAAGGCGCTGGACGCGTTCAAGAATGGCGGCAGCCATAACAAGGGCCCCAACTACTGGGATGAGGACTTGGCGAAGCCGGCCAAGGAGTTCGAGGTCCTCGCTCACTCGTCGCCAATCTGCCAGGCGATCCTCCAGGAGCTCAAGAGCGACATTGATGCCGTGCGCAATGTGTGGGTGGCCAATTCTTCGACCAAGGGCAAGAAGGGCAGCCCAAGCCAGGGGGGCGAGAGCGATGATGGGTTGGAGGATCCGGGGTACCGGCAGCGTGCGCTGGATGTCTACCAGCAGTGGATGGACATTCGCGTGCGGCTGCCGGCGGAGGCGGGCAGGAACGGCACCGTTGTCATAAAGAGGGAAGACGAGAGATGCTCTGAAGACAAAAAGGACTCGGCCGCCGAGGTGGTCCGGGCTCTTTTGCAGCAAGAGTACCTCGCCGACGTCGATTATAGCCAGTGGGCGATCCTGCGGGCGAGCCAGACGTACCGCCAGCTCTACTGGCGGAATACGAAATTGTTGTGGCAGTTGGCCGGGCGGCAACTGCAGGCGATCAAGGCGCTCATGACATCGGGGCGCAGACACAATGGGGGCGGCGGGGGATCGAGCATCCTTATGACGCCCATGCACTATGCGGCCTCACGGCCGGACAGCAAGATGGTGACCCACATGGTGGCTCGTCAACAGAAATTGGAAGATGACGGAACTCTGCTTGATTACGAAGACGAATCCGACTAGATGTACAGATGCCAGATGGATGCACGATACCAGTTCCTTGTCCAATCTGGCTGGAAGGGAGGGGGAGAGTCCTTGCACTGTATACTTTTTTCTTTACGTCTTTGATTTATTTCCTGTCATACTAGTCACTTATTTCATCCCAGAGGAACAATACATACAATGTACCGCTCTACTGCTTCCATTCACCCTTGTTGATGCGGGCCGACAGCGCAAGGAGAGTGTGGCCAATCCACTCAAAGTCGTCCATGTCCAGGTAGATCTGGGCACTGATCCGGACCCAGAACTGGTCCTCGTACAGACAGCCCTGGAGGTAGGTGTTGTACTCGTCGGCCTGGATCCGCTGACACCAAGACCACATGTCCGACAGCCGAGACTGCGGAATGGCCCCGTCTGCATCATTGGCGCCCCCGTCGGGCAGGATCGTGATGGGCAGACGGATGTTGACCATGGGGCAGTCCCGCAGCCGGCTCTTCTCGGGATGGGCGCGGTGGTCGAGGACCTCGGTGCCGAGGATCTCGGCGACACGGTCACCGCCCCGGCGGGCCAGGCTGACGCAGTAGTCATAAATGGCTGCTTCGCCTCCCAAGACGTCACGGCGGAGGGCGATGGCCTCGGGGATGCAGAAGAAGGCGCTCCAGTCGGTGGCGTTGAGGGGGCTGAAGAGGCTGGGAAAGTAGTTGGCCGAGCCGGCCGCGGCCGAGGCGGGCTCCGGGGGCCGGCTGGCGGGCGGCAGCCAGCTGCCAAAGGTGGGCAGGCTCGTCGTGATGAGGTGCTGGTTCCGGAAGGGGACGTACAGAAAGGCCGAGGAGCGCGGGATAAAGAGCCACTTGTGGCAGTTGGAGACCATAAAGTCGGGCTGGGCGGCCGGCGTGCCGAGGTGGTGGAGGTCGAGCAGGCCGACGGCGTGGGCGCCGTCGAGGAGCGTCAGGAGGCCGAGCTCGTCACGTGACATGGCGACGAGGCGCTCCCAGGGCAGGCGGACGCCGGGCATGGAGACGACCGTGTCGATGAGGATGAGGCGGGGACGCTGGCCGGCGGCGAGGGCCGCCGCGTGAGTGGCCCGGACCTTGTCGAGGAGGGTGTCCTCGTCGTCCTCGAGCAGGTTGAAGTGGACGGCGCGGGTCTGCAGGCGGCCCTGCTCGGCGAGGGACTCGAGGACCTTGCGGCAGGCGACATAGGAGGTGCTGAGGTAGAGCACGGTGTCGCCGGCGGCAGCGCTCCAGGAGGCCGACACGTTGGCCATGACCGTGTGGACGCCCGTGGAGGCGCTGGCGACGAAGACGACCTCGTTGACGTCCACAGTGCCAGCGCCGAGCAGGGACTGTGTAAGAGCCTCACGTGACTTTTGCAGGAGGGCGGGCTGCTGGAAGTAGGTAAAGGCGTCGATGCGGGCCTCGCTCTCCTGCAGAAAGGCCAGACGGGCGCGGCTGATGGCCGTGGGAACGGCGCCGAAGCTGCCGTGGTTGAGGGGGTGGCAGGTCGGGTCCTGGCCAAAGAGAGCGCGGGCGGCCTTGCCAAAGGCCACGGGCGTCTGTTTGACCTCTTGGTTGGCCATGGGAACGGTGCAGGAAATGTGAAGGGAAGTATCTGGAGGTCTCTGGGAGACGGGAGAGACTGGAGAGACTGGAGAGACTGAGGAAAAAAAGTATGTAAAAGTCTACTTTTGGCGCGTGTCATGAATAGGGCGCCGGGGCGCTACGATGTATTTATGGCCAGCGGCAGACCCGACTGTGACTCATGAAGTAGCTGTTCAGCATAGTCTGACTGCGTCCGCGGTCTGCAGCTAGATGCCGAGTCGAGAGTCCGGCTTACACCCACATCCACATCCACGTTCCACATATCCATCTTTCCAGAGCTTCCACATCTCCAAATCGAAGGAGTCACATCCGCCCCGCTTTTCACATGCCAGTCTACATCACGTGACTTGGTGATGAGGTTGCAGTGCAATCTCCATCTTCCCCTCCTTTTTTCAGACGTGTCTCGGCCAATCACAGGCGAGGAGGATGAATACGAGATATGAAGGATGTTACAAAATATGACACCTGGATGATCTGGGATTTCCACCGTGTTCTTGCTGGCGTACCATGTCATACTCCGTAATGACAGAGTCTCTGCATCTACAATGTACGTATGTAACTCGTAGGCTGCGCTGCGCCTAAGAAGCGCGCACTGTGAGACTAGCTCAGGAGCACTGTAATGACGCTGCCTCACATCTTGTCTGGCGCGTCTTACGCAGCAGAAAAAGAAAAGTACGACCGTGCTTGTCAGCGCGCGCTATTCTCCCCAAACAGCCCCTGTACTAATACTGTGCTGATGAGGTGCGCTATGCTGACGTATGTGTCCTCTAGCTGGCACTGTACTCGTCAGAAGAGAGACTCGCCATCGCCCACCGCCACAGCCATGTACGAATACAGCGCCCGGGCCTGTACGAGTACGTATAGAGAGTCCACTAAAACCTGGTTTTCCCTGCTTCGTTTTCTCTTCTAGCCCGTAACATTGCAGTCATTTAGTTTCATTCGACCCCCCTGTCTCGATCCTTCCCGCTTGTCTGCCTTTGTCTCTATTTTTTGTATCTTTTTCTTCTTTTCTTTTTTTATTTCACTTTTTACTTTTTTGCCCTCCCTTTCACCCCCCTTACTCGTCACTTTTGCCCTCCTCTCCTCCCCTTTTTCTTTTCCTCTTCTTCTTTTCTCTTCCTTTTTGTTTTTGGTCTTGCTGTTCTTTTCTCCCGTCGTCTCTTTGCGTTTTTCTTTTTAATCTAGACATTTTCTCCATCTGCTCCTTCTCCCTTTTTTCTTCTCTCTTTTATTCTCTCTTTTTTCTTCCAAATTGTTTCACTCGCTCAGGCCCTCTCAGCTCTCAGTGTTGCATTGATCGAGGGTCCATCCACTCCAGTCTGTGCCAATTCTTCTACACAGCTTCCAGTTGTTTGGCTGTCAGCCTCGTCGGCCTTTCGGATTCGTCAATTGGACGACTTGCTCTTCCTCGACCAATCCCTCCTCTCTCCTTTTCCCTATACCATTTTGCGCCACAGAATGGTCTGATCCATTCAATACATCGCCATGATCAACCGTCGATTCGCCATTATGGCAGGTGCCCTGCTCATCCTCATCTGGACCGTCAAGCTTCTTCCCGTCCGGAGCCTCTCTTACGACGCATGGGACAAGGCCAAGGATACCTTTCAGCACGGCAGCAGTGGTGGCGGCCACAGTGACAGCAAGACTGGCAGCAGCAATACAGGCAGCAGCCCAAGTGACAGCCATAGTGACAGCCAAGCTGGCAGCCATGCGGGAAGCTCTACGGATAGCTCGACGGGAAGCTCGACGGGAAGCTCTGCGGGAAACTCTGGCGCCTTGACTGGCAGCAGCAACAGCGGAAGCGCCAGCGACCATGGCGAGATCGGCTGGACCCTGCCTGCCGGCACAGCCGAGGCGCCAGCATCAAAGTACTTTGAGCAGGTCTTCTCGGCCGACCACCCGCACGACTACGAGTTCCGCCACCTCAAGGAGGCTTGCGACGCCGCTGACTGGGACCACAACGAGGCCTACCTCAACTGCGTCGGCATCGAAGCCGGCATGACGACCATTGTGTCCCAGGTCAAGGTCTGCCTGAAAATGGCCGTCGAGACGGGCTCGCACCTCGTGCTGCCACGCATGCCTCTCCGCGACTCCAAGAACCTGCTCGACTTCAACTTCCTCAACGAAGCCGCCTACATGCCCTACGACAAGTGGTTCGACGACGCCCACCTCCGCGAACAGCTCGGCCGCATCTGCCCCCGCATGAAGATTCTGCACCCCGACGACCTCGGCACCAAAGTCCGCGTCGAGCACCGCTTTCCCATTATGTGCAGCGACGCCCACGGCTACAACAAGCTGCACAGCTACTTTTGGGTCGGCCGGCCCTTTCGCCCTTTCTTCGAGGGCGAGTTCCGCAAGCACATGGCCGAGATTGCCGCCGCCGCCGCCGCTCCTCCTGCTCTTCCAGCTCCACCAGCTGCGGCTCCTCTACCTCCGGCAGCTTCTGCGCCCCCAGCAGCCGCAGTGGACCCAGCAGCCGCAGTGGACCCAGCAGCACAAGTGACGACAGTGCCGGCTGCTGCCGCACCCACACCACCGTCGCTGCCGCCGCCTGACGCCGCCGTCCCGCCGACTACCGCTGCTCTCCAGGACCGGTGGGCCGACGGCGAGGCGAACGGCAACAACATGGACAGCCACCTGCCGTCCATCACGGTCGTCGACACGGACTCGGAGTTTATGGTCTATCGCATCACAGACGACCCGACGCGTCGGGACCTGCGGCTGTGGACCGACATCTCACACCTCGTGCGCTTCCGACAGGACGTGCGCACCACTGTGGACCACATCATGACACACTTGACGCCGCGCGGCAGCTACTACGGCGTGCATTTCCGGGTGGAGAACGACAGCCTCTGGAGCTCGCTCGAGCATCAGCTGGGCGTCGACCTGGACGCGCTGGACCGGGCGTGGGCCAAGTTTGGCGGCAGCGGTGCCGGCGGCGGCGACAGCGCCGAAAAGAAGAAGCCACTAGTGTACCTAGCATGCGGCGACGCGCAGCAGGTGGAGCGGTTCGTGACGGCGGGCGCCGAGCGCGGCTGGGAGGTGACACACAAGTGGCGCCTGGCCGACGCCGAGACGACGACGCAGATCAACGCCATGGCCTTTGACTTCCAGGGCGCCATCGACATGGGCGTGATGATGCGCAGCGACTTCTTTATTGGCGTTCAGGGCAGCGCGTTCTCGTCGACGGTGGCCAACCAGCGCGACGTGACGGGGCGGTACCGGGGCAGCTCGTTTGACGTTCCAGACGAGGGGGCACGCACGCACCTGTTTAACGACATGGACGCGAATGAGTATGCGTGCTGTTTGTGAGTTTTGAAGAGTTGGTTTCTTTGTTCTTCCTGGGTCTGGTCGGGGTTTGTGTTTGGGATCTACCATGTTTCACGTCTACTTTCGGGAAGTGGAGAGGTATTGTCTTCGTCTTTTTTTTTTCTTAGGTTTTTGTTTCACGGCGTTCATGATCTGGAACCGGGGTGCTTGGTTTTTTACAAGTGCAGGCTACGAGAAGAAGAGGAGATCTGAAGAGGTCTATAGAGATCCGGAGAGATCGGGAGAGACTCGGAGCGATCTAGAGAGTCGGACCGTTTTGGTCACGTTTGTGAAACGGCCGTCTGCCATTTAGTCGTAATACTAGGAAATAGAAGATACAGGGATTCAAGGTGTGTACACGGCAATACATGGTGGAGAAAGCAGAAACAAAGTGGTATATGAGAGAAATCGAGAGAGCCGACAAAACAGTGAATGGAAAAAGCAGACAAGAGAAAAGAAGAACAAGAGTAAAACAAGTAGCCAACCGACGTCATATCCATACAATTGTTGCAAAATAACAAGAACCGAAAAGAACCTGAAAAGAACACAGAATCCAACCAACGCCGTAATCCAGACGAGCTCTCGCCAAAGCGATGCCCGTCAGTGTCATTGTTGCCGCCATTATTGCCCCTGCCGTTGTTGTTGCCTCCGCCGTAGTGTTACTGTTAATGTTGCCATGTCCGTTTCTATGTACCATGCTGTTATAGACAATGACCCCTGCCAGGTCTGGGCTGGTCGTCGATCCCTCAGTCCGACCTGCGAGAGGAGGAAGACGATGACGTGTTTATGGTATTGCGCTGCCAGTCGCCCACACAATTGGCCGAGGTCGACACGGACTGCCCGACAGAGGCGTCCTCACGTTGCAGCGTGGGCAGCCGATGCATGGGACGGCCGCTTCGGCGGCTGTTTGTGCTGCCAGAACTGGCCATGCTGTCGTTGCTACTTTCGCTGCTGCTGCTGCCACCAAAGGTGATCGTCATGGCCGCCGGGGCAGTGGTCAAAGTGGTGGTCGTGGCGTTGGTGGAAGCAATGGTGGTGGCGGGGGGAGGGCCTCCTGGTAGGCTGCCGTCTGTTGTGGTGGAGACTAGAGGTTTCGAATCTTCTTTCTGGGTGTTATTACCACTGCTCACAGGATCCATGGGGAGGGGAGGGGATAAGGAGAGAGACGAGTGAGAGAGGAATGAGAGGAGGAGAGGAGAAAGAAATGAAAGAGAGGACAGAGAGGACAGAGAGGAGAGAGAGGAAAGAAAGGAGAAAAGCAAACGGGACAGGAAACGCAGAGGGCTGGGGGTGAGGTAGCAGTGCAGAGTGGGCTGAGAGACAGCGTGAAGAGTGAAAGTCAAGAGTCCAGGATGAATAGAGAAGCAATCCAAGCAGTGAACATGGAAATGTAGCAGAGAAAATGAAGATGAAAGCGGATGATGAACGGATTCCATGAGAGCCAATTTCATGAGAAGAGTGTCTATTTATCAATCTTTACTTACATGAGAGAGAACGGATGCATTGAACACGAAAAAAGGAGGATGAAGAAAAAAAGGATGAAATGAAAAAGAAGTTGAAAAGAAAATGAAGAAAAAAGATTTACTGCGTGAGAAGAAAAGCTGGCGAAACGCTGTTTGTTTGCATAGATGAGGGGGGGGGGCAAAAAGTGGTGGTAGATGAAGAGGGGCCAGAGGGGGTCTGAGAGATCGCGGGCGTTTTATCTGCTTTTTATTCAGACTTCTATTCTTATACCAGCATCGAGTATGATTATCCGGGGGCTGGCCTTTGATGCCTTGCTCGTGGCAAATGCAAAAATGCTGCCTTGCGGGAACCACTCAGAAACCAGAATGAGCCATTCAGAGCCATTCAGAGGCCATGCAGAAGCCGGCTGCCATGGCCATGTGGCCAAAAAAGGTCAGACAGGACCTATGAAGAGGGCGGGCGCTTCCTAGTGGCGGCTACGCTGCACGCAGTACGCGGTATAGTGGCAGGTGCCTCGCCCAACAGGTCTGCGCAGAAGGGCAGGCGGTGAGTCAGGGCGAGAGCGTCTAGGACGAGAGAAAGAGGAAGGCGCCAAGAGAATGGAGGAGGCGCAGCAACACCTTGCTGTCACTGCTTCAGGCAGCAAAGCACAGCACAGCGAAACGGTCGCACGGCAGCACAGCAATAATAGCCCCCAAATTATGGTGGGGTAAACAGAGTGGCAGCCTACGAGCCAACCAAAAAAAAAAAAAAGGCTGAACCGACCTGCTGAGTCATCTGATATCTCCAGCGATGCAGCCGTAGTATGACGTGCTCTTGTCTCGGGACCAATCCGCAAGGCTGATGGCGTACGCGAATGGTGTACTTTTTGTACTCGGATGGTGTCTTGCAAGGATGAGCCCAAGTGTCGACCTGCCGTCTTCCCCTCACGCAGGATTCGGAATTCCCACATCTTTCTCCTTCTGTCTCATCCTCCTTCCACAGCAGAAACTATCAAAATCAGACAAAATCAAAACAAGTTCAAAATAAAACAAAACAATGGGGCGATCCTCCGATAAGCTGCTGGGCAAACAGATTATTGTTGTTGGGGGCTCAACAGGGTGAGTATAGAGTCTCAGCCCAATCCTCTCACGTCAGACTGACTTTCTCCCCTTCCCAGAATTGGCTATGGCGCAGCTGAGGCGTTTGTCGCCGCAGGCGCCCATGTGACGGTCGTGTCATCGCAGCAAGCCCATGTTGACGAGGCCGTCGGCCAGCTCCGTCAGGTCCAGGTGGAGGCTGGGATCGAGGGGTCAGAGGGGCCAGAGGGGCGAGCCACCGTCACCGGCGTCGTCGCCAACGTCCGTAACGAGGCTGCCTTTACGGCCGCCCTCCAGTCCCTCGCCCCCGTCGACCACATTGTCTTCTCGGCCGTCGACCTCATCATCCGCGGCCCGCTGGCCACGGCCGATCTCGACGCTGCCCGTGACCTCTTTGGCGTCAAGTTCTGGGGCAGCGTCGTCGTCGCCAAGGCCGTCCTCGCCGCCCACCACGGCGGCACGACGCCCCTCGTGCGTCCGGGCGGCTCGCTGACGCTGACGTCGGGGGCGGCCGCCTTCCGCAGCGCCTCGGGGGCTGCCATCGGGGCCGCCCTCAATGCGGCCGTGATCAACCTCACGCAGAACCTGGCCCAAGAGTTTCGGGTGGCGGCCCAGGAGAGAAAGGAACGCTCTGTCCGCGTCAACACGGTCGTGCCGGGCCTCGTCAAGACGCCGCTGTGGGACAAGCTCGGCCGCAGTGCTGCCGAGCAGGAGCAGCTCTTTGCATCTGGCAGCGAGACCCTCAGCGTCGGCTTTGTGGCTGTGCCCGCCGACATTGCCGAGGCATACCTCTACCTGGTGCGTGCCGACTATGCCAACGGTTCCGTAGTCTTGATCGGTACGTTTTTTCTACTTTTGTTTTTTCTACTTTTCTTTTCTTTTCTTATTTTTGCCCTTATTGTACTATGCTGACAAGGCAGATGGAGGACGCTCCTATGTGTCTTGAATCTACTCTTACACCTCATATCGATCCGTGACTTCGTGTGCCGGCCTGTAGACAAAGTAATCAAACCGAGCCGGCATGGCTGTCCCGTTCAGGTCCGACGCTGCCATGCCCACAAACGATCCCGTAAAGCTGCCGTGCTCGGCATGTCCCCCACACTCGTCGGACACGATGGAGGCATCGTAGACGGGGCCCGTCTTTTTCAGCTCGCCAAACGTGGAGCCTGCCTCTGGATCATCTTTCTCCTCCTCCAGAGCATACCAGAATTGCAGGGCCCGGCCACGCACGGTGACGGCCAGGCGAACCTTGCCGGTGGCCGGCAGGGCAACGGTCGGCGGCATGGGCATCTGCAGCTGGCCAAGGGGGTGCGAGGCCTCGGACGACAGGGTGAGCAGCTCGCGCTGGACGGGAGGGTCCTTTTCCATGCCGTCATCCTCCCCGCCATACATCTCTCGGGCCGTCACGGCCAGGTAGAAAAAGTTGTAGCGGCTGTAGTAGACGGTGAGACCGGCAAACTGGCGCTCGTCACGTGGACTGACGTCAACGACGGTCTCGGCGTCAAAGGAAAAGTGCTCTTGCCGCCGCGCCACGAGGGCCTGCTCGAACCAGGAGCCGACAGACTCGCGGCCGAAGAGGACGAGCTGACGGCGGTCACGGTCGACGGACAGGATCCGCCCCGGCTCGGGGGTGCGCAGCCACTGGAAGTCGGGGTGCAGACCGGTGCCGGCCGTCGTGGCCGTCCAGGCCGCATCTCCGACATCGCCCGCGTCTCCAAACCGGTACCGCCTTTCGGCCCAGTAGGGCGACGTCGCCGGGTCGTCGTCGCGGTGGCCGGGCAGATCGACGTGGAGCGACGGCACGGGGCCGCCGTTGACGTAGAGCCAGCCGTCGTCGGCCCAGCGGGCGGCCTGGATGGCCGTCTCGCGGCCGAGCACGCAGCGGCGCTCCTGGGTGGTGGGACGGCCCGTGAGGTGGACGAGAAAGGTCTGCGGGGCTCCCTGGCCGTACTCGACAATGTCGGCGTGGCCAGCTCGCTGCAGGGCCGCCAGCGGGTGGTCCTTGGACGTCAAGATGTACTTTTGGGGATGGGTCTCATAGGGGCCCCAGATGCTGCAGGTGCCGGTGCCGGTGCCGGTGCCGGTGCTGGTGTCCGGCCGGCGGACCGACCGCGCCATGGTGACGGCATGGTCGTAGCCCGTGCCGCCCTCGGCCGTCAGCAGGTAGTAGACGCCGTTGCGCTTATACAGATGGGGAGCCTCGGTGAGGCGGAGATCGGTGCCGCGGAAGATGAGGCGGCGCGGACCCACGAGCCGGCCGGCATCGGCGTCGACTTGGAGCTCCTGCAGGGCGATGCCAGAAAAGGATGTGTCACGCTGGAGGCGGCGGTGGTCCCAGAGCAGGTTGACGAGCCAGTGGCGGCCGTCGTCGGGGTCGTGGAAGAGGGAGGGGTCGAAGCCGGAGGAGTTGGCATGAATGGGCGTGGAGGACCAGGGCCCGGTGATGGCGGGCGCGTGGATGATGTAGTTGTGAGTGTCCTTGAAGCTGCCGTCTTTGCGCTTGACGTCGGTGTAGACGAGCCAGAAGCGGGAGCCGTCGTGGGAGAGACAGGGGGCCCAGACGCCGCAGCTGTCGGGGTCGCCACGCATGTCGAGCTGGCTGCGGTGCTGCAGGGGGCGGCAGACGAGGGTCCAATTGGCCAGGTCGACCGAGTGGTGGATCTGGACGCCGGGGAACCACTCAAAGGTGGATGTGGCGATATAGAAGTCGTTGCCGACGCGGAGGATGGAAGGGTCGGCATTGAAGCCGGGCAAAATGGGATTCCGTACCAGAGGCATGGCTACGGAGTTACGATACGAGGAAGAAGAGACTCGCTCTCTCTGGGCAGAGGAAGAAGCTGCCTTTCACTGCTTTTTGTCCATCTCTCTCTTCTTCCCCTCTCTCTGAGTTTAGCCGGCGGCAGAATGCGAGCTCCCGAGTTCGGAGAAGGATGAGAGAAGAGCAGAGAGGAGAGAGAGAAACAGACAGAGCAGAGAGGCAGAGGGGACATTCCCATACTCTGTACTCGTGCTCGTATGCTGCTCGGCACTCTGTCCGGGACACTGACCACAACGCGCATGGTGCTTGGATCTCTGATTTGCGCAAGAGATTCGTTGTCGCCGATTTTATGCAGAGAGAAATTGGCTTATGCTCAGCATGGCCATATATTTAGCACTGTCGAGCACGCTAGCATGCTATCCATGGACCGTGCTGTATTGTTTGCAGTCTGTGCCCCGATCTCGTGCTCGTGCTCGTCCTCGAGCAGAAAAAAAAAACAAAAAAAAGGAGGGAGGCAAGGACAGTGCGAAGATGTGTAAAAACAGTGCGCATACTGTTTCTACACGCTTGCCCGAAACTGTTTAATCGCGCGTGGGAAATGGCAGGGACCAAGTGGGGGTCGTCAGAGGTCTGAGCTTATCCAGCGGTGTCCTTGGCCCTTGACGGTCCCTGCGAAATTGCCTCTCCCAGAGAGGACTAGCGCCGAGGCTGACGATGTGAGAATCTTGTGTTTTCCGAGTCAGCTTCACCTACGGTTGCACTCGCGTCATGTTGACAAAGGGGTTGTAACGACTGGGTTTGGCGGTGTACGAGTACGAGGTTGGGTCCGGGTCGTTTTCCTTTTTTTTCATGCGGCCAGATCAGAGAGGCCAGATCGAATGCCCGAGACAGGCAAGAGAAAGACATGAGTAAGGAAAAACAAGACAGACGGTAGAGATGGGAAAAAGAGCGAGAGAAAGAGACAAATGAGACAAGAGACAAGAGACAAAAAAGGACGATCAACAGGCTAACGGGCGGAGTACAATCTACAGAGTACAGTACAGAGTACAAGCTGGTGGTAAGCGGGTGCGACTCCAGATGCCCAAGACGTTGCAGCGGATCAGGACTGGCTTTCCCATGGAGCTAGGCTAGACTGAGATGTGCATACAGTACTACGGAGTACTCGTAGGACAAAGAGTCTCTTCAGTGATGAGCCGGGGGTGGCGATCCAAGCGGGAAATACGAGTACGGAGTACGAGCTGTAGAATATGGGCAAGGTGAGAGAGGAGAGAGGAGGGGGGGATAGAGACACAGAGACACGCGTCTGGGAACGGATAGACTGTTTTCTTTTACTGTTTTGATTCTTTTTTTGATTCTTTCCCTTGTATTTTTTTATACTGTTCTTTTTTTTTCTTCTTTTTTCTTGTTTCTTTCTCTCGTCATTCCTCTAGGGCTTTGTCCTTGCTTACTCGACAACGGCTCGTCGTCCGCCTCTCGGATCCTGTCCGTCGCGGGATCCTCGCCGCCAGCTCTTCTCAGCATTCTTCTGCGGCCTCCTTCTCAGCACTCTCTTTCTTGTCACTCGCTAGCTGCCGCCAGAGCTTGCTGCTCTCTTTCTCTCTCTTTCTGCCTGCCTCTGGGGGGCTTCACACTCGCTTTTTCGGTCCGAGCTGTTTCCTTCTGGCTCTCCTGCGTACTCATCCCCATCTCCACGGCACCATGGCTCGTTGAGGATCATGGTCCTTTTTCTCTGAGACACTGCTGTCAGCCATCTCGTCATTCGTTTTCTTCCCGCTCATGCTTGCCATGAATTCCACAATATAACACCTCTGGCGTGTTCTGTATATTTCCCACCTCTCTCGTCTTGCGTCCTCGCCGGCCCGACACACTCGTTTCTGTTGCACCGCTTCCTTTTTGCTCTTGATTTCCTCGTCTTTTCTCTTATTTTCCTCGTCTTTTCTCTTTCTTTACTCTCTTTTCTCTCTTCTCATTCTCATCTCCCTTCTCTTTCCTTTTCTCTTCCTCGACATGGTGGCCATTCACCCCCTCCAGGACCATCCCGTCGGCTGGACCCTCCCAGACCTCCATGAGCTCTGGGAGGCCCTCTCCCAGTTCCAGGACGACAGCAGCTGGTCCTCCTCCTTCCTCCGGCGCCGAGACGACCGCAGCAGCAGCCGACAGGACGAGAACCAGCAGGGCCAGCGTCGCCAGCAGAGCAAGACCACGACGACGGCCGTCAAAGTACAAAACAAGGCGGCACAGACCACCACCACCACGGCCGCTGCCACCACAGCTGCCTCTTCCAGTAATGACAATAGTAATAATGATAATAAAGACACCACGACATCCACCCAAAAAGATACAAAGACGACGACCACCTCGACGACGGCCGCCGCCAAAGCAACGGCCGCCGCAGACAGCGGCACCACCAAGAGCAAAACCAGCGACGCTCCCACCACGACGGCGTCTCCCTCATCTTCTTCCTCGTCTTCCTCGTCCGCCTCGGGCTCTTGGGTCCCGGCTTATGTAGCCACCGGCGGCGAGACCGTCTCGGCCTTTCAAAACAGCGACGGCAAGGTCCTCTCCGTGGCCTATGTCGACTCGGACGGCCACACCACCACCGTGCCCTACACGAACTCGGCCGGTTACTCTGGCTTTCCTGTCGCGGCAGCCACCAGCACCACGCTGGGCCTGTTGACGGCGGCCGGCACGGCCACGCCCAATCCAGACGCCACCAGCGTCACCACCACCAGCACCAGCAACAACGGCAGCAGCGGCAGCACAAACAGCAGCTCGACCCGTGCAGGCGTCGTTGCCGGCATTGTCATTGGCCTCGTCATTCTCAGCTTACTCATATTTTGTTTCTTCCGATACCGGCGCGCCGGAAAGCTCCCCGGCTGTCTCGGCGGCCGGCCCGGCGGCAAAGGCAATGCCAGCAGGAACAGGCTGGGCTCGGATGATTCTCTCGTCCGTGAAAAGGTCCGGGCAGCGGGCGGCGGAGACGGCGCCAAGGCTGGTGCGGATGCTGAAGCTGGCATGAGTGCTGTTGGTGCCTCCACGGATGCGGCTCCGGCCCACGGCAGAAAGGATAAGGAGACGAGAAACTTGCTGGAGAGGCCGGCCATGGTCATGGCGGCGGTCAGCTCGGCCGCCGTCAGCTCGGCCACGTCGGCTGCGGCCAGCATTGCCAAGTCCATCCGCAGCGTCGCCTTTTACCGCAGCGGCTCTCACCCAGACAGGCAGGACCGCCAGGACTGCCAGGAGACGTCGACGACGACGCCCCGGGGCGCATCCAGCAGCACGAGCCCCTCGGTGCCCTCGCCGCCGCCGCTGGCCTTTGACTCGTCTGCGCCCTCGGTCATCACCCAGGAGACGGCCTCCATCGAGAGCTTCAGCACTCTGCCCACCGTCCAGAGCGGCATCCAGGGCCGGGCCAAGTTCCACGCCTCGCCCCTCCCCCTGCAGGCCCGGCGGTCTGTCGTCCCGCAGCTCGTCCAGATCTCCACGCCCAAGCCCGTCAGCGTCCGCTCGCACCGCGTGCACTCGGGCTCCCTCCAGCGCCTCTCCCTCCACAAGATATCACGTGACACGAACAGCCGCCACAGCCGGCACGCGAGCCACCCCGACCGCAACGAGGAGAGCATCCACGAGACGAACAATGACGGCACGGTCTCTATTGCGGCGCGCCGCAAGAAGCGCGTGGCCAGCATCAACAGCATCAGCGGCATCAGCATTGGCGGCATCAGCATCGCCAGCAGCGCCGCAGCCTCGCCTGCCACGCTGCCCTGGCCGATGCCGCCGACTTCGGCGTCCGAGAACGGCCGATTGGGAAGCCGCGCGGGCAGCCAGGCCGGTGATGCTCCGGTCCACCCGGTCCACCAAGCCCACCAGATCAACCAGATCAACCAGTTCAACCAGTTCAACGGATACTATGCCGCCGGCCGCTCAGAGAGCGTGCCTGAGCTCGTCGTGCCGCCGTCGATCAGCTCCGGTCCCGGCTCTGGTCGCCGGCCCTCTCTGCCCAACCACACCCACCTGAGCATGATGGCCAACTACTCCTCCTCGAGCAGCCCCATCATCCCCAGCACGCTGACCATGCCCAACCTGCCCCAGACCGAAGTCTCCCCCACCGCCAGCTCCACGACAGCCCTCTCGCCGGCCCGCAGCTCGCCCACCGTCGTCTCGCCCACCGCCCTCTCCCCGCCCAACGGCCCCTCTGCGCACTCTACGCCCCGCAAAGGCTTCACTACGCCCACCGTCATCACCACGACGGCCCTCAAGAACCCGGCGCCCGCCTCGTCTCCCTCTGTCCGCTCGCCCACCCGCGCCACCCTCGACGGGCCCGGCAGCCGCAGCCTCCTGCAACGGTCACACTCCAACCGCCGCCGACCACGCCTCAACATGGAGCCCACGCCGCCACCCTCGCAGGCCTTGCCGGCACCGCCGTCGGGTGCCCAGCTGCGGCAGCACGGGAGCTCGGGCTCGGGCTTTTATGAGAACGGTGCTCCGGCCAAGACCGTCCGAGTGCCCATATCACGATTTCATGCATCGTGAGACTCGTTGCTGTCGACAGCATGTGTCTCTTTTTCCTCGTATTTTCTTCTGTCCGATGCGTGCATTTTTTTCTCTGGTGCTTTTTCTTGGCTTGGATGATACGACACTCATTTTCTCTGCATTTCATGCATATCTGCTCTACGCAAGATACCCAACGCTAATGTACATTGATTCTCTTCTCTCTTGTCACTACTCTTGTCACTACTTTTCTTGGTCCGGTATACATGTATACATCCACTCGGCTGGATATTTTGAAACAGAAAGAAGGGGGGAAAAACAGAAAAAAAAACATGGGAAGAAAGATTGTAAAATTAGGCTGGCATTTTTTTGGCATGTACACTTCTGGGAAGGTGTGTTTTTTTTTTTTCAAAGACTCTGGCTTCTCAGAACTTTTATTCTTTTCGTGAGAGAAACTTGATAATTCTTTTCCCAAAATGTCCGGCCCCCTCATGTGTGTGTTTGTGTGCTACGTAGGAAGCGACCCCGGCACGAATCTCATCTGGTCGTATTCTGGCCGCTTTTGTTTGTGCTTCTCCAGTTTCCATCTCTTACTCTTACGACACGTGAAAACCGACACGTGAAAACAAAAAAGGGCTCTACCATGGTCCATGGGTCAAAATGTTGCTAGGCAGCAAACAGTGAAGCCACCTTTAATTCTGTGCGATTAGCGTCTGAATTGCGCCATCCGATTTTCATGAGCAAAGAAAAGGTGCCCCTGCGAGGAGCCGAGACAAGCATACCCGACAGAGTGTCTGCCTCACCCCTCCAATTTCTGTTTGTCTCGAATTATGAAGTAGCGGTCAGCAGCAATAGCAGGAGAGATGATAAGATGGGGAAAGAGAGAAGAGTAAACTGAGATGGTGGAGAGGACGGAGGTATGGGGGGGAGAGGGGAGGCAGTCGACCAGGAGAGTGTGGGAGAACAGAGCTTCTACGTACTGACTACTTGATCCTTCTCTCTGCCCCATGAAAAAGAGGAAAGTCTAGGCAGAATACACCAGACGCTCGCTGTACCGCCAAACAGAAATCAAACGAACATGCTAACAAAGAAAAATATGGACAGGAAGAAGGGTGGGTGGAGGGTGTCGTGTTCATGCATCTCAACGACGTCAACGGTGCATATGATTCAACTGCACAGGTCTGGTGGGCGGGACTAAAGATGGAAAATATGGAACGTGGGCATGAAACAAAAGGGGATAGAGAAGAGTTGGGGGGGGGGAGAGAGAAGAAAAGGGGGATGGCGGAGATGAGTGAGGTAGAATGGAAAGAAAGAGGGAGGGAGGGGAGAGACAGGAGAGGAGAGAGAATAGAGGGAGGGAGAGAAGAGAGAAGATAGAGAGAGGAGAGAAGAGAGAGGAAAGAGAGGAGGGAGGGTGGAAAGGAGGGGGGGATCCAATTGACCCTGACTCGGTCCTCTACTCAACAGTCTTCTCTTTCTAGCTCATTCCAAAGTAAAAAATAACGAAAAATAAAATACAAAAATAATGGCAGAGAGAGACAGAGAGCAGATGAACCCAAAGGGGAAGGGGATGGAAGCACAAGACGGTCAGGAGGTCCGCAGGCCTCGAAAGGGGGCCCGAAACAGCTGCAGAGGAAGAAGTGGTATGCATGTATCATCCAAATAAATGAATATCAGCATGAAGGATCACGAGATAAATATATTCCTTCTCTACAGAGAACGCCTCCTTTTTAATTGAATATCCCTTGCATTGTACAGCGCAGACAAGTGAGATATGACAACCAAACTTGAGAGGAAAAAGAAAAGAGAAAAAGGATGAAAAGAGACAAAATAGGCTACATTCTCTACAATGTGGCTGCTGAATGGGCCTCCCATTTCCGCCCGTCCTCCTCCATCCTCTCTGACCCTGCTCCCAACCTGGTCGCTCTTCTGGCCTCTGGACCCCTGCTCTGTCCTGCTCTCCCCTGCCTCCTTGCCTGCTGATATCGGCGGCTCCTTCTGGTCATCTGTCAGGTGTCTGTCTCTGGTGTCCCCCCCTTCGACACGCCCATTCTCTTCCTAGCTGTCCAGTTCGTTTTGCTCGTATGTGGGAGGGTGGTTGGCAGGAAACGGCGCCCGCGGCTGGGATCAGGCATATACGAGTATGAGCACTAGTGAAAAAGTAAGCAGCAGCTGACTGTGGCGGTCACCAGAAGGATTCCTCTTGTGCACGTATGTCTGCGAGCATGTCTGTTGGTCAGGGCAGAGGCTGGTTCAGAGGATTCAAAAGGACGTTAAGCGAGGTGGACAAACAGGAGCCGGGGGCAGACTGATTGGCAGACAGAATGACACGCAAGCCCAACAGTCTCTGCACAGACAATGGCTTCTTGGGTCGGACAGTCTACAGTATGTTCTCCCGAGACCTTGCCTCCCTGTTTATTTTTCCTTTCTTTAGGGGGCCTCGTTTTCCCTTTCTGGCTTGAAAAGTGAATCAGTAGAGGAAACGGAACACGAGAAGAGAGACAGAGAGCACACGTACAACATCATGATGAGTCGAATCTTCCATGTCTCGAAGGACAATATATTCTGTGTAGACTCATATATACCTGCATCTCGTGTATCTACATTACTCCTCGTCTCTGACCTCCTATTTCCCGAACAGATCCTTTCTATACAAATCAGTCATGGGAAAACAAAAAATAGAGACGATTTGGATGAGTGATAACAGAGTAGCACCAGAAAATATGATAGATGCATGTCCCATTCCGTTTTTGTTCATCTTGCATTTGTGGCTGTCTTGGGTTCCCGAATGTTTTTCATTTATTTACTACCCCCCGTTATCAACCCCCGTTTTTTTTTGTTTTTTTTTTTCATGTCTCCTCACCCCCGCGGAGTCATCCTCTTGGACGCAGGTAGAATATTTACAATTCGATTGTTAATGGAAACCAATATAATTATTTTTAGCTCATCATGTTGTGACGCATAAAAGGTTCATTTTCTTTGAAAAGAAAAGGGCAAAAGGTAAAGGATCAGCTGTGAGGTGGGTCTAAATGAGTGTCGGGTACAAATACCAAGTGCAGGAGACGGCTTACGCCCTGCTCTTACTACGGGGAAGCGGCTCGCAGGGTCCGGGGGGGACTCAATCCGCCCAGTCCGAGAATGATGAGAGAATAGGAATAGGAAGCACATGGGTAATTTATGAAATGCACAAATTGTACACTGTACAAGCAATATGCAGGCAGATTTTAGGTATACACATGCATCATACATTTGGATACTGTACGAAAGTCTCAGTCAAAGGTAGCCATCATCAATACTACAGACTACAGCGTAGAAAGAACTCATAATCCTCCTTTTTTATTCATTTTTCCGATCTAGTAACATCTTTATTCTTGTAGAGGGGAACGTATGAAAAGACAATGTCAACTCGAGCTGTTCACAATGACCGACTGTTAAACTTTCCGCTCCACAAATATTCTCAGTTTTCTTCATCCGTTGCTTTCTTTTTCGATGCACGAGATTCCTACTCTTCTGCAGCAGTCTGACCATGCTCCTTTGGCGTAAGCGTCTCCTATAGGTCCAATGCACCCCAGCTCGCTCCACATCTGGTAGCCACATGCAGGAGAGACATACGCGGGACAAGGAGAGGAAAAGAAGTACATAGTACGAAGAAGGGAAGAGGAGACAGGGGCTCCTGCATGGTACTTTTGTATGCCGTGGGCAAGTACGAGTACGAGTACGAGTTTGAGTCTGCAGAGCTTGGAGAGAGCTGAAAAAAAAGAAGCATAAACCCAAAATGAAAAATAAAGATAAGAACTACGAGTACACGGTATAGCAAGACTTGTTTCGCTGCAACGCAAAGGTGTACGGAGTATCGTACAATTGTCCACGTCCATGTACCAGGACTCTGTATCATCGATCACACATAGATCGTATCGGAACAATCATAGGGAACGTATACTAGTACAAAAGATCTTGGTTCTCAAATCGCTATATTTCTGCGTTACTATAGGTAGGACAATGGGGTTCACACGATGGGAAACGACGGGAAACGATGGGAAAATACGACTATAGATTAATAAAAGTGAGATAAGAAGAAGACGATCGCTGGTTGAACACAACGCTGGCCACATGCAAGACCAGGTAACTACGAGTACGAGTACGAGCACAAGCGGGCAGCCTCTTCTCTGATCGACCCACGGTCGAGGTTCTCAGTGATATCTGTTGCTTCCCAATCTAGTTAGTACTGTTTGTTTTAACTTTTTGAATATTCTTCCATCTCATAAATGGACTCGCCACTACACAGCTGGTCCATGCAAGGAGGGAGAAGGAACAGTGAAAAAGAAAAAGTGCATTCAGAATCCTATCAGGTTTGTTTGCCGTATAATTGAGTGATAGGGGATCAAATAAAAAGTGATAGAAAAAAGGAAAAAAAAAAAAAATAGAAACATGTGTCACGACAGGATTTGACGAGTTCGTTCTCGACGGACCTGTATTTGTGTTTTCCGCTTTTTTTCCTGCATATCACCGTTACTAGCCTCGAGCCAAGCCATGCCACCATCCCTTGCTCCCGTCGAGTGTCTCTACTTGACTACCTCTCGACTGGTTGTAGAGTGAATTTCAGAGCCTCCTAGCCACCAGCATGTAGGGTTCGCAACATCGCCATGGCATACAGTGATCTTTCTTTTCTTATTTTCTTCTTGAATCTCTCACTCTACCTCTTCGTGATCTCCTTTCCCTTTTCACCGGATGATCTTCTCCGCCATGCAGTACGTACTTCTTGCACATCGGAGATTCAGTACACCAAGCCTACTGCAAGTATCCTCTAGTACGGAGGATTTCCTTTAGAAAGTTTCACTTAAAGAGAAGATAGCCACAACCAGCAGATCCTACGTCACCACGGGCCTCTCTGAGGACCGCGATGCTATACATATCTCTCTGCTCTCCACTATCACAAGCAAACACCCGAACATCTCACCAAAAACAGGATATATGCATAGCTGAGCCATCGAGATTCTCGTCTCATGACTCTTGTGTTTGTACTACAAAATTAATAAAAGAGATGAACAGAGAGAAAAGCGCGACTGAAAATAGCTGCAATTTGAAACGTTTCTCACAACAATTATGAGTTATCAGATAGACTCATTTGTCCCAAATCGGACGTATGTCTTTTCTGTATTTGCGGCTGGCATATCGTGCATCCTGCATATTATGAGAACAAGGTCATTTCATAGTCCAGGCCAAGACTGTCAACCATACATAAGACTAGGAAAAAGGAAAAAAGAGAAAAAAAGAGAAAAAAAAAACAAAGCTACCTGCATAGATTAGAGTGGGTGTCTTTTTGTCTTTTTGTACCCGAACAAGAGGATTAACTCGTACCTTTTGTGTCTTTTTTTCATGTGATAATCATAGATGAACTCCCATCTCATTTTCTCGGACAGCTTGTATCTGATTTCTCTCATATCCCGCCTCTTCCTATGTAATTATCCATGAATTCATTTCATCTGGTTCCGCCCCCGTTTTAGAAAAATAATGCTCGGGGAACACACTACGTCTTGCATGCAGGCAAGCTGATGTTGATTTTGGGTCTGGTCGAGTCTTCCCGCCGTGAAGCCCGAGATCTGCAATATGGCTTGCCACTTTTTTTATTTCTGTCCGTGCCTCCTCCTTCGCTCTACAGCTGCCCGACCACGTCGCCAGCTCATCTCTCGCCTCTCTGCGTATTCCTCGCTCCGTTTTTATTGCCTTTTTTTTTTTTTTTTTATAATTCTACACTCTACCCCCCTCCTCTAGAAAGAACACCCTACTCTCCTCTACGCACACTCTCTTGAAAAAACAAATCCTGTGTTTTCTTTTTCTCACTTCTCAACCAACACGGCGGATGCACTCCTGCCCTTCCCCGTCTCTCATATATTTTATGGATCCGCTACTGAAACCATTAGGTCGTCTGCAGAGAGATATCACTTTTTGGTGTTTGTGGCCGCGTACGAGCGGAGAGAGTGTATATAAAATATAAAATATAGAATAAAATGAAATTAAAAAAGGTTGGCTGTGGGTAAGAAAGGACAGAAAGAAAAAAAAGAAAAAAAAAAGAATGATAGATTACTGCCCAATCACAGGGTGCCGGGGAACCGTCTGTCCTCCGCTCATGCATACGAGACGCGTCTGGTCTCTTGAGATACAGGATGAATAGTCGATGGTGGCGGCGAAGGGACGGAAGAGCGGGATATGACAGGAAAAAGAAATGAGAGATACGTAGTGCAGGAGACGTAGAGGATCAAGGTAGAGAGGAGCCGGAGACTCCGAATGGGTCTGCCTTTTCGAGTATAAAGATGAGGGCATCTCCCCCTCTGATACTCTCTACTTTTTTCTTCATCCCTCTTCCTCTCTCTTCTTCCTCATCCCTTCTTCATCTACTCTCTCCTTCTTTACTCTCTCATACAAGCACTCCTAGATACTTCACTCTCTCTGTTTTGTTTTTGTCTTTTTTTGCTTTTCATTTTCAAAGACATCTATCTTCCACGTCTCCTTGGGTCGTACCAAGAGTTGATAGAGTCTGTGTGTGTTCTGATACTTCTTGCCATATTTTCTTGTCTTTTGGCTTCCTCTTTCATCTTCTGGACTTGTTTGATTTCTCTTGATTCAACAAAAAACCAAAAACTAAAAAAAAAAAAACCTCCTCAAAAAACTGCCCATCCCTCCCCTTTACCTCTTTAAACCAAATCCATCCGTTCTCTGGTAAGATGCAAGTCGCCTTTTCTCGTTCCAGAATCATCGTGGCTAACCGTACACTCCCAGAAAAGCCCACCAACCACATCCTTCAGCAGAGACATTTTCTTGCTACTGCTATCCTTTCTTTTGATTCTACAAATCAAGCGGTGAGTGCTGTCAAAGGACAGAAGAGGCACCAACACACCCTGGTGGGCTGCTTCAAAGAGAGCGTGGAGTGGTACTTCCCGTCAAAGGACTGCCAGAAAAAAAAAAAAAGAAATAAAAAAAGAAAAGCCTACACATTGGATGGATAAGCAAGAAGAGAAACATTTGCTAACATGTCTGAATCTTGTGCGGAGTAGGATAAGAAAAAAGACACGCCTACCTGCATCTGCGTGGTGATCTGGCAAGAGGATCTTCCAGAAAACCCAAACACAAGATCCTCACATCAAAGGAACCTCTTCTTTTCCCCCCTCCTCTTCTCATTTACTCTCTTACACCGCCTCCCCTTACAGTCTCCTCCACGGACCCCTTTCCAAGACCTCTCTATATCTGCCACTGCCCTCTCCCCTCTCTGGCCTCTCGCATTTATATCGCCAGACTCTCCCTTCCCTTTTTTGGCCCAATATGACTTTCCTACGCAAAAGACAGCAGTCCCTGTCCGGCCTCTTGGCTCTTAGCCGTCGCCGCAGTTCCTCTTCCTCGAGCTCCTCTGCCTCTTCTTCCACCACCGCCCCCTCCTCCTCCCAGGACAGCAAGGCGCGATTCCCCCACCTCATCCTTGCCCGCATCGCGCAGCGTCGTCGCTGCCTCCAGAACCTGTCGCCTGCCATCGACATTGCCCTTCAAAACATGACGATTCGGGATACCGTTGAGAACCAGAATATCGCCAGTGCTGCCGAGCCGATCACTCTCAAGACTGAGATCAAGGCGGACCCCATGGACCCCTGGGCAGTGCCGTTTGGCAGTGACATTTCTGCATACGACACGCCTGTCGAAGGTGGAATTGTAAGTATGATTTTTTTGCTCTTCTTCATCTGCTCTGTTTTTTTCTCATTTATTTTTCAAATTTTCAAATTTTCAGATCGCCCTCACATACCTCTCCCACTGCGTGCTCAGAATGATTGCACATGTTTTTTCCCACTCTTGTCAGATTTCACTCACTTGGCTTCCTCTACCATCTCCACAAACTTCACGTTGGTGATAGTCGTGTCATCCGTCATCCAAATGTTTTTTTATGATTTTTCATCCATGTTCCATGTCATGCATTTTCTTTAATCTCATCCTATTTTCATCTTCTTTCCCTTGCCATCCAAACATCACCACTAACAGCGTCTCTCCCACAGAAAACCGAGGAAGACGAGATCAAGTTTGTTCCCATGAACCTCCAGGGCCACCCGTCTTCCACGACTTCGTCCAACATGAATACCAACATCTACGGGGATGTGGATGGCATCCGTGGCTGCAACGAGGCACTGTGGGCGGCTGCCATGGGAGGCAACGCTCTGCCCCATGGTCTCAGCTACGGAAACGAATACGACGACCATGCCTGGGAGAACTCGTCCATGCTCCTCTCAGAGGCCAACGCAGCCGGAGACGCCCCCCAGGACTGGTTCGGAAGTGTGCCCAGCAACTACGACACGGCCCCCTTCCATGGGGCGGACACTATCCAGAACCAGGGCCTGGAGGACTACTTCCCCGGACAGAGCACGGATCTCGGCCCCCTTTCCCCTGCCCCTGTGCCCATGGCCGGATTCCCCCCTACCATGAACCACACCCCCTCTACCCCGATGAACACGCCGACCCAGCCAGCCTCGATCCCCTGCCCCGGCTGCCTAAACTGCTCGGGACCTGCCCATGCCCTGCAGACGCCCCAGTCGGACGAGTCGATGACCTCCTACTTTGGAAACACCCCCTCCCCCTCTCCCCGTGCCGCACATGATATCACGACGGCCTGGCCCTATGAGTCGGTCTCGCCTCTGCAGATCTGCCTCAACCCCACCCCCGTCACTGGCCGCTCGCCTGCCCCCTCGCCATCGCCCTCTGCTGTCGGGGCTGTCAGCGGTGGCCAGCAGCAGCGAGAGCACCAAATCAAAAGATCCGAGACTCTGCCGCTCACCCAGGAGCACCTGTCTACCCTCCACCCCCACCACCACCGACAGGCTGACGGTGCTTCTCTGGCCCGCCCGCCCTCGGTGTCTTCTTACACTTCCACGTCGTCCATGGAGAGCAACGAATCGTTTGTCACAGTCTACACGACGGCGCATACCGATAACAATGGAGGTGTAGGCAAGAACCGCGCCCAGTCTCCGTCGACTTTTCGTCAGGTTGCTCACCTGGCCCCTGCCCCTGCCCCTGCCACCAAGAGAGCCGGAAGCCGGCGCGGCAGTCGTCCTTCCAGCCGCGGACCCGTCACTCGGCAAGCCACCAGACGCCACCAGCAGGAGCAGAGACCCAACGGGGCCGCCAAGAGCCGCGAACAGATCCAGCAGTGGCACCAGCAGCGCCAGCATGGATGGACCAGCCTGTCGGCGCTGGAGCTGGAGCAGAACCAGCACGCCGAGTTCACGGAGAGCCACATCCACCACCAGCACCACCACCACCAGATGACTCCCCGTGAGTATGCTGTGCAGCACTTCCCTCCCCAGGACACTCCGTCGTTTTTTGGCCAGGGCAGCCCCATCGACAACACCTCCCACGGCCCTCATGGCCTTGTCTCGCCGATCCTCATGCCGATCGCCATGCCGCGACCCATCCCGCTGCCCGCACGTGGCCCCAACACGGCTGCCGAGCTGATGCAGCGCCAACTCGAGGAGCGCATGCGCAAGGACCAGTTTCTGCTGGAGCAGAAGCGAGCCGGACTGACGTACCGGGAGATCCGCCGCCTGGGGAACTTCCGCGAGGCTGAGTCGACCCTGCGTGGCCGCCACCGGACACTGACCAAGCCCAAGGAGGAGCGCGTGCGCAAGCCCACCTGGACCGTGAGAGATGTATGTCTATTTCTTTCTCATCCTTCTAATCTTTCTATATCCTGCTGACCACTTGAATAGGAGCGTCTCTTGAAAAGAGCCGTGCACCGGATGGGAAGTCAGTCGGAAGGGCGCAAGTCATCCAAGATCTCGTGGAAGGCCGTGGCCGAGTACATCTACCGCCATGGAGGATCCTACCACTTTGGGAACACGACGTGCCGGAAGCGGTGGGATTTCCTGACTGGTAAAAAGGAAGAGGGGAGTGCATCTGAAAACTAACTAGATCAAAGGAGACGGTGGAAGATGGCACGAGGGACTAACAATGAAGAGACGGAAGAAATGATTTGCACGATTGGACGACTGGATATTGGATGAGACAAAGGTATGGACGATGGACGATGGACGACATGGATGATGGAACGACAGAACGACAAAGATCAACGGCAGAAAACAGTGGAGGAAAATGGACTAACAAAGAAGAAAAAGAACTGATCAAGGGAACAGAGTCAGATGGAGGATTCAGGAAACAGGCCAAGGCTAACAGCACTTAATTGTTCGCCTAGACGAACGTATGTACATGACAGTTGAAACTCACAAAATAAAGAAAAAAACGAGTAAATTATCAAACAGTCTTTTTTGAATTATAGAGATGCTGTAGACGGGACATGTATAGGCACGCCGATCTGGCTGAGAATGCTTGTTAGCTGGCCAGGATCTTGCCGCAGAGCCGTCCACTCGGCCTCGTTCTTCACCAGTGCTGTCCCTGCCAAGACGGTGCCGTTGAGGGAGAGCTGGCCAGCTGGCGGGGCTGCGTCGTCTGCAGAGGCTGTCGCGCTGGCCACGATTCCGCCTTCGGCCAGACGTGGACACAGCGCCATCGTCGTCCGCGTGAGGGCCAGGTTGTAGCTGATTCGTGCCGGGATCCTGCCCAGCTCCTCGTCCTCTTCCAGATCCTGCCCAAGTCCAACGGCCGAGCATGCGTCGCGGTAGAGACGCAGATACAGAGCATGCAATTCTGCGGAAGATGGAGTCGTTGTCTCATTCAGATTCCGTCGCACTGGCGAAGCAGCGATAAAGAACGGCGGTCTTGTGCTCTCTGTGCTCTCTGTGCTCTCTGTGCTCTCTGCGCTCTCTGCGACCATGCTCGAATTTCTGCCATCTGGCTGCCCCAGCTGATCCACCATTACCTCCCATGCAGATGCATCGCTGGCGCCATGTAGGCCCTCGCGCATCCGAGCTACCGGCAGCATTTGCAGATGCCGATGCGGCTGGCTGGCTCCCGAGTGCGTGCCGCTATTGTAAAAGACAAACAGCTCCTCGCCCTCCTTCTCGCTCTGGACATGACAATGGTACGCCTCAACACAGGCATATGCCGCAGCCAGGTCGTCGGCAGCAAGCAGGTGGTGCTGGGGCCGGAAATCGGTCGTCGCCAGGATGGCGTGGTCGCGGCAGATGGCAAACTTGTTGAGGACAAGGCGATGGGCAGGACCGATTTGCGGTGCCACGAGCAGGCCCGGTGGCGGATCAGCAAAAGGATCAAAGGCTTTGGCAGGAGAGGCCTCGCTTGAAGCTTCTGGAGTCTTGGGCTTGGTGGGCTTGGGCTTCTGGGCTAGAGAGGGGGCGAAACGAAGCTGGAACTGGATGGCAAGGGTAGTTAGTATACAGTTAGATGGCGAGGAAAGCGAAGAAAAGAAAAAGAAAAAAGGAAACAAACAGAAGAGAAAACAAGAAAACAAGAAAACAAGAAAAACGACTCACGGGAATGCCATTGGCGTGCAAGAGAGCTACCTGTGTTGGGAAAAAGGTCAGGTCCCCAGCAGCTTGAGCGCGCACAAAAGCGGCCCGGACAAGCTCTGGCAGGTTGGCGGGAACGGCGACAGAGACAGACATGAAGAAGAAGGAGGAAGAAGAAAGAAAATATTTCAAGAAGAGTCGACAGACAAGATGAAGAGCAGAAAGGGAAAGTGGGAAAGAGGGAAAGAGCTTGTCTCGAGGTTTGGAAGGTGCGGCTAAAGGTGGGGCAACACATACACAGCTACTCCGTACGAAGCAAGAGCGATGGAGAAGCCCAAGCATGACGAAACCCCCATTCTTGCCTTTTTTTGCAGCATGAATAATAGTACTAATATATTCTTCTTTCATGGAACTATATGCTATAATTATGTAATATGCAATATTCAAAAATACCCAGCCAGACAAGAGGCACACAAGAGGCCTCGTCCATCAGAGCCCTGGCATGCCCACCAGCTGCCGCATCGCCGGCAGTAGCCGCGGCAGCACGTACACCGCATAGATCCCCGCCACCGCCACGAGCAGCCCGGTAAGCTTCTCGAGCCAGGTGTGGAAGTAGATGGCCGTCATCAGCAGCATCCAGAGCGACAGGCCGACGACCACGCCGACGAAGCGCACGGCCCAGACAGAGGAGGGCGATGCATCCCGGCTGGCGCCCATGCTCAGCACATCGCCATCGGCCTCCAGCTCGACCGTCTTGACGGCCCCGTCAGCCATGACAATCGTGCGCTCGTCATCCAACCTGCCCGCCTGTATTTTTGTTTTTGCTGTTCCTGACCCCGTCCGCGTCCCCCGCAGCCACACCCAGCCGACCTCCTGCACGAGAAACACGCTGCCGAGCATGAGCATAAAGACATGGCCGCTAATGTCGTGGCCGCCATGCCAGTGTCCACCCACGCGCTTGCAGGCGGCTGCCGCCGTCATGGTCGACAGTTCGGAAGCAGCCACATGTAGTGACGACGACGAAACGTCGCGGACCTGGCAGCTGCCGCCCGTCAGCCGAAAGCTGCGGTCAATCAGCGGCGGACCAAAGAACCACTGCGTCACGAGAAACCACCAGAGCGTCACGAGCGACCAGCGAACGACGGCCGATAGCCGTCGGCCAAGGAGAAAGTGCGAGGGGGAAGGATTCGTCGTTCTTTTGTTGCTGCTGTTGCTATTGCTGTTGCCGTCAAAGGCCGGGTGCGTAGCAACAAAGGCAAAAAACGAGAGTGAGATCCAGAGCCAGCCGCGCTTCACAAAATAGACATTGAACACGTTATTCTTGCGCGCAAAGTAGTTTGGCGGTGGCGGCTGCGACGACGAAAAATCAGACGCAGCGGCGTCGAAACCGAGCTCGGGCCCGCTCGGCGAGATGACGCTGAAGAGCATGCCAAACAGCAAGAGGGTCGGGAAGACGGCCAGGCCGACGGATTCGCGGTAGGAGAAGAGGAACGGTGGGAGTCGAGGCAGGCGCGACGGAGGCGACGGGTTTGAGGACGAGGTCGAGGATGCTAGGTTGGGCGTGGACACGCCAGAGTTGGGCGATGGCTCAGCCATGATAGGATTGCGTCGCAACGGTCGCAGAGACCCTGGCTGTGATGAAGACGGCGACGCGTCCATCTCCAGAGGGAAGCTCGAGGGAGGGAGTGGCAGAGAGGAAATAGGCAATGGTCGGGTGGTCACGTCGGCAAGGGCGAAGAGAGGAGAGCTAAATGGAGAGGATGGTCCTGTCACGTGTTTCAGACTAAGAATGAGGAATTGGAGGACGGAATGGGCTCGAGCACTTCAAATCGTCGCCAAGATCAATATCGTATTTTTATGCATTGAGCAGACGAGGAAGCCAACCTGGACATCTCCATGGCTACCGGCCGGGTTAAGCTCTAGAAGCAGCTGGAAATAGAATACTCGTACCAAGCCGCCACTCAAAAAGTGCCGATCTATGACGTTGAATGCCACAAGCGCCACAAAACGCCACAAAACGTCACATAGGCTACCGTGGAGTTAAGTGGCAACAATAATCATTTAGCTTCTTTTAATTATTTTGCTCATATACATGTTTTTAATTTCGCGCCGGCCAAAAAGGTGCAAACCAATTTTTTTCCAGTAAAAAAAAGAAATGAAAGACGTAAGAAAAAGATAGAAGAAAGAAGAGAGAAGAAAAAGATAGAAGAAAGAAGAGAGAAGAAAAAGAAAAAGACGAAAGAAAGAGAAAGGAAGAAGAAAAAAGAAAAAGAAAAAAAAATCGTGAATTACGCAACAACATAGGCTCTCGTTGCGCAAAAGTTGTTGCGGTTGTCAGAGTCGAGGAAGGCTGCCTTGCCGTCCACGCTAACCATGTTTGTGGAAGCCTTGGTGCTGAGACCAAAGATGTGGGTGTTGGTGGACGACTCCAGGCTGACAATGTTTTCCTGGCAGCTCTCCGTGTCCAGGCAAGTCTGGAAGTAGTTATCGTAAAACGAGTAAATGCCTGCACCGTAGACGAGAACATCCGAGCTGTCAACAACACGAAGACCCCAGGCGCGCGCGCAATTGTCACTCGTGCAGCTGTCAAAGCTCGGGTCGAACAGGGCCGACTGTACATCGTAGGGAGTGCGTGCGTCCGGGTTGCCCTGGAAGTACGGTGTCTCCGTCTGGATGATGCCCATGTAGATGTTGCTGGCGTTCTGAAGGTGGTAGTTGTACAGCACGTTGTGCTCGGATGCCGTGCCGACCAGCCAGACAGGGCCATCAGACTCAACGAGCACGCCGCGTCCGTTGAAGACGTTGATCTGCTTGTTGTTCGCAGCCGGCTCCAGATCGTGATCGGCCACCCAGAACCAGGCGTTCTCCATGTACACCGACGAGGCCTCAGAGGTGATGTGCAGCAGGAGGCCAGAGCCCATGCAGTCGTCGCTAGCGGGCGCCGTCACATTAGGATTCGTAGCGCACTTTTCCAGCTGAAGCTCTGTGCCGGCAGCACCACCAATCCGGACGTGGGTATCCCAGAGACCGGCAGCACCGGCAGAGGACCCGGCGAGGTTCCATTCAATCATGACGGCACCGGGCTGGGGACCAGCAGTAGCAAACATGAGATCGGTAAACTCCACCGAGCCGCTGTCACCTGGCTGGCCAACCTGGAAGACGGGGCGGGTGTTGGCCGCATCCTTGAACGAGCTGCTGCCGCCGGCAAGAATGATGGGCCAGACCTCACCGGTCACGCGGACGTTCTTGGGGATCTTGACGGTGTCCGTGACCAGATAGGCGCCGTGGTCAAAATAGACGACCTGATCCGAGGTGATGCTGTCAAACACGGCCTGCAGAGCAGCGGTGTCGTCGGTGACGCCGTCGCCCTTGGCGCCCTTGGCCTTGACAGAGACAAAGTTGCTGGCATCGACACACTCGTACTGGGGGCGGCTGCGGGCAAAGTACTTGCCGGCAGAATCCAGTAGGGAGGACGGCTTGGAGATATCTGCGCTGTATCCCTGCACAGTGCCATCCGGGACGTTGCCCTGCACCCAGGACGTAATCTTGGTGTTGCCGGCCAGGATGGTCTTGCTGCCGGTGGTGTCGGAGATGGCGACCGGGACGTTGTTGGTCATGTCCACATTGTCAACAATCAGGGTGCCGTTAGTAAACGAAGTAGACTTGCTGTAGGCGGTCTTGATGCCAATGGGGGTGTTGGAAATGGTGCTGTCGGTAATGATGATGGAGCCGACGGTCTGGGCGGCGTCGCCGTTGCTCATATCGACGCCGACACTGCAGCTGTCAATGGAGACGCCCTGCAGCTGCCAGAGCCAGTTCCAGTTCATGAAGATGGCGGTCTGACAGCCGTTAAAGGTCAGGTTGCGGGTGGTGAACTGCTGGTTGCCAAAGAAGGCGCCATACTGGCCACCGTTGAAGACGAGGTCAGCCATGAAGCCACCGGACCCGTTGTCCATAAAGATGCCGATCTGCTTGTTGGAGGAGCTGCTGTCCTTGTGCATGTTGAAGACAATGTTCTGCAGGCTCGTGGCCTGGGCCACCTGCCAGTGGATACCGGCGCCAGTGTCCATGGACAGCTGGGTGAGGTCGATGACAAAGTTGCGGATCTGGCGGAAGAAGTTGTTCTGGTTCACCCACCAGTTGGCGCCCGAGCTGTCATATGGATCGGAGTCAATGACGGCGATGCCCGCAAAACTGGAGCTAGCCAAGAGGGTGGGCGGGTTGAGGGCATCGCCAACGAGCTGGGTGTAGTAGTACTGAATGATGGGCTTGCTGACGAGGTACTTTCCGGCGGGGAAGTAGACGAGAGCAGGAGATGTGGTGCTGGAGGAGCAGCCCTGGCCGCAGCGGTTACCGGAAGAAATGGCAGAGTTGATGGCGTCCGTGTCATCGGTGACACCGTCACCCTTGGCGCCAAAGTCCTTGACGTTGCGGAAGACCTGGTAGCCGGACTCGCCAAAGGCAGGGGCGCCATTGTGAGTGATAGCACCGACCCAGTAGTCGCTCGAGCAGGCCTGGCTGGAGAAGCTGGGGGTGCTGGCAGACGTGCTGGCAGAAGTGGCAGATGCCGCCGTGCTGGTAGAGACGGCATGGGTGACTTGGCTGATGATGCTGCTGAGGCCGCTGGGAATGCAAAGCTTGGTTTTCTGTGTAGGGGCAGCAGAGACCGGGGCAGAGAAGAGACGGACGGCCAGCAAGAGAGCGGCCGCCAGGTTGTTGGACCGGACCATCTTGAAGAAGAAATGGTCGACCAGTTGAAAGTGTTGTAGGGTCTGTCTGAGATTCAAAGGTCAGTTTCCTTTCTTGGTGTAAGCCGGATTTTGAATGTGGCAGAGAGGGATGCTAGAGGTATATATAGCAAGAATGGGGAGATGCAGGAAGAAAAAGAATATTCAATAGAATACACGATATTCCAGATATATAAGAAGGAAGGATTCATAGGAACAATGAAGTCGTGAGAGGAGGTTGACGAGGTGGCAGGCAGAAAAAATGAGTGGAGACCGATATCAAAGAGCCGGGAAAATGCTCTTTCAGAATCGTGGAAGCCAAGAACAGAAGGAAGGATGTGCTCGTATTGAGGGGCTGAGGAGGCAGAGGCTGGAGCCAAGAGAGACTGGCCAAGAAGGCGGCAGACGAAGACGAGAAATGACCAAAAAGAAACGAAGAATGAAGAAGAAGGAAGCAGAAAAAGAAATGGAAAAAGGGAAAGGGAAAATGGGGAAAAAGAACACTTACAGGAGAAGCGCCGAAAAGAGCGATCGAGGCAGCAACGAAGAGGAAAAGGTTGTGTTTAAAGCTCAGTGGTCCAAACAAGTAATGAGCGAATGGAAGAGATGATCCAATGAAAGAAAGGACGAAAGAGTGAGGAGAAGTGAAGAGGGAAAAAAAAGAGTGGACGTGATTGAACAAAATAGGGCAATCAAGCTGATCTTCAAGATCAGACGACGAGGACAATCCAATGGATCAAAGATGAAGAGGAAGAAGGAAAAAGAGGGAAAAAAAGAAACGAGGGAAGAGAGGTGTAGGAAAACGAGTGTCGTTGTATATGTACGGAGCGAGCGAGGGGGAGAAGGAAGAAAAAAAGAAGGAATAAAAAGAAAATAGGATAGGAAAAAAAAAAAAGAAACAAACGGAGAATTAAGCGTGTCTCTCTTTGGCGTGTACACAAGTAGCAAGTGGCTCTAAAAAGCGAGAGCTGGCATGCGGCAGGTACGGCGGATGCTACCTTCCAGGAAAGGCGGAGAAAGAAGTGCGTGACGAAGAATCGAAACGCCGAGAGGGACGACGATTATGGACAAGAAGGGAAAGAACGATCAAGAAAGGTACGTAGCAGCCAGACAGGAAAAAGGAGCCAGCCAGACCTACTATGTACTCATACTCGTAGCATCTCTGAAATGAACGATTCTGGGAAAGAGCGACACGGCCCACCCACCAGCTCAGCTGCATAACGACTCTGCCCGTACCTGCATGCGTCCTCGTACTCGTACGGAGTAGATAGGAGTGCTCGTACACAGTACACGGAAAAGGCACCCATGATGGCACGTTCACTCGAGTGGGCGAGCAGGGGTGTGAGCAGTCGACTTTGGACGAAGGCGGGCCAACGATTCCTGATCAGCTGCGAGGATTCTTGAGATGAAGACATCCCTGTCTATGCTCGTCTACGAGTACGAGGGGCTGTCTCGTTTGAGATTTTGGATTCTGGCCAAGGAGTACTCGAACTCGTACTATGTACATAGATAGCTATAGCACCATGAATGCTGGCATGCTCAGAGTGCAGCGCTTCCAGTGTCGTGCAACTGTCAATGGTTAAGGTTGATTGGCAGGCAGGGGCGCGTGCAGAGACGGATCATAGCTAAAAAGGGGCACATCAGCGCATTGATCCAATTAGACAGATCAGCCGTAGTGGTACGCCGTACGCAGTGCACTATGCACCGCACTACTCGTACTCGTAAACTGACAGCGCTATTTACGTAAATGCACGTGACTTTAGCTGAGGCTAAAAATCGGAAATGGCTCCAGGTCTGGGGAAGAGAACATGTCGTGTGTACGGAGTATAGTGCTGCTCCGTACTAGACAGAGCATGATGTGACTCGTACTATGTATGTAACTCGTACTCCGTACTCATGCTGGGAGTGCGGCACTTGCTCGCCCGCCAGGAGCGAACTCGGTATAGAGTCATTTAAAGCAGGGGCCATATGACCAATCCGGTCTAGTCAGGCACAGCTGACTTGACAGGATCGCAAGTATTTTGTACCCTTCAACATCTTCACGGGAAACGGGGGCTTGATGGCTTGTTGTTTTCCCTCTGCTCGCCAGAGTGGCATGCATGCCAAACAGCACGAGCACAAAACATGCTCGCAGCTCGTACACGAACACAAGAGCAACCGGGAGAGAAACACGTAATGATGTTTCTGCTAGACACGTTGAAACACACCCCTCTCATGACTGGTCCAGACCATCCAGACGAGGGATCCACCTCGAAAGGAGATCTCGTAGCCAGACAGACACACACCAAAAAAAACTCGGGCTGCACTGCCCGCGTGTTTCAAAACGGTACTACTCGTATGTACTGCGTATACGTACTCCGTGCTGCGTACAGAGTTCCCTGTCCATGCCGGCAGAATTATGGTTGCTCCTCCTCCTCCATTCTCTGCCCCTCCCCCTTTTTCTTGGCCTCATATTATTTTTCTATGCACTTCCACTGCACCTCGTCATCCCATCGTTGGGCCATTCGCCAATGTCGGATCACTGTGAAACAACCATTCTCGAACTATCCCTACCATTCTTGTGCCCATTCACAAATTCTTGCCTCTGCCTCTGGCCTCTTGGCCCTTTCCGCCCTTTCGTTGGCTGTCGTCTGCCTATCTCTGTACCCCGTACAATCTCGGTCTTGTCACGCCTCCCCGGTTGCCATCGTGCCTCTCCGGCTGCTTGCTATTTCTGTGTTTCTGTGTTTCTGTTTGTTTCTCTCTGTTTCCATGTCTCTCTTGTCCTCTCTTTTTACAAGCGCCAAGGCAGGACCACGCAAAGTTCATGACGTACTCGTACTCGCATGACCGCACTTTGTGCTCCCACGCGTACCTACTCTAGTGTACTCGTACTCGTACACATGCCTGGCATTGCCGTCGTACTCGTACAGCCAGCCAAGCGGCTCCTCCCAGTACAGTGTATGCACGCCTCGGTGTCTGACGTCTGCCAGACAAGAAACGTTGTTTCTGTGGCCTGCCCGGATCGACGGAGGACAAGACAGGGGAAAGAGGGGAGGTGTTGTAAAGAAGAGAGGAGGAGAGGAGGGGCAGAAAGGGGGCACGTTACTGGCGTGGTTTGCTGCCTTGATTTTCCATCTGCTGTCACTCCCGTTCCTGTTCCTGTTCCTGTTCCCGTTCCTGTTCCTCTTCCTGTTTTCTGTTCGAGTGACGATGGGGGCCTGTCTGGATTTTTGTCTCCTCCGTACGGCGTACTCGCACATAGCAGTGTCTCGTCTGCCGAATCAGGGGGGGGGACAGCCCGTGGACGGAGCCAACAGTTCACGCTACTGGCGTCTTGTGCACCGGAAAATTACCAGATAACCAGAGCGTGGGTGCATCGTGGACCGAATACGAGTCAAAATCAAGGCAGATGGGGATGCTCTGGAATCCTACAGGATCCCGAGAATATATAATATATCGTCGATAGAGGTAGATTTGCACGTCAACTACCCGTCATCTACAATGTACGATTATACATACTGCTCGTTTACTCGTACTCGTGGTTACATTCAACGTTACAACAGTCTCTTGGGAGTCGGGCAAATTTGCTGATCCTTTGGGCAAAGATCATCACCATCCATCGTCCCGATGCACAGAACACCGTAGCTCATAGGGATAGGCCACTTTTCTGTGAGACATCTCCCTGTCACATGTACGCAGCAGACTTTGGAGTACATACTCGTAGTATATACACTAGCTAGAGGCTAGAATGCAGAGAATTCCAACCTGAAAATTATACCAGGCCTCGAGACTTGTCAACCTGTCTAGTGCCCTTGTCTAATAACGGTCCGCTCTCGCATATTATGTCTGATGGGGTGTCCTGCGTATACGTACTCCGTACCCATATATGAGGACGTGCATTCCTGTCTTCCTCTCCCCCGCAGAAATCAGAAAGGAGGGCGGAGGATGAGCTTAGCTGAACGCGAAGGATGCCAGCGCCCGAAATTGACCTGCGCTGAAATTCAAGACGCCAGTCCCGACAAGGAAGGTCTGCTCCTGTGTACTCTGTACTCTTTATAATCAGTAATCAAGACCAGACACCACGCGTTGGCCACACATTCTTCTTTTACAGATGTTAGAAAGGGGAAGAGATCGGGAGAGAGCTGGCCCAGCGGTACAATTCCGTCTAATATATATCGTGTAATGTATGTATACGAAGTAGTCTGGAAATGAATAGAAAACGCCCCTGGCGATGCTGTGCCCAAGAAAACACATGAAAAAAGAATAAAGAACAAGGGCAGAGACAGTAGACATGGAAATGAACAGACCACACGGCTAAACCTATACACAACCATAAACCCCAATCCAACCCTCCTGTCAGATGCGAGCAGCTATACAATCCAGACAAAGCTAGTAAAACAAAAACGCAGAAGGAAGGAACAATGACAAAAAAAAGGGCACAAGGCAGACAAGACAGAGAAGGCAGACAAAGCAAAGCTAATACAAAAAAAGACAAAAAATACTAGAGGCTCGGACTGGTCCGTAAGGATGCTTTTAGAGACCAAAAGCTATGCAAGAAAGTAAGAACAAAGAAAAATACTACCAGAAAGGAAAGCTCTCCATAAAGGACGCTGGGTAAAAAAGAAACATGAGCATCAAGAGCGTGAGGAGCGTGAGAAGCGTCAAGAGGACAAGAGGTCGAGGGCATGACACCTAAATGTATGCATAGTTGCCGCCCGTCACAGACGATGGTCCGTCGAGACCCGTGCTGACACTCGTGCTGATGCTGTCGTAGCCGCCGCAGATATTGCTGGCGCCGGGGCCCTTGTCGCCCAGCGTGGCTCCGCTTCCGCCTCCGTCTCTGCTTCCTCCACTGCCGCTTCCAGCTCCCGCCTCGACTGGCACCTGCTCCACCGTCTCCAGCATCTCAATGCCCTCAATGCCTGCACCAAAGTCCATCACGAGCACCTTGGGATCCTGTCCTGTGCTGATGATGCGTCGGTAGTCACTCTTGGCACTGAGCACCCAGCTCTGGTGCCACTGCGGGAAGTCGAGCAGCTGCTGTCCCGTCTCCATGTCAAACACCTTGATGTCGCGGTCGTAGCTACCGCTCACCAGCCGACCCGAGACCGAGTCGATGTGCAGGCTGCGCACCAAATTCTCGTGCGCCTTCATCTCGCGCACGCACTCGCCCGTGTTGGCGTCCCAGATGCGGATGACGCGGTCGTTGCCGGCCGAGGCGACGAAGCGGCCGTCCTCGGAGAACTGGCTGCAGGCGAGGCCCTTGGTGTGGCCGGTCAGTTCGCGGATGGACCGACCCGTCTGAATGTCCCACAGCTTGACGCGGAAGTCGCCGGAGCAGGAGACAATGGTGTTGCCGCGCATCTGCACGGCGTTGACGGGGCCGGAGTGGCCGCGCAGCTGCTTCAGCATAGCGCCCGTCTCGCGGTCCCAGACGCAGATGCTAATGTCCTTGCTGCAGGTGACAATGTGGCGCTCGTCGAAGCAGAGGTCGAGCACGGCGGCCGTGTGGTGCCGCAGGCGGCGGACGGGGCGGTAGCCAGACTTGACCGAATAGACGATGCAGGACGAGTCCGAAGAGCCGGTGACGAGGATGCGGTCGTCGTACTGCAGACAGAGGATGGAAGCGGAGTGGTGCATGGGGAAGCTGACGGCGGCCGGCATGCTGCAGCTGCTGCGGGTGTGATAGGCGTTGGTGACGTAGTGTGCAGGCAGGCCGTCGTCGCCAATGAGGAGCTTGGAGTCGTGGACGACCGAGGGCGGGCCGATGACGAGGCGGCACTCCAAGGTGTGCATGTCCCAGATGCGGATCGTCCGGTCGCGGGACCCTGTAATGATTTTGGACCTGACTGTCAGAAGGAGAAGGGGAAGAGAAGGGAAAAAGAGAGCGAAAAAGAAAAGAAACTTACTCGTCAAACTGAAGACAGTAAATGCTGTCCGAGTGACCATTCAGATACACGGGCACCGTCTTGCCTTCCTTCCAGCGGCGGTCCAGCTGCTCCTTGACGCGGTACACCTGGCGCCAGTCCACAGAGGGCCGGATGACGGGCACGCCCAGACTCGTGCCCGGCTGGACAGGGGCACCGGTAGCGTAGGTGCCCGTCTTCTCGCGCATAAACGACTCGCGCCAGATGTGCTGGTTGAGAACGACGTGGTGCCAGCGACGCGAGACACGCGAGGCCATGGCGAGGCTGGCTGCGTCGAGCTGGGCGAGGACGGCGACGGACAGCTCGACGGGCAGGCGCCAGATGTAGTCGACCTTGGCCTCGCTGGCGACGTCGTCGTCATCGTCGGCGCCGAGAGACGCGGCCCCCGAGACGTCGACCAGGTCGGCATCGGAAGCCGTGACGGCGATGCCGATGCCGCTCTCGCGATCGTTGCCGTAGTCTTCGGGCTGGTTGAGCCACTTTTGCTGCTCGAGCTGCTGGCTCGGTAGGCGCACGTGCTGTTGAGACGAGTGGGGGTTCTGGTGTTCGAGTCCGAGTCCGAGTCCGAGCGGCAGAATCTGGCCATCCTGCAAATCTTGCTGGCTCTGGAGCAGCTCGTTCTGGAAAGCAGCAGCGGCAGCGGCACGGGCGGCGCCCCCTGTATTCGGAGGAATGATGGGGGGGGCGGACCCGAGACTCGACGGCGAGCTGCCGCCCAGGGACGCATTGGTCGACGAGGGCGCCGGAATGGACGAGGAGGGTAGCGAGCCAGTCGTGCCGCTGGCGGTGGTGCTGAGGGACGAGTGTGTCTGGCTGTGACTCGACTGGGGAAAGAAGAACATCTTGCGGGGCTCGGGCATGGCGTCGAGGGGATGCAGCGAGGAGGCTCGGCGACGGAGGCTCGTGTAGTCAAAGGAGACGGGTGGCGGCTGGCGGTGGGCAGGCCCGGGGCTGCGGCTGAAGCTGTGGGAGTCGCGAGAGCGGTGGGAGGCCTGGGAGGTCTGAGAGTTGAGAGCGCTGCTGTTGCCGGCGAAGCCGAGATGGACGTCGGAGTCGTAGGCGCGAGATTGGCGGAAGCTGGCGGCCTGGCGCAGACGGCGCCAGCCAGAGAGGGCGTGAGAGGTGGTGGGACGCATGTCGCCGAGAGAAGAGTCGGGAGAGCAGGAAGAGAGGCCGCTACCGGAGCCAGCGGTGGAGGGAGAGCGGCGGAAGGAGGTGAGCCGAGCCAGCGGTTGGGAGTGGGAGTGGGCGTGGGAGTGGGCCGAGGAGAGAAGACGGGTGGGCAGAAAGTGCGAGGTAGGGGTCGAGGCCGAGGCCGTGCCGGCGGACGGGCCGGCAGATGGGCCGGCAGATGTGTTGGCCAGCGTGGCCGTCGAGGACTCGCCGGCGCCTGAGACGGTGGGCCGGCGGCCGACCATGCCGTGGATGGAGACGGAGGCGCGTCGAATGAGGCCTCGGATGGCCTTTTTGCCGTGAGCCGAGCTGGAAGCGGCGGCCTGGCGAGCAGGCGCGTCCTGGACTCTCTGCTCTCTGTCATCACTGCCACTCGGCCGGCTCTCGCGCGAAAAGAACATGATCGAGTTTCGACGAGAAGCGGTGTGCCGTTCTTGTCGATCTGGGCGGTCTTGTCGGTCTTGTCGGCTGCCGCGGATGCTGGCAAAGCGCAGCTCGTCAATACTCAGACGATTGCTGATTCTCCGTGCTGTGCTCAACCTCGTGCCGTTGTTGTTGTTGTTGTTGTGGTCGTTGCTGCCTCGGCTGACTAGAGTCATGTCAGCAAATCGGCTGACATCAGCATCCTCGAGGACACCTGACTTGGGCCGATGGCGCCGCGAAAAGAGCAGGCTCATGCTGCGAGAGCGAGTGAGATGTGTCTTGCCAGCACGGGCCGTGTTGGTCGTTGTCGTCATCGTCGTCGGATCAGGCTGCCGGTGGCGGTGGTCGATGGTAGAGTTGGCCTCGGTCACGGAAGTGGCGGGCGAGGCAAACATGCGATTCTGGTCGGACGAGAAAAAGGGAATGGCCGACGTCGCGTAGGGATCGAGGTCGGCAGTGTCGACGGCCGGGCCGTCCATGTTTCCGCTGGTGTAGGAAAAGCTTGCCGGAGGAGCCGGAGCCCAGTCGGATATGGGAAAGATGCGTCGAGTCATGGCTGGGTGGACAGAGGAAGACAGCGAAAAGGGAGGGAAAGAGGGAAAGGGCGAGAGACAGAGAGGGCGAAAGATGAGGAGGAAGAGAGAAGAGGAGAGGGAAGAGAGGAGAAAGGCGTCGACGGAGCGCACTCTCTCCTTAGTAGTCTTTGGGAGCGCGATCCCGTCTCATGACAGATGGGCAGTCGAAAAAAGTCGCGAGAAAGAAGGCGTGGATGAGGCTGTCGAGATGGAATGGCGATCGAGCAGAGCCAGAGAATGCCAGAGAAAGCCAAAGCCAGAGACCGAGAGAGACAAAGCCCAAGGTGAAGTGGGAGGAGAAAACGGTGGCTGAGATGTTCTCGTCTTTTCGGGAAAGGGTCGTTTGTTTCAGGATTTCTCAATTACGGGTAGACTTTGTTGCAACTCGACCGAGAAAGACCCGTCCTGTTTTGTTTCTCCTGGCAGTCGGGTGGAAAGAGAGAAGATGCCCGGATGCCCGTGATGGCGGTCGAGATGGGCGACTCGTTGTGTTTTACCGAGAGAGAAAAGAAAAGCAATAGAAAAAGGACCAAAAAAAAAGAAAAAAAAGCGAAATGAAAAATAAAGACTGAAAATGGTAATAAAAAAAAAAGACGGAAGGGCGGCTGGGATTAGGCTCTGCCCATCGCCAGGAAAAAAAAAAAAAAAAAACTCAGACCCAACAGAGACCAAGACTCAGACAAAGAACTACGGCCATTAGCGCGTGGTTGGGGTGTAGGGAGTGGGACTGGAGGAAGGTGGCGCTGGGTTACAGCGGATGGCCCCTGATGACAGCGCACGGTTTGGACTGGTAGGCTGTACTCTGAATAGCTCTGCTGGGTAGTCTGCTAGGTAAGTTTTGGGTGGTCTTGGGCGGTCTTGGGTGGCCTACGGGTGCTAAATGGCTGACCAACAAAAGGGCACAGCGCTCCCAGGGAGCTGTCTGTGCTGTCGCTCTAGTGCTTTTGGTGTCTTTTTGTCTTTCTCTTTGGCTGTTTATTACTGTTTTGGGTGTCTTTGCTGTCCCTTGATGCCCCTTGGGTGGCTGCTCCGGCCTGTCTCTGGCCAGTCTCTTTGTCTCTCGAGACGAGAGGGAGAAGGGGGCAGAGGCAGGGACTCGAAATGAGCCAGAGGAAAGCAAGGGCAAGCATGAAAGGTGGGAAAATACGATGAGCGAGAACAAGATGAGAAGGAAAAAAAAAAAAAAAATTGTCGAAATGACACCATTGGGCAATAGCAGACAATAGCAAATAGAATTATATAAAAAAAAACATAGAAAGGAAACAAAAACAAGAAATTGTTCGTCTCGTCCCTTCAGATCCGTCTCGTCTGGGTCCAATGAGCAGCTGCCAACAAAGAGACAATGGACGTTGTGATGGCTGGCGTCGGGCTCCTACGATGGTCGACCAGTGTACGACTTTGTTCGCCGGAGATCGTTCTTTGTCGCTCGTCTATACTCTTTGCTCATCATGGCAGGCAGTGGCATCACCAGTCGTGGAAGGCTACGATTGGCAGCGATGAGATGCGAGGAGAGAAAGAAATACGGAGTAAAATGAAATAGAGGGAAATAAGAGGAAATAAAATGAAATAGGAGGAAATAGGAGGGAATAGGACCGACATAGTCTTTCCCAGTCACGAGGACTACCGACGACAAGAGAGAGAGCAGGGATTGGCGAGGTGCATTGGTCGTGACGTCCGATGCAACCTCACTGGCGATGACAGCCATCGGAGTCGGGCTGGCTCCAGCCTCTGACCCTACCAGTGCAGTCAGTCTACGAGTGCAGTCTCCAGTCTACGGTCCACGTCTGCTCGACTCTCTTGTGCGGGATAACGGTTGTCTGAGTCAAGCAGAGAGCGAAAACAAGATCACACTGTCTCGGGTAGTCGCATGAGGAGCAAATTGTCGACTGAGACCGTCTCACGAGCAAATGAACCACGAACGAGTGTCTACAGAGCGAGTCGACGAGTACGAGTACGAATCTGCCAGTAAGTGGGAGTAGGAGTCGAGTGGCGACAGGTCGAGTCAAGCCAGAGTCGATGAGTCGATCATCATCGTCCCTTGCATCCAGCGCCCAACGCGTCTCCAACGCCAGATTTTGTTTTGATTTTCATATGATGTGTCTGTTTTTTTTGTTTTGTTTTTTGCGTTGTTGTTTGTTTTCATCTTCGCTCATTCATTTCCCTCGACTTCATTTCCAGTCACTGCTTTATTGCTTACTACCTCTATTATTGTTTTGGAGTACATACGGAGTACGCTGCACTGGCCATGCCCACTCGAGAGGCTGGAAAGACCCCTGTCCAGCGAGCTTCAGGTTGAAAATTTCTCAACTCAGCCGTCTCTGTGCTCCCCAGCCGCCTCCAGCCCAAGTCCTACTATGTAGAGAAGTCCCAGAGAAGTCCCAGAGAGTCCCAGGATCCGAGGATCCAAGGATCCTGGATCCCACCCGACAGCCACCTTGGATCGACGGCGGAGGTCCGAGTCAGTCAGTCGGTCGGTCAGTACGTATAGACAGACAGTACGTATAGACAAAAGATAGACAGCAGACAGACCGTACTCGCACTCGTAGAGATTCACATGGATGTCGCGAGTAAAAAATGAGTAAAAACGAGTGATAAAAACTCCCAACTTCTCTCTCCCTTGCAGCCTTTCGCCTGCCACATCTCCACTCCGCGCCACTCCTTCCGTACAAGTTACCGTGTTAATGCAAGGGTTTTCGCGCCATACCTCACTAACAGCAAGCGCTTCTCACTTGGATCGCTCTGGGGGCCGGGCTGGATGTCCATCGTCTCCATATTCTGTCACTTTTCTGACAGGCGGTGGAAACAATCGAGCGGAGCTTCGTCCAGGGATGCGCTCCAGGACTTTTGGAGGCAGGGAGCGGACAGGGGGTAAAGATAGAGGTAAATTCAAAAATAATTCAAAAAAAGAATGAAAAAGAAAGTAAAAAGCAAAAAAGAAGAGGGAAAAGTACTCGTAAAGAGAGAAAAAAAAAGGAGAAAAAAGAAAAAATCCCGCCTCCCACATTCTACCCCTGCACGTCGTGATAGACTCGACCGTTGTACTGCCGCCTCTCCCTCATGCACCTCGTCCATGTGACGAGTGTCAACTACTGCATACTCCTTCGTAGACGAGAACGCTCGGGTCCTCTCTCGATGCAAGGACGGGCTGTCCTGGTCGACATCCCGGTTCTCTCTGCCTCTCTGCTTCTCCCCATTTCTCGTATACGCACATAGTAGATTGTCAGGATGCTGGGTCGGCGGCATAGCCAGTAACGAGTACGTGCATGCTGCATGCTGCATGCACATCCTGCAGCGCAACAGGTGCGGCGGATCAAGAGTGTCCGAACCAGACCTTTTGCCTCTCTCTCTCCTTTCTGTTTTCACTCGCCCTCGTCTGTTTAATCCTCCTCTCCCGCCCTCCTGTCCTCCTGTCTTCCTCCCTCTTCATCCCCTCTTCATCCTCCTTCTTCATCCCCCTCCTTTTCCTCCCTCCTCAACCTCCCTCTTCCCCTTGTCCCCCTCCCTCTTCAACCTCCTACTCCCTCCTCCTCCCTCTTCCTCCCTCTCCCCCTCTCCACTCTCCTGCAGCTGCACCCATCCAAACACTCGGAAAGTCATCCAAGGGATGAAAATCAACAAGATTCACAGCAAATGAGGACACCAGACGGATACCGGATCAGGTCCAAATTCAGCATCTGCCCCCCAAACGGGAAACGATCTGAGCCCACTCCCTCCCCCCCAGGACCCGCCCTCCGCCCTCTGTCTCTTGTCTCGGTATATTCTCACTGCGTACACGCTCGTATCCTCCAGAGATAGACCGACTCGGCATATAACCAGTCTTAATATAGGCACACCTGCCTAGATCCTTGGCTGGACCTGGACCTGGGACCTGAAAAAAAAATAACCCTGCCAATCACCACATCCTGCACCGAGAGCTCACGCGCGAAGGACAACAAAAGCCAGCTTCTGGTCCCCTCCCCCTTCAGCTCGCCGACAACTAACTCCTTTTTGCCATCCCGCCGGATCCATTGGCTGATCCTGGTGACAGGCTGAGGGATGACCAGAATTCAAAAATACGAGAATCCAGCAAGTTCAAGAAATCCAAGAAATCCAATTCTCTTCTCTTTCCTTCCCCTCCTCCATCAGCTGGTCCTCGCCGACTTTGCTACTTATACGCAGGCCAGCCCCTCCGACCTGTCCTCTCTGCCTCTCTTTCCTCCTCCCCTCCTTCCCTCTTTCTCACTCCTACCATGCCACACCTCAACATCCTCGGCATGACATACAGCAACTCCTTCACCTCGTCCATGTCTTGCCTCCATCTGCTCGGGCACGGCTCCAAGAAGAAGATGGGCAGCGGCCAGGATGACGCAAAAAAGCCGCGGAAGCAGCTCGCTCGACAGCTGCGGACTCTCCGGTCTCTTGGAGTCGGCAGCAGCAGCTATAACAACAGCAACAGCAACAACAACAAAATCCGCAGAAAAAGAGACGCTGTCCCTGCCACTCTGGCCGACAAGAAGCCAAAGTACTCTCACGACAGCGGCTGCAGCTTGTGGACAGAAAAGTCTGGCTCGAGTCCCTCGAGTCCGCAGAGTCCTCACCGCCTTGATGCTGCCGCCATCCAGCTCCGGCCCTCGGGCGAGGCTGCCGTGAGAGGACGGGACCTTGCTGATCCCTTTGGTTTCTGTCGTGCTGATCGTCTCTACGGCGCCCAGCCTGGCCCGCCGCCCTCCAAGCCCCTGCCGGCCCCGCCCATCCGCGCCCAGCAGCAGAGCCCTCTGCTGCGGCTGCCTCAGGAGATCCGCGACGAGATTTACGCCTATGTCTTTGGCTCGACGCGGCTCACCATGGGGCGCCGGAAGACGTGCGTGCCCCATCCGGACTCGAGCAAGTCTCGCAGACACGGCAGTCACAGCGCTCGTCATGACAACGACAGCCACGGTGACGAGGACAGCAGCAGCTACCATGTCACCCTCATCCGCCCGGCCCGCCACTCCCTCGCCCTCTTCAGCGTCTGCCGCCAGATCCACCGTGAGCTGCATGCCGACGACGCTTGGCTCGGCCAGGTCCTCTTCAACTTTGAAGACATTGCCACCATGATGGACGTCCTCGGCGGCACCAGCGGCCCCGGCGGTCAGCCCGCCAAGTCGGGCCAGATCGGCGAGGCTGGCTCGGCCGGCCATGTCCTCGCCGTCCCGAGTCCCCTCGCCTCTCCCGAGGGCCGTGCCAAGGTCCGCGAGGTCCGCGTCCGTGAAGGCGGTCTCGCCCGCCACACTCCCCACCGCGGCACTTGCGGCTTCCTCCTCGGCGGCCTCATGCGGCTCCTTCCGGGCCTCTGTCTCGACCGCCTCACCATCCTGCCGGCTCTGCCCTGCCGCGTCCATGCGTCGTCCTGTCCCTCCCTCTCTCCCTCGTCTTCCTTCTCCCACCTGTCCTCGTCTTCTTCGTCCTCTTCCTTTTCCGCCTCCTCGCCGCCTCCCTCGCCGCCCTCTCTCTCCTCGTCCTTCTCTTCTGCCGCCTCCTTCAACAACCCTCCGCTGCCCAGCCGGTCCGGCTGCTGCGCCGGCGGCACCGGCGGCGGCAATGCTCGCGTCGCTGCCCACGACGTGCTCGGCGAGCTGCTGCGCACCGGTTACGGTTGGCGCGAGCTCTGCTATCTGCACTCAGATGCCGGCCTGCTGGCGGCCGACCGCCGGCCGCCGGGCTCACTCGAAGCCATGATGGTCAACATGGGTTTCTGGGACGCCGATGCCGATGCCTTTGAGGAGCTCTGGGGCAGCAGCGGAGGCATTCCCATGCCGGCTCGCCAGGTCGAGCCGATGCCGATTGCCTCCTACTCGTCGCTCGCGCGGACGACGGCGGCCACGCCGACGCCTTTCCGCGAACGGCCGCTGATTGGCAACTTTTTCTCGCACTATGCCGAGACGCGCGAGTTCCGTCTGCCCGGCTGGCGAGCCATTCTCACCTCGCGCGACGCCCAGGATCCGTTCCTGACGTCAGAGACGCCGTCGTCTTCCTCCTTGTCTTCCTCTTCGTCGTCGTCTCTCTTTTCCTTTTCGGAATCGACCGTCGACGTCTATGGCATTTGCGAAGGCGCCGCCACAGAGCCTCTCGAGTCGCTCGGCGACGTCCACCTCGCCCGTCTCCGCGGCGAGGACTTTATGGTCGTGGCCCGGCGCAACGCAAACACGACCATTGCCTGCACGGCCAGTGCGCCGTACCCGCACGCCGACGGAGACCCGCGCACCCTCGGGTACGGCACGACCTGGCCAGAGCTGCGGTCCTTTCTCTTTCCCTGGGACTTTATCCCTGTCACCCGCACACGCTACGACCGCTACTCGCACCGCGATGAGTACGTGGTCGGGCCGCAGCAGCGCCTAGGGGATGGGCTGGGCAAGTGAGGTTCTTGTTGGGGGTGGAGGAGGGAATGTTTGAAAATTTGTAAAAAACTTCTGCCTCTGGGCAACGATTTATGATGTACACGTCAACAAGACGTCCATTTCCTTTGTTACCGTCTCTCCTTGTCTCACGCCTCCCATGTTTTCATGTTTTCCACTCGCCCTCGAAGCAGAGTTAATGATCTCTCATGACAGAAGATTTCTTTTGTACTAAACTGTTTTGTTTTTCTTTACTATTTTATATACCAATGTCAAGCCATTGAATGCCACGTCCAGAAGACTCTCAAAAAAAGAGTGGAGTCGAACCGTCTCGTCATTACTGTTGTGCTGTTGTGTTGTGGTCTGCTTAGAATCCCTGCTTCTGCACCTGCGCCTTGGCTGCGGCAATGGTGGCGGCCGAGTTCGGGTCGGCAAAGCCGCAGCCCTGCTTGCCGTTCTGCAGAGCCGCAGCCTCGGCCGAGCACACACCCTGGCCCTGGCCGTTGTTGGCACAGCAGGCCGAGCTGCAGTCGGCGTTGGAGACACAGCCGCCCGTGATGAACTGGGCGCCGTTGCCACCGCCAACGTTCTTGGCGCCGGCGTTGTTGGGCGTCACGAGAGCCAGAGCCGAGACGGCGACTGCAAAGTCAGAACAGGCACGAGGAAATCAGGAAGATAATGTCAGGAACCACATACAAGAAAGGACGACAGCGATGCGAACCATGATTGTGATAAAAAAAGGTTATTAAAACAGTGACGACACCGGGTCGAAGAAGCGAATGTAAAAAATGTGTAAAGAAGCTGAGAAAAGTAGGCAAAGAGAGCTGGATGAGGAGCAAGATTTTTTTCTTCTCACGGGTGTTGGCAGCCCGGCTATTTGTACCCTTTCAGGAAGCTCTCTCTCTCTCTCTCTTTCTACGCACGAGTCCTTGGTCCCTGGGCCGCATGGATAGGATCGACCTCGCAACATCCTCGCGACAGACCTCGCGACAGGCCCTACAGCAGGAGACCTAGCGCACCCTGTCCGAGACGGTCAGACAGGGCAAGCCTCATTACGAGAAAGCTTGTACGAGTAGAAAAAACGTGAATTGGCGGCCGAGTGCAGAACCCGCCCGCATTGTTGAGCCTCACACGAGTCTCTTGTTTGATCGTCGCCTCGAACCAGCAGAGACCGCGCCAAGGCCGTCCGACAGGCCTCCATAGGAGAGGATCCATACGAGGTGGACTCGGACAGAAAACAGGAAAATTCGAGTAAACAAGTCATTGGGCAAGTGAGCAAGTGAGCAAGTGAGCAATTAAAAGAAAAAAGCACTCTGTGTCGGGCACTGGCCTGCTCGTGTTCTCTCTTGCCTGCACTGTCCGAGGCACTCCAGTTTGACCCGCCCTCTCCTCTCGTCTGACTGAGCGATCAGAGGACAGAGGATGTAGAGACAAGCTTGTCATCGGCAGTTGAGGTGGTGGAGTTCCCCAGACTCGAAAAGTGATGCTTCGCCTTTATCGAGGTTCCATCTGCATCTGCCGTGGCTTCTATACGTGCGCAGAATCATGCAGCCCGACGTACGCGGCGGCCACGTAAGTGCATGGCTTTGTCAGGTCTGCATCTACTCTTTCTATGCTCGCATTTTTTCTGCAGTTATTTGTGGCATCTGGCCATCCCTGTCCTGGCGCGACTTTTGTCGCTCCGCAAGTCCACTCGGAACAGATTCCCTCAAACTGTATCTGTTTTGCCTCTCACCGTCAGTCTTCGTCTCAAGTAAAGCGATCTCTGCTGCCGATCCGATTCTCCTCGCTCTCAACGCCCCCCCTCTTCTTCCTCTTCCGCTGCAGCTCATGGTTCGTTGTCCCGTTCACAGCTGATGTATTGGGACAATCATCCCCTCTCATAAAAAAAAGACTGTCTGATCGACTCGCCTCGTTCGAGTAGTCGGATGTAGTCCAGAGAATGAGATCAGTGCTCAAGAGAACTCAAAATACGTGTAATACAGTCGTACTACTCCAAACAGAAGCCTTACTCGTACTACCCGTATCCACGCTCTTGTTAGTTCTAAACTGGGCCTATACTGGCTTTTTTAAGCTGCATAAACTCCACAGAGACCAAACAAACTCTTTCTTGTCGTATTTCCTTCCCCCCCCCTTTTTTTTGGCCTTCTCATCGTCCAGCATGTCCACGTCATCCAAACCAGCACCGCCGGCTTCATCGGCTGTCCCTCTTCCCTTTGTCTACCGCCTCTTTTTCCTCCTCGTCGAACCCCTCTCAGCCCTGGTCGGAGCCTATTTTGCCCACTTCGCCCAGCATGAGTATCTCGTCCTGACCGACGCCGCCTCGGCTCCGGCGTCGCCCGACCTGATCCCTCGCGCCACCAGCGTCGTCCTCTCGCAGCTCGCCAACCTGTACCTGCTCTTCACCCTCAATGAAGCCCTCGTCCTGCGCGCCACGGCCGACCGCCGCGTCTGGAAGACCGTCCTGTTTGGTCTGCTCATCGCCGACCTCGGCCACCTCTACTCGCTGCGGCCCCTCGGCACCGACGTCTACTGGCGTGCGGATCGCTGGAACGCCATGGACCTCGGCAACGTCCCATTTGTCTATCTCGGTGCCAGCATGCGCATCGCCTTTCTGGCCGGCGTCGGACTGGGAGGTGCACCTCTCCGCAAGGCCGCCAAAAAGGCATAAATCCGAGAGGAAGAGGACAGGGAACGGACAAGCCCCTCGACGCAATGGGATAGCTACGTATGGATGCAATCGGACACTTGCCAGCGACTCTTATCCAGGTCTCTTTTGTGTCTTGCCGTTTGCAGCTCTTGTGCTAGTATTACTAATAATCGGCACGCTGTAGAATCTGATTATATAATCAAGAGTACCTAATGCGGTTGGACTGTGCCCCTTTTCTAGCGTTTCTTTCGTAAAGCCACATGGTCTTTTTTTTTTTCCATTAATTTGTAATTTTTTCCACGAGAGCAGCCACACTGCGACTCTGCAACACTGAAATTGCCCTGCTGTTCACATGCTTTACCAGGCATCCAGACCATTCCACGATCTACAACCGCTCCCCGCAACCTTGGCCTGCGGATGATTCGACCCACGGTTATTTGCTCTTGAAGGCTCTTTTGTCTCCCTTCCTCTGCGCCAGCTCATGCGACCTCTGCCGACGTTTCCAGCAGCCTCACAGGTCTGTTTGATTGGGAGTTGAGAAAAAGGAGGCTGTCGCGACAACGGTCGAATCCGAAACGACGAGTAAGAGTTGTGCGCACGCCTTGCCCTCTGCTCTCTCGTCTCCCGTCTCCCGTCTCTCGCCTCCGCCCTCCACTCTCCGATCTCTGATCTCACCCTCGGCTCCTTCCCTCCGCCTCCCCGCCTCCTCTCAGATTTACGCCCCCAAACATCTGTCCTCTCTCCTCCTTTCTCTCCTCTCTCCCATGCAGCTCTCGAAACAGCTGCTGTCCGCAGCTGTGCTGTGGGCCGCATCAACAGCACCGCTGGCCGCTGCCGCACCAGAGCCGGCCAGCCCCGTGCAGCCGACCAAGACGACGACGACCAAACCCTGCACGGCCTCGTCGACCGGTGGCGCCTTTTACGACTTGCGCCCAGACATTGCCGTCGTCTTGGAGCCAGGCACCAAGCCCAAGAACGGCATCCAGACGTCCGACTACACTGCGCGCGGCTACGACTACGGCGCCAACTTCACCATTAATATCTGCGCGCCCGTCGTCGCGCCCGTCGACCACGTCTACGGCCTCGATCGCAGTCTCTGGGGGAACATCAGCGCCTACTACACGGCTGACGGCGAGGCCTTTTCTCTCGGGTGAGTCCCTGTCCTGCCATTGTCTTCTTGCCCTGTCTCTGACGTTCTAGTCAACAAACTACACAACTGATATCACGTGGCCGCGAACTCGTCCTCCAATACACCGGCGGATCCCCCTGTCCCAACCTGAAAAAGGAAAATGGCCGGCGTTCTTATGACTCTTCCTCCACCGCATCAGACGAAGCAGGCGACGCCTCCTCCTCCTCCACGGCCGCCAACTCTCGCCCAACGTCCCCCTACGCGTCCTCTCCGCTGTCCTCCAACCCATCCAAGTCGGCCATCCGCCGAAAGTCCGCCTCGTTTGCCTTTCTCTGCGACCGCGACCCCACGGCCGGTCCTGCTCACATCTCCTACGTCGGCAACGTCGACGAGTGCGCCTACTTCTTCAAGATCCGATCGCAGCACGCCTGCGCTACGGCGGAGCCGCACAAGCCCGGTAGCGTCGGCCCTGGCGGCGTCTTTGCCATCATCTTTGGCGTCGCCCTGCTCGTCTACTTTATCGGCGGCATTGTCTACCAGCGCACGGTTGCCCATGCGCGCGGCTGGCGGCAGTTGCCCAACTATACACTCTGGGCTGGCATCTGGAGCTTCTTTCGGGTGAGTCGCCTTCTTGCTTGTATAGGGCGATGGATATGAGGCGGGACAGAAGGGTCTCGCAAGAGGCCTCGAAGAATGGGGGAGGACTGGGCAGAGACTGCAGGGTCTGCAAGGACTGCAAGGACTGCAGGACTACTGGACTGGCTGGCCAGGACTAACATGCTTCCCTCTCCAAGGACATGGCTATCATCATGACGTCCTCTTGCGTCCGCTGCCTACCCGGCCACCGAGGCTACCATTCGGTGTCCTCATCGCCGCCCAACGGACGGAGCCGAAGTCGGGATGACGAGAACAGGCTGATCGACCAGCTCGACGAGGAATGGGAGGATTGAGCATCGAGACGCCTTGGCCGCTTGAGCGCGCCTTCTTTCCTCCACGTATAATCGACCGCGCCATGGTGGGATAGGTAGAGATTATTTTTTCATGGGAAAATGTACGTATAGTATTATTGGGTCTTCTGGTACAAGGGTTGTGCCTGTGGGCAAATGGACAGGGCTCGGCATGAAGAAAGTGTTGACGTTTCTTTTTTTGTTTGTTCTTTTTCTTTCACTATTTTTTTTCTCTGTTCCCCCCCTTTTCAGTGGCCCTTTGGCCGTGTTCTTCTATTCTTTGCTCTGCTGGCGTTTTTGGCTTGCATACGCAGTAGTTCTATTTTCCTTCTATTTTTTTTTCTGTTTTATCATACTGGGTACGCGCTGGATGGAAACAAAATTATGTAAAAATACTTTTGAATTCGGTTGAGGACTCTTTTCTACGCAGTACTTCATGGTCTAAGAAAGGAAAGAGGCCGTTACATTTGAGCTGTACGTGCATGTGATGAGGAATCCACTGCCGTACCAGGCAGCATGCATGCATGACTGCATTACATTCCGAGTGGAAAAGTGAGACATTACTATGTAAAAGTACAGATGAAGGATACATGGATACATTGTGACAGGTCGAGACGTCTGCTCGTATTGTCTTGCTGTCATTTTATTGATTGGACCCCTCTCTGGGGATTCAGCCCCATATGCAGATCAGCACCACCTTTCAGCCCGACCGAACGTTCCGCCGACGCTCATCTTTCCTAGGAGGGGGGAGTGAGCTGCAGGGTGACTGTTAGCAGTTGCGGTCTGTACTCAAGAGTAAAAAAAAAAAAGGACTACACACCTGCCACACGTTCAGAGACACGCCCGTGTCCGTCTTGCCACCCGAAGCATAGGCCAGAGCCGTGTTGAGCCAGGCGTACTTCTCGCTGCCCGTCTGGAACTGGATGGCAATGTTGGGCGCAGGGCCGCTCTCAATGGCCTCGATGGTCTCGCCGTCGTCCGTCTCCATAATGTAAACGGCACGGGGGTGGAACGTGCCGGCGTTGTCGACGAAGCCGTAGTCAAAGCCGGTCGTGATGTTGCCTGGGGTGTTGGAAAGAGTACAACGACAGGAAAAAAAAAAGAAAAAAAAAGGGAGAATAGAGACGTACCAGAGAGCTTGGGGCCGGCGAAAGAGCCGCCGGCAATGGGCACAATGTTCTGGATGCCCGTCGGTGTCTTGCCGGCGGTGAAGTCCTCGCCGTTGGTAATGTTGATCGTGTACAGGTACGTCAGGGTAGGGTACGGCGGGGAGGCACAGGCCACGGCTGTCGTGAGGGCCATGGCGGCAACGGTCAGGAGTCGAGAGAGCATGATGACAGAAAAGTATTAAGATTAGTTGTAGTAAAAGACGAAAGAGAGAGCAAGAGACGGACGAGTCAGCGAGGGTGGAACGAATGAGTCTGAAAGAGAGAGAGATGGTGAAAAGTTGGGATGAGCAGGAGTGGGAGGCCCAAGATATTTAAGCAGAGGGCAGGCCCTGTCCAGGGATGGCCAGAAGCAGTAAGAAGATACAAATGAGATGCAATTATACGTAAGAGGAAACATTATGTTGTCCTGCTCGCGGGCGCGATGCCGCTGCTCCGCCGCAAGATGACCATTTTTCTTTGAATTTTTTATTATTTTGCCTTTTTGGGGGTGGACTGTTGGCACTTACAGCCCCAGAAAGACCCTCCGCCCCTAGAACCAACGAGACAGCATCAGTCTAGCTGTTACCGGATATCAGCCAAGAGTCTGGGCACAGGGACCTTCAAACAGTAGGGAGACGGTGTAATCTTTTTTTTTCTCTTGTTGTTTTCCGTTCTTCACTTCTGCGCATGCGAGCTCCCAATGGGAGATTACGCTGACTTGGCATGATGGCAGGTAAGCTGACGGCTTAGACGGGCAGCGAACGGCAGGCAATACTAATAAAAAGTGCAGCACGAGAGCGCTCACAGCTGCTCAGCTGAGCCTTCAAAGAAAAAAAAAAAAAAAAAAAAGAGTTGACAGTTTAGGCGCATGCAAGTGACTGCAAGTGACTGCAAGTGACTGCAAGTGTGCTGCGTACATACTCGTAGCACTACCGTTCTCAGCACACCTCTTCTCTTTTAGAGCTTCGATGTGGGCTGGCGAGGCTTGGCTCTTCTCAGGTCGGACTTCCCCCAGACCCGCCCCGGCACCTGAACGATGAGACCAAGTCAGAAGCGTAAAAACGTAAAAACGTGAAAAGAAGCATATTTCTATACGAAGACTGCACGTATGTGGTACAGGAATGACAGAAAAGATTCTTCTCGAATTTTCCGTCGTCCGATGTTTCTGGATATTACGAGTCTGCTGTTGCTGACATTGAGTTGCTCCGTACTGTCTGAACGGCCGTTGGCTAGCACCGGTACTCGTATAGACAGCAGAACTCTACTCCGTAGTTGCTTGTTTGACAAGGGCTCATGAGAACACGAACGAATCAATTGTGTCACGTGGCATGCATCATGACGTAACCGTTGACGCTGTACTACGGAGTACCATCCCATCTTTACTGCCATCCCATGTTATCGCAATCGCTTAGACTATACAAGGAGAACCACACACGTTTACAGCTGGCCACCGACTGTCCTCTTCACCGGCTCATAGCACTCTTGGGCCTCTTCGAATACGTGCCAGACAGATCTAGGCACACCCTCAAACGCTTTTTCAAAGCGGGCCGGCTCGTTCTTCTCCTCGATGCCCAGTGCCGCAATGTCGGTCACTTTGCGGATGAGGATCAGTTTCACCCAGCCGGGAAAGGTTCGGTAGCTAGGCGGGTGAGTCAGATGAAAGGACTGTACAGAAAAACGAGACGAGACCACTCACATCTCTCCATAGGCTTCGGGATCGCTCTGTGTGCTGTCACCAATGCAGATAAACGACTTGGCCGGCAGCCAGTCGTGGATCTGGCGCATGCGCCCAACCTTGTACGCCTGCGTGCGCTGCGACAGCATGGACAGCAGGCCGGCCACGCTGATGGCCGTGTCGTTGCGCAGCAGCAGCGGCCCGTGCGGGAAGTGCTCGTCGCGGAAGCCGCGCAAAAAGGGGTACAGGTTGTAGGGCGAGGCTGACAGGTAGAAGAAGGGGGCGGGGGCGGTTCCAGGCGCACTGTTGAGCGTCGTGTGCAGCGAGCGGTACAGCTCGGGCATGCCGGGAATGGGCGTCGGCTCGTCGACAAAGGTGGTCTGGAGGATGCCAATGGGGTCGCTCGTCTGCGTGCGCTTGATCGTGTCGTCGACGTCTAGAGGTGAGAATGGAAGAAAGAAAGACGGGGAGACGGGGAGACGGAGAGAACAGAGAACACACCTGATATGACTCCCCAGCCCTCACCTTCGGCAAAGAGGGTCAGCATCTGCAGCATGCCGTCTGCGCCCTCGGGGACGACGGCATGCGTCGGCACGAGCGCACCCGCTTTGGTCGTCATCGGCAGCGGCTCCGTAAGGCTGCTGAGACCGTCGCCGTCGCTGGGTCGAAACTGGAGCTTCCAGTGGCGGCCGTGGCGCGCATGGACCTGGCGGTCGGACCGGATGGCCTGCAGAAAGGGCAGCAGACGTTCCTGGACCGTCTGCAGGGCCGTCTGCTTGCTCGCCTGGGCGCTCGCGCTGTCTGTCTCGTACACGACCAGCCCGAGCTTGTCGGCGACGATGCGCACCGACTCCACGACGGGGCACGACGGGTTCTTTTCCATGACGGACACGAGGTACTCGGCCTGCCACTGGCCCGTGGCCGCGTCGCGGTAGGCCACATTGTCGAGCAGCCAGACGCAGTCCTTGTCGGTGACAGCCACAATCTCGCCGTCATCGCCGCCGAGCAGCGACTTGACGCGAGAGATGGCCCTGGCCGGCAGCAGGTGGCTGACCGTGCTGACCGCTGTATGGACAGCGCTGTTGACGAGGCTGCCAGCAGTCTCCCGGGTGCTGCTGGTGCTACCGCCTTTCCTGTCGCCCTCGCTCCCTTGGCTCCTCTGGCTCCTCTGACTAGAGGCGTATGTGAGTCCCGCCAATACGGCTTCGAGCTCCTCGAAGCCGCGTATCTGGCGTGTGCGCTGCTGCAGGCTGTGCAGCGCACTGCTGGCATAAGAATCGCCCATGCTGAGACGGAGCGTCTGACGAGAAAATGCAAAAAAAAAATAAAGAGAACAAAAAGAGAATGAAAGTATACCAGATGCCAAATGGGAAGGACAAGAAAATAGAATGAACACAGGAGACGTGTAAATACTCTCGTCGTCTTCCCCCTCTTTCTACAAGCGCTCTCTATAAGCGCTCACGAGCTGTCAGCAAGCTGAGATAAGAGCCCTCTTAGGTAAAGGGTGCAGCTCTTCTGCCTTGCCAATGGCAGGTCGCTCGCGACGCAGTCAGCACGACGAGATGAGAGGCACAGGTACCCCTCTCTCTCTGCCAGTGTCAGAGCGTCAGATTATACGGAGCACTACACTTGGAGACCAGTTGGTCTTGGCTGCAGAGAGGGGCGCAGACACACCACCTTGAGGGCAGAAGATGCAGGGGGACCCTCCCACCAGCTGATGCTAGACAGCGAATGACTGCTCGTTTTGGCGCCGATCGCTTGCTAGCTCATGCAGGTTCTCTCATCCCATTGCCATTTCTTTTTTCTTTTTCATTTTTTTTTTCAGGGCAGTCTTACTGTGTACGGAGTATGCAGTACTCGTATATGTGTGCAGTATATTGCCTCTATGATGCTGTTCTGTAGCTTCGTTTTCTGCTGTTACGTTGCTCTATGCTACAATGAATGCTGTCATGCATCCATCCTCCCCCTTTTCCCAATAGTTGACCGTACGCTGTCAAGAGACAGGGGAGCAACAGTTGACACAAAACATCTCTCAAACTTTGAGACGTCTCCACATTTTCTTCCCAACCCTCCCTCCCTACTTTTGTACCATGTATGTGTTTACAGAGTATGTACTCGTACGTAGCCATCCCGCGTCATGCCTTCACTTGCGAATCACCATGTCTTCACGGTCCTGTCCTGTTCCCACGTAGACCACCTTGACGCCGACAAAAGACTCTATGAGTTCAATGTACTTTTGCGCCTTGCTCGGCAACTCCTCCCACGACCGGACACCCTGCGTGGATGTCTGCCAGCCCTCGATATCGACATACTCGACGGTGTACGTCTCCAGCTAAACGGATTAGTCAGCATACAACCAATATCAATGAGAGAGGTGAGACGTACTTCGTTGAGGTCGGCCGGGAAGGTTGTGACCTTGTCGCCCGCGGGCGTAATGTAGGCTGTGGCGACCCGAATGACGGGAAAGGTGTCCAGAACATCGACTGCAGGTTAGCGAGAGTCAGAAAGACATGGCAGATCCAAAACATACGCTTTGTCAAGTTGATCATGGTGTAGTCTGAGAGAGCGAGTTAGCATGGTCTCTCCCGGAAAAGTCGTCCAACACACTCACGATTTATGGCAACAGAGTACTTGAGAACGACGAGATCCAGCCAGCCGCATCGTCTCCGGCGACCAGTCGACACACCCTAGCACGTATTAGCCTCTTGACCTGCACTGCTTCTCTCATTCTCGTCACTTACAATCTCGCCGCCAATGTCCTGCAGCTTCGTGCCGATGTCGTTGAGCTGCTCTGTGGGAAAGGGTCCACCACCCACACGTGTAGTCTAACAGTCAGTACGAGCGTCATGGAATCATCTCCTTCCCGTATATCTTACATAAGCCTTGGTGACAGCAATCACATCCCTATAGAGGAGTGGTCAGTGAAAGTCAAGAACACGTATTTCTGAGTAGCGCACTTGATAAAGGCCGGTCCAAGAGTCAGGCCCTGGATGCAGCCGCCGAGGCCTGTGTTGGACGATGTCACATAGGGATACGTTCCGTAGTCAATGTCGAGCACTAGATGGTTAGTACGAGGAGAGGAGAGACACGGGAAAAGAGCAAAACACACTCAATGCTTGTGAGCCCTCGACGAGGACGGACTTCTTCGACTCCTGGGCGACACGCATATACTCGACAGCATCGACAATATACGGCCGCAGCCTCTCCTTGTTGTCGGCATAGTGCTTCAGCTCCGCCTCGACGTCGTACTTTAAGAGGTCACCGTAGCGCTGGCGGTACTCGTCCGCGAGCTTCCGCAGCTTGCGCTCAAACGAGTCGCTGTAAATGTCAATAACGCGCAGGCCGTCGCGCGAGGCCTTTGTCGAGTAAGACGGGCCGATGCCGCGCTTGGTCGTGCCGATCTGCTCGTTGCCGAGCTGCGGGGTGTGAGAAGAGAGAGAAAGAAAAAAGGGGAGAAAATAGAAAAGCATGGGAAAAGGCACACCTTGACTTCAGACAGTCCGTCGACGGCGGCGTGCAGGTCAAAGTTGAGGTGGCATCGGGAGCTGACATGGATGCGTTTGTGGACATTGGGCACCTCTTTCTTCTCGAGGTCCTCGAGCTCCTAGCGAGCGTCAGCATCAATCTTACCGGAAATCTCTTGAAAGTGCCCACCTTGAAGAAAGCCTCGAGGTTAAAGACAACACTTGAGCCAATCAGGTTGTCCGTCTTCGCATTCACCAGACCCGAAGCTGTCTCGCGTATTAGCACCCACAGTACAGCAGAAGACCAGAGGAACAAAAAGCACAGTACTTACGCAAAAGGTGGAAGCTGTGATCCACAATTGTCAGCCTCGCTCTTCTCTCGCCAACATCCCATGGGCGTTTACCTGAAGCTCTTGTTGCCCGTCCTATAAGTAAGCAGGCACTGGTCAGCCATCGTCCCATCTTTGCAGCCTGCTCAGAGCAGCTTACCGGATGGAGTGGCCCGCATTGTGGCCGCCGGCGGCACGGGCACAGATATCAAACGAGTCCGTCGACAAAAGATGGTCGGTAAGTTTTCCTTTCTATTCGAGCACCGTTAGCACGAAACGAGGCACATGCGAGGCGCATGCCGTGAGTGGACGGGCTTCCAGATGGGCTTCCAGATGCAGAGAAGGCCGTGCCACGAGCTGTCTGATATACGTACGCCTTCGTCTCCTAAAAAGTCACAGACATGTCAGCACATTCCCATATTGGCCTGGCCTGGCCTGGCCTGGCCTGACTTGGCCGGTACCGGTCCTGTCTCTTTTCCCCTTTCCTCCGCGTCTGTTGGCCATTGGCAGCCGTGTGCTGCAGGCTGGAGACAGTGCCACATGCGCAGTCTGTGCGTCCTACCACAGCCGTTCGCCGGCCTTGCCCCTCGTCTCCCCGCCTCTTTTTCTTGTTGGCGCAATGGGACGCGCTCCGTCTTAAAACCCGGAGAGCAGAAAAAGTAAAACTTACCCCACTGGGAGCCTAGAATGATGGTCGCCATGATTGTTGGGGTCGGGAGTGAACGTTTTTGCAGCAATGCACAAACGTTGAGAGAAGAAGAAAAAGCAAGAAAAAAAAAGAAGAAAAAAAGCGAAAAGAAAAGAGTCACAGCCGATGCGCGCAAAATCGGCCCTCGAATAGCCTCATACAACAAAAAAACGCTGCTAGTCATTCTGCGTGTTTTTAGTGGTCCATTGCTGAAGAAGGAGGGGTCTGAATTGACCTCATCTGGCCCCACCATTACCAGTTTCCGCAGTCGGCGCATCCGGACATTGTTTGATCCGGATCACGTGAGTTTCTCGCATGTCCAGATGCTCTGATTTTCTTCCCATCGGATCTGTCTTGTGTTCTCTGAGCGCAAGAAAGAGTATAGATTGATGCTACAAGGACGGGCAATCGATCACTGAGAAACGAGATCCGAGGTTGGCCAGATCAGGTGCAGCCGACATTCTGTGCATGCGAGATGACGAGAAGGGGGCAGCAGGGTTAAATTCCTGCTGTCCAATCGCGTCGGCTTCTTTGCAACCCCACCCTATGCTATCATTTCGCATGGGCTCACGGCGCCAGCGTCGAGCCATGGCTGCTGCGTCTCCACTGCCGGGCAGCTGGACATGTCAAATGTCCTCTGGCTCATAGGCTGGTGAGCAGACTTGATAGATTCTGCTGCCTATAGATATCGTGCATCCCACAGAGGGATAAGGCCACCAGAAAAGAAAACCTAAAACTTGGACAGGAAGAAGAAGAAAGTCGCAATATGGAGCCGGCTCAGCTTCGAAGACACACCCAACGCGGCGTCTACGATGTAGCATCGGCCAAGGCAGTGTTTGACGACTGCTTTATTGCCCACGTGTCGTATGTGGTGGAGGGAGAGCCGGCGTGCATGCCGATGATTGCCCTGCTTCTGGACGACGACGAAGTGGGTGATGAGTCTGCCGCAGACGGAGACAGAGACGGAGACAGGGTCGGAGACAAGGACGAGCACAGGAGCCAGACGGCCGTGTACCTGCACGGACACCCCAGCACGAAGCTGATGGAGCTCGTACGGCAGGCCAGACGAGACGACGGCCCAGGTGACGCGAGTCCAGTCAAAGTGTGCATCACAGCCACCAAGGGTAGGTCATCTTTCTACACAGTACAGTATGGGTCCCACTTCTTCCACGTCCAACTGACCAATAAGTGGACGGTCTCGTCTTGTCTTCGGCACCCAACGGCCACACCTTCAACTACCGGTCGGCCACCATACACGGAACATGCTCGCCCGTCCGGGCCAAGGGTGCCAAGGCTTGCGTGATGCGGTCAGTGACGAACAAGATTGTGGCACATCGCTGGGAGGAGGTCAACCCGGTGGCGTCCATGCAGATCAGCCTCGTGTATGTGGTGCGGGTCAACATTGACAGGCTGTCTGTCAAGACGCGCGCGGGTGTTCCAGGAATCCAGCCGCGCAACAGGGAAGCCGACGGACCCGACCGGGATACACCGGTCTGGACGGGAGTGGTGCCGCTGTGGGAGCAGCTGGGCGAGCCGATCGAGAGCGGACTAACGCCGGGCGGCGTGGTGTCGGACAGTCTCCGTCAGTACATGGACAGCAGGAACGAGAAGCAGGAAGCCTATGCCAAGAGGGTGGCCAGGTAGGAGAGGAGGAGAGAGGGGAGGAGAGGGGAAGAGGGAGGAGAGGGAAGAAGGAGGAGAGAAAAGAGAGAGGTGAGAGGGCAGAGAGAGGAGGTGAGAGAGGAGGTGAGCAGAAAAGGAGAAGAGGGGAAGCAATAGATTACGTAAGTGGACTTTGAAGGTAGCACTGCCTAGTTGCCAATTTCCTGGACGCTGTATTGGTATTAGCGTCAGCCGACCACTTCTTCAGGGTAGTAGTTTGCGACAACGGAGTCTCCTCTAGTTGATAAGTGCTACTTTGGACTCTGCCAGAAAACCTGCCTTGTCCATCTATCTTTTTTACTATGTATCTTTTCTGCTTTATCTGATTGATTATTTTCTGGGGAAAGATCGCTCACCAGCCGCCGCGCGTGCAGCAGCGATAGAGCACCGAATCAGCATCAACTAGTCCTGCCGGACTCTGCTCTACCTCTTTTGATAGTCCGTCTTGCTGGATTTGATTTTTGGAATCTGATTTTTTGCTTGGGACTACTGGCATTATTCTGCTTATTTAATCTTTTCCCCTTTTCCGCTATCTCCGCTTCCCCCGAACCGAGTCTGACCTCTTATCCCCTTATCCAGCTTGCACAGAGCAGATGGCGGCCACCCGCTCTCGCAAGGGCTGCATTGATTGCAAGCAGGCCAAGGTCAAGTGCGACGAGGTGCATCCGTTCTGCGGCACCTGTGTGCGGCGGCGGCGGCAGTGCCGCGGCTATCTCAACGCCCCGACTCGAGCCAACCGCGGTGGCCAGAGCGCCGCTCGGACCTACACGGCCGCCACCGTTGCCGAGGCACGTGGGCGTCTATGCAAGGCTGTCGTCCTGCCGCGGGTCACATCCATCGCCACGCCCGAGACAGAGCCAGACCTGGAGACGGAACGCATAAGACAGACAGCCCTCGATTTCGGTCTGCCAATAGATCCCAGCCTGCCGCCGTCGCTGCCACCAGAACTCGCTCTGCCGGCCTCTCTTCTGCCCAGAACGTCCGTCTCCGACGGCAGCCTCGCGCTGGTGTCCTCGGACTACCCCTGGACTGCATCTGTGACGGGCAGCCAGGTCGGCCAGGTCGGCCAGGTCGGCCAGGGCCTGCCGACAGATGGCTACTTTGGCTATGACTATGACCACGACCACGACTACGCCCACCAGTATCCCGAGCAGCGGCATCCCCAGCACTACTATGGCGGCCAGCTGGCCCACGCCCGCTGGGGCTCCTCCTCCCCCTCTCCGCCGTCACCATGGCTCATGGCGGCCGTCTCGCCGCCGCCGTCCCCCCTGCGCAGTCCCAGCCTGATCCCGGTCGACAACATCCAGCCAGCCGACCAGCGCTTGATCGAGCTCTACTTTAGCCGCCACCCCATCGAGATGGTCATGAGCGACAGCTTCTTTATCTCCGAGATGAACCACATCGTGCTGTCGATGCTGCAGCAGAACCCCGCCGATGTTGCCGACTCGCTCAGCGCCATTGGCGAGAACTACGTCAAGGACGACATGGCCTCGGCCGCCACGACGTCTCTCGTCGTGCCCAACCGCAAGACACGTCTCCTCAGCCGTCTGCGCAGGGTCAACGAGGACGGATGCCACCCGGAGCTCGTGCTGCTCGTGCTCCTGGCCCTCTGCGGAGCCGAGGTGAGTCGATGGACCATAAAAAGGAGAGATGAAAAAGACGAGAGAGTAGTACTGACAGACAGCTTACGGATCCCCACTCGGAAGGCATGGGCACGTCGCTGCGGGCTCTCATTGAAAACGTTGCCCTCGTGCTCCAGTTCCACAGCCACTCTGGCCGGGCGGCCCTCAACCTCGAGGCCAAGTACTTTGCGCGTGGCGTCGCCCGGCAAGACCTGCTCATCTCGCTCTCCCACATGCAGCGGCCACGCATCGACCCGGCCCTCTGGCTCGACGACCATGCCCGGAACCGTGCCGACCGCCTCTTTGGCCTGACCGCCACCCTGGCCCCGGCTCTGGCTGAGCTGGCGGCCTTGGCTGGCGACGTGCAGGCGGCTTTTGATGAAGCGTCCGGGTCACTGACGGCGACGGTCGTTGTTGTGGATCTCGACGAAGACCCAGAAAGCCAGCAAAATCCACAAGAAACAGATCTTCCCGGAGAGGAGAATGCACTTTCAGACAAGGAGGTGTCTTCTCTTTCCCTACAAACTGACCCTGACCCTGCACCTCCTCCTCCTCTTCCTCCTCCGCCGCCGCCGCCGCCGCCTCCTCCTCTTCCTTCTGCTGCTGCTGCTTCCTCAGCTGCCACTGTCGACCAGCAGCCGGCCTCTACCTCTTCCAAGACCACCTCTACTGCCGCTGATGCTGCTGCCTCCTCGTCCACGTCCACCGAGGCATCCATGCTGCTCGCCGGCTTTCCCGACTACTCCCCCGGCGCACACTATCTTCTCACACACCGCCCCGACCTGGCCGAGCGCGAGGTCTCTGTGCGCGCACAGCTGCAGGCCTGGCGTCCCGTCCAAGACACGGCACTGTCGCTGCGAGCGGCACGAAAGTTTCTTCTCCACGCCTCAGCCTGGCGCTCGGCCGGGCTCCTCTACCTCTTCCGAGTGTTCAATCGCGCCGGCAGCTCGCCCGCGGCCGACCATGCCGCGCAGGGCATGGCCTACGAGGTGCTCATGAACATTTCTGGGCAGCCCGAGGACGCCAAGCTGTCCCTCTGGCCCCTCTTTGTGGCCGCCTGTGAGATGCAGCGCCCCGAGGACCGCGACACAGCTACCGTCCTGTTTGCCGACATTTGCCGCACGCGGCCTCTGCGCACGACCTGGCGGACGCGGTCCTTTTGTATGGAGCAGATCTGGCCGGCGCGCGACCGCGGCGAGATGTGGGACTGGATGTACCTCTCGCACAAGTGCGGCTACTCGTTTATCCCATTGTAGAGGGAGCATGCCATTTTTTTTTCGTCATGATTTGATGTATTATGCTAGCTGTATTATATAGAAATGGTAGTTCTGTTCATCCTGTCTGTCGTGGACCGACCCGTCATGGACTTGTCTTGGAGTCCATCTTCCACTGCTCAATCTGCAGCAGCTTGTGCACCGTGTCCATGACAGGCGTCGGCACGCCGAGGTCGTGGGCTGTGCGGCGCGGGTTGCCGAGGATCACGTCGAGCTCCATGGGCCGGCCCGACTCGAGGTCGACGAGCATGCTGGGGCGGTAGGCCGTCGTGTCGGGCAGCCGGTAGGCCATCCAGGAGACAATGTCGTCGGGCAGTGGGTGGCCTGCCGCCTTGGCCGTGTGCCAGATCTCCCACATGAGCGGCAGCAGCAGGCTCTCGCGGCCGCGGCTGCGCTGCACCTCGCCGACATCGGAGCGTGTCAGCGCGCAGACGGGGTTGAAGGAGCCGTTCCACAGCAGCTTTTCCCAGCGGGCCGTCTCGATCTGTCCGCGGCCGGCCAGGTGCTCGCAAGAGCTTCGTCTGGGGGCCACCGACCCTCTGGTTTCTTTCGTGTCCTTTGTCCCTTTTGCGTCTTTTGCGTCTTTTGCGTCCTTTGCGTCGCCTGCCTCGAGACCGGCGCAGTACAGCGCCACAAAGGCGGCTGCTTTTTCTTCGCTGACGTCATCCGAGACACCGGCGTGCCAGTGCGCACCCATCTTGGACATGTCTGGGCCGCTCTGCCGCACAATGTTGGGCTCGGCCGCCACGCTGCCAATGTGGCTGACGCTGCTGATCACCACATTGCCCGGCCAGGCCGCCACGATCTCGTCCTCGATGCCGACGCCGTTCTGGATCAGCACGACGGCCGTCCGGCCGGCCGTCACCAGCGGCGCAATCATGGCTGCCACCGGGTTGTGGGATGGCAGCTGCTTGGTGCATACGACGACATAGTCGTATTCCACTTTCTCCGTCTTTTCAGTCTTCTCAGTCTCCTCGGCCACGGCCGCCTCGGCTACCGTGCCCACGACCCGGTGCGGCTTCCATCCGTCGAGCTGACCGTGGTCGACCGAGTCAATCTTCCAGCCGTGCTGCGACACGTGGGCATACTTGGACCGCAGCACGGCCGTCACGTGGGCTCGGCCCGACTTGGTCAGCACGAGTGACGCAATCGTACCTACGCCGCCGGAGCCGACGAGGCAGACGCGGTAGTCGTAGGAGGTGGATGGCTCCTCTGTGGCCATGCTCTCGTCCTGTCTCGTCTGTCTTTTTGTTTTCTGTCTCTTGTCTGTCTCTTGTCTCTTTGATTTTTGCCGTTTCAAAAAAACCTGGCCTAATAAGGAGAGGCTATCATGAAGCTACCGTAGATAAACAAGCGTTGCGTGAATAGGGGCTAGCCGCAGATCGGGTCCGGAGCTGCAGAGGCACGCTAAGATAGCATGTCTCGAGGGCTGCACTCATGATTCGCCATGAAGCAAGCACCGCTACTCCTACAGTATCATCACATGTCTGTCATCTGCCAATCAGAAAACAAGTTGTATTCAATGCGTCTGTGCTACGGCTATGCTGTACCTGTGTCTACGTTTACTTGTCTACTTGTCTCCATTGAGTGCCTTGTCAATGATCTCCGTGTATGCTAGCAGGTTCCGGTCGTCCAGTCTCTGGCCTACAATCTGCAGAGAGACAGGCCCGCCTGCCATGATCTCCGGGTCGTCTGTTTCCTTGGTTAGCTGGGGTGAGGGAATTAAAAAAAGGAGGATCCAAGTGGGACCTACACAGCTCGTGGATATCTGCGTCCAGCTGGTTCTTGGGCGTGAATTCAGCGTCCTTCTTATCTACGGCGGGGTCTACCTTGGAAAACGGCACAATAATGGCCGGGTACTGGTGGTGTCAGCCAACGAGGCCAGCAAGGGGAAAGAATAAAAACAAAAAAAGGACTCTGGAAACTCACATCCATCACGTTCCAGGCGACCGTGTAGAGCTCCGACGTGTTCTGACCCAGCTTCACGGGCGAGTGCGGCGTGCTCGGTGCAATCAGCACATCAATGCCCTCGGCCTGCCACGCATCCAGCATCTGCTTCTGCAGGGCCCCTTTGCGCGTGTTCAGCGCCCAGACCTCCTCGTGCTTCTTGACCGTCTTGTCCCAGTAGCCAAAGGTGGCCACGGAGGGCACGGCCGGCTCGCTCGCATCAATCAGACGCTGCCGCTGGTACGACAGGCCATCCATGGTCAGGATGTCGGCAGAAATGTCCCGGATCTCTTTAAAGTCGGGACACACGGGCGTAAAGTCCTTGGTTGTGAAGCCAGCCGCGTCCAGCTTGGCCCGCGCCTCTCGCAGCGCTCGCCGCACCGGCGGATGCGGCGTGATGCCCGACTCAAACAGGAAACCCACCACGGGCTTCTTGTCTGCCGGAGGGGCGGCGTGCTCCATGATGCCCGGAATAACCGCCGGGTCAAACGTCCAGGGCTTGTGCGCCCGGACGGTGTTGGTAAAGAGAATCAGATCACGGACGGAGTGGCCAATGGGGCCGCAGACAGCCGGGATGCCCGTGTTGACTCCGGTCCAGCCAGAGGCTGCGTAGCCGATAAACGGAAGGACGCCTACGGACGGCTTGTAGCCGTAGACCCCATTAAAGGCAGCCGGAAGACTGGACGGTCAGATGGAACATGACGAGAAATATCAAGAACAACAAGTCATAATCAAACGTACCGGATGGACCCGCCCACGTCCGTCCCCACGCCGAGACTGTTGCCACGGAATGCCGATAACGAGCCCTCTCCTCCGCTGCTGCCGCCCGGCGACAGGCCGTTGACGACGGGGTTCTTGGTCTGGCCAAAGACATTGTTGTCACACTCGGCCACCAGCATGGTCTGCGGCACATTGGTCTTGGAGATGACGACGGCACCTGCATCCTGGGCCAGCTGGATGATGGGCGTTGTCGTGGTCGACTCGTTGCCAAGGAGGGCAATGTAGCCATTGCTGTAGCCATAGCCTTTGATATGGAAGCACTCCTACAAGAGTGAGCATTCAGGGTGGAAACGAAAATGAAAATGAAAAGCAGGAAAAAGTACATACTTTGAATGTCATGGCCAGTCCGTGAAGCGGCCCGACAGTCTTGCCCGTGGCCTGAAAGTGCTCGTCGAGCTGCTTGGCCCTCTCCATGGCCTCGGCGAAGCAGATCTCGGTCAGCGACCGACAGAGCTGCTGGCTGAGCGCGGCTCGCTTGCAGAATGCCGTCACCGTCTCGACCGCCGTGTAGGTGCCCTCGGCAATGGCTGCCGCCAGTGATGTCGCGTCGTACTTTTCACCCGTGATCTCCAGCTCGCGCTCTGTCAGCAGTCCCGAGGCTGCCGCCGCCAGCCGCAGATCAGACATGCTGGAGAGCTCGTCCAGCTTCTCTGCGCTCAGCCGCCAGGCTTCTGGGATTCTTGCCGCTTGCTCGGCCCTCTTCTTGTCGCGAGCAATCTCCCATGGCTGGGCGAGCGTGGCAGTGGCCGGCACAGTGGTGGTGGCCGTCATGGTCGCCATGGTCACAGAAGTCAAGAGAGGTCAAGAGTGCCCAAGAAAGTGAGAGGATAGACGAGAAGGAAAAGAAGAGAGAAAGAACAGCAGAGCTGTCTTTTATCACGTGTTTTCAGAGAGGGGTAGATGTGATTTTTAAGAGAAGAGAAAGATGAACAGAGGCAAGAAAAAAGTCAAGAGGAGATCCAGTTGGGCTAGATCGGCGTATATATATATTCAGTAGCCGATGACGTGCGGCTGTCAGAAACGCTTTCCCATTTTTAATCCTTCGTCCTTTTTTCTAGCTATCAGAAAAGGGCAGCCTACAAGCTATCAATCCAAGCCCCGATAACCACAACCGCCTCAGCCGGCTGGCATCAGCCATGACGCAAAAAAAGCGCCATAAAGAGATGGGAGAATGGCGAAAAGAGGAAGCAGGGAAGCCGAGAAGAGAGGCCACAAGGAAGAGGAATTGATGAGCCTCGGAAGAGGAACGTGGCAGCCATGCCCTGTACAAGAGGATGCCTTCCTTCTCGGGCAAGGAGCCAGACGGCACTGACACAGGGACAAAACGACAACGACAACAGAGCGGCTATCTATGCTATCAGCTGTGAGCTGCACGAAGAGCGGCAGGAGGGTGCTGTGGAGACCATCGGCTGTTGTGGAGCTGCACATGCGGAGACCAGCGCTTTGGGTTAGCGGACCCATTATGAGATAAGCCGAGTAGCGCCACAAAAGGGTCCTTCGTTGGCTTACTAATCTGCACAGTTTTCATTGGTGCGCCACACTTTGATGGCAGTCACATCCTGCACGTCTATCTCTGATATCTCTACGTATCTGCCGGTATCTTGCGCTGTCACCCGGTGAACTGGGCGCGAAGGATGTCTGATAGGTCGTTCATCCGTGGGTAGTGAGCCAAGATTCGAAAGAGGCAGATTTCTCTGCATGCTGCATGCTACATGTGCTTCTGGAAAGATAGCAGCGGCAGCGGTTAGGCGAAACCTGGCTATAAAAAGAAGCGAGAAATCATACACAACGCATGTGGTAGCAGTCTTCTCGCCGAGTTGATGTCTGCTGATTTTGTTTAATTGAATTGGTTTCCTGCTTCTCCGTCTCCTCTCTCTTGTGCGGTTGCCCGTGCTCTTTACCCCCACCCTCTATTCTTGCTCCTCTCCTGCTCCTCCATCTATGAATACCATGGAGTCCAAAGTGGTCGAAGAGGCCCACACGTCGTCTATCGACCAAGAGGTCGGCTCCTCTGAGCCCGTTGGTTTCTTTGCCCGCCTCAAGGGCCAGAAACGAGATCTCAACGATCTCGGCAAAGAGTACTTTCAAAAGTCTCTAGAGTATGACGAGGAGCAACTGAGGCGGGACTCGCCCAAGGTCCTTCGCAAGCTAGACCGATATGTTCTGCCATTGGTATGTCCATCCTGGCAGTGCATGAGGCGCTGGTGTCTGGCGTCTGGCGTGTCTTTTTGTCTTTCAAAGCTGACTGTATAGATGATGATGACCTACATGTTGAGCTTTCTGGACAAGCAAACGTACGTATTCTAGTCATTCATCATTGTCTCTGCCTACCTTGCTCACATTTAGACTCAACTATTCCAATGCGTACGGCATGCAGGCTGATACCGGCATGACGGGCGACGACTACTCGTGGGTCTCGTCGGCCATGTACTTTGGCTGGGTCACGAGCTCCTACCCGTGGCAGATTCTGCTCCAGCGCTATCCCATTGGCCGGCTCATGGGCTACATGCTCTTTGTCTGGGGTGCCGTGTGCATGCTGCAGGCCGCTGTCTTCAACTTTGCCGGCTTCTTTGTCGTGCGCTTCATGATCGGCCTGCTCGAGGGCGTCATCTCGCCGGCTTTCGTCCTGCTGACGTCCATGATGTGGACGCGCGAGGAGCAGAGCCTGCGCAGCTCCTACTGGCTGTCCGTCAACGGCATGGCTTCGATCATCGGCGCACTGCTGGCGTACGGCGCCGGCCATGCCCACGGCCTCGTCATCCCGCAGTGGAAGCTCATCTATCTGGTGGTCGGCGCCATCACCATGGCGTGGGGCTTTGTCATTGTGCTATACCTGCCCGACGGCCCGCACAATGCCAAGATGCTGACCGAGTACGAGCGCGTCGTGGCTGTCTGGCGCATCTCGCGCAACCAGACCGGCCTGAAGCACGGCAAGATCATCCCGTCGCAGATCGTCGAGGCCCTGACGGACCCCAAGAGCTGGATGCTCTTTGTCATTGGCACCTGCCTCGGCATCTGCAACGGCTCCGTGGCCAACTTCTTATCTGCCATCATCAAGGGCTTTGGCTACGACGCCCTCAAGACGAGCCTCATGCAGACGCCCGGCGGTGCCTTTGAGATTGTCTTTGTCATCTTATTCGGCTACCTCTCCCGCCTGCCCAACATGCTGGGCATCACCATTATACTGTCCTGCCTGCCGGGCCTCGGCGGCCTCATCGGCATCCTCGTCATCAACATTGAACACCGCCTCGCTCTCGTGGGTATGTGCTGGATCCAGTCCATCCTCGGCTCTCCCATTGTCCTCAGCTGGACACTGCCTGGCCTCAACACGGCCGGCCACACCAAGCGCAGTACCGTGCTGGCCCTCTACTTTGTGTATGTATAAACACAACTCTTGTATTTCTTTGCTCCTCACTTTATCTAACACATTCCAGCCTCTATGCTAGCGGCAATATTGCCGGCCCTCATCTCTTTCTGCCCCGAGAGGCGCCGCGCTACAAGACAGCCATCAAGGGCCTCATCATCTCGTACTGCATTGCCATTGCCGCGCAGGTCGTATATACGTCGCTCTGCTGGTATGACAACCACAAGAAGCAGAAGAAGGGTCTTCTCAGTGACATTAACACCACGCAAGATGCTCTGGAGAGTTTTGACGACTTAACCGACAAGCAAAACAAGCACTTTCACTACCACATCTAGCGGAGCTGGATAAGGGATGATGCATCCACTCTTGATTTCTTTGGCGATTTGATTCTTTCATACTTCTCGTCTTCCGCATTCACTTTTTTACATCTTCCTCCACGTTCTCAAGAAACGTCGCATATTTTTGTGAATTGTTTATATTTTATTTTAGTAGCTAGACAGCCACCCTATTTGGTTGAGCAGTGACGAGAAATGTATGGGGAGATTGCTGCGCAGCACCTTGAACGCCATTCCATGTCACTTTGGAGGATGAAAGCAACAAGGGCAGAGAAATCAGACAAATATGAAAAAAGGCAATGAAAAGTAAAGACCGAATAAACTCTTGCAACAGCTGCTGCAAGTACAGAGTGCTGTGAGGGAGTGTGCAACTCTCAATGTAAATATACGTCGCGTCATATCCCGATTCCCGTTCCGGACTTCTTTCCGTCCTTTACATATGTACGCCTCGTAGTCGAGCGGTAGAGGGAGGGGGGGACTTATGCAGTTTAAAGAAAACGAGAAAACGAGAAAACAAATAAAAAAAGCAGGAAGAAAACGACACAAGAGAAGAAAAAAGATACAATCATCCATGAATTCATCTCTGTTTACATGGTCATGTACACGTTCCGTTCCCAGGCAGGTGGCACGGAACGCGAACCATCGCCCCAAAGACCGATAATGGCCATGGCAAAAGCCAGACCGCTGAGGGCCGTGTGGACGATTTGTTTCTTGAGGAAGATCTCCACAGCAGCGCGCACATCCTCGCCGTTGACGGTAGAGGTAGCACGGGCAGCAGTCTGTCCGGGGGCACCGCCAGCACCAGCAGCAACACCAACCGACCCAGCAACTGACCCAGCACCCACATCTGTGTCCGAGCCACCAGCATCATCCCAGACCGAGCCTCCGGAGCTGTTGGCACCGAGAACCTCGTAGCTGGCCTCCATCGGGTGGATGCCGTGAGGCTCGTGCTGTCCCGCGGCAGACTGCGAAGAGGACGGACGTGTGGGCAAAGTCGAGGGCGAGGAGGGCGCAGAAGCAGAGGAGGTCTGGGTCGGCGCAAAGAAGTAGGGGGCCAGCCGGTCAGAGGTCATCAGGCGGCCACCAAGGACGAGCAGCGAGGTGTAGAGGAGGTAGGGGTGTCGCACGGCGCGGGGGGAGAGCGCAAAGGCCAGCAGCAGAGAGGAGGCGGCGATGCCGGAGAGCGCGCGCATCGGTGCGGAAGAAGCATCGACGAGGTGCTGCAAGGCGCTGGAAGCCGAGCGAGCAGACGGAAGGGTGAGGAGAGTCGGGACCGTCACCGTGGTCAGGGAGAACGTGAGGCCCTGGTGGTCAGTTGGAGTTGGGCAGAAAGACAATGACGTAAGTTGGAAAGCCGAAATCTTACCGTGAGAAGGCCGAGGGACACTGTCCCGACGAATTTGAGGACGGTGACGCCTCGGAAAGTCATGATGACAAGTGAGCCAGTGCGGAAGCAACGGGAGGGAGGGCAGAGAGAGGAAAGACGGTTGGATTTGGAGGTGGTCGAGCAGGTGGTCGAGCAAGTGAAGAGAGAGGGTGTGGAAAAAGAGAGTGGTGGATTGGGCGAGCGGAAGCGCTTGAGCCTAGGCAGCTAGTTCGGTGGTGTAGTTGGCGGGGAATCCACAGCACAGAGTGCGAAGAGGGGTGCCTTCAAAGAAAGGTGGCGTCAGCAAGATTTGGCTTAGTAAGCCATAGGATGACGCAGTTTTGTCAGCTACATAATAGATCGGGTCAGTCAGTAGTCCCCCCAAAAGATAATAGACGGCCAACATAGCCTTGTAATATATCGTCAACAATGAATACCTTTTTTAAATGAACAAAATTGACTGAATCCATCAAATGACGAATTTCTAGGACAGTAGGCAGGCCCACTGTCATTCGACATTCCCTGGCATCGTGGAACATCACAATTGTAAGAAGAGTGACAGGAAGCTATTCATACAGAGACTTCTTCTGAAATTGTAGGCCACGTGAGTGGCCTTTTTCCATAAAGGAAATCACAGTTGCGCTGTATCTTGGCCGACTTGTATCATGACAAAGTCTTGGACTCCCTCTTCCCAACTGGATCTGTGGTCTCACTTGAGAAAACGTTTAGTAAGCAGAGTTTGCCATGCCGTCCTCGTCCATCACACCTTTACGCGCTTTGTTTGAAGCGTGCTTTTATCGATAGATTCGTTCCTTCGCTTGCTCTGCTCCGACTGCCATACTATGGCGCGGTCCAGGTCGATGGCCATGACGCGCTGTACCTCCTCATTCCACGCCATATTCCTCTCGTTCTCGTCTCCATGTTCCACTCCATACAGTTCCAGCTCTTTCAGAGTGCGCAATCCCTCCGAGTTGTAGAGTTCCTCCCAATTCAAGACTCGAAGTGGAATACTGATCTTCTGATCCCTGTTCTTCTTCCAATTCCGACAGTGGTCTCGGGCCTTGACTGCCCAATGCCACAGCGATTCTCCCGCAAACGACATTAGCATCATATGGGATATATGTGCGCCACATTCGGTCCAGAACTCATCCACCAGCGCGATCACGCCCAAGTTCACCGGGACGAGACGACCCTGGCACGCTTCAAGAACGTCATATGTTGCTGCTTCCTGCTCTAGCCATTGGCGATGCGGCCGCTGCACGCCCTTTCCGACAAAGCAGTAGCCGTAGTCGGTAAGAGCAATCTTGAACAGTGCTCCAATGGCTCCATACATGCCGAAACGCTCCAAACTCTGGAAATCATTGTCCATGTCCTCGGCAAGCTGCTGCACGAGCAGCTTGCGCAGATCCGAGGCCGAGATAGGATGCCGCATATCACTACCTTTGCCATCCACACCAACGCCACCATCATGAACTATGCGCCGCCGGTGAAGATCGTAATTGGGACAATGCAGGTCCATGATGTTGCCTGTCTTGAGGCCAAGCAGGCAAGCCTGCGTGCAATATTCTAATGCCGGTGTAATGGGTGCATCAACGGGACGCGACCAGATTGTCATCTCTTTCGAGCCATGTTCCGTTGCCCCACCAGACGCCTTTCTCTTTTTGGAGGACGACCGGTTTGTGCCTGCCGTGGAAGGATGCACACTTTTCCTGGTGCCAGAGGCCTGGTGAGGATCACCACCAAAGCCACTGCCGCCCATGTCATCGTCATCGTTCGGATCTTGCTGGTGCCTGCTAATCTGGTCGAGTTCGACCCCACAACTAGCTGCTGTCTGCGGCTTGAGTACTGGGATCGTTCTGCCCCGCAAAGAGATTTCATTTACTTCAAAACCCATATCTTTGTATGGGAACGGCCATTTGGGCTGTCCATCTACAATGGCCTTCTTCCATTTGCTCGTCATATGCTGGCCTTGCATGGCCATCAGCACGAACGACAGCACGAGTCCCACGGCGGAATGCTTGAACCCTTCCCGGTCCGACTTCTGGGCATCCTTCTTTGGCTCTTCCATGTGATAATACAACGTAGACGGTTCCATCGGGTCGAGATAGAGAAAGATCAAGGCTATGCCTGTTGTCGCGTAGCTGTATTGCAGCCTGTAGTCGACCATGTAGTGGTACGTCTGGGTAAATACCTTGGCAATATCCCGCTGAGGACCCCCCATATCAGTCATGCTACCATGGCAGCCCTTGATCACATCCTCCATAAACGTCTCGACCGAACTGGATTTGAGAGTGCTGCGAAGGAGGTCCTCGTCGATCTTGTGTGCTGCCTTGTATTCAATGACAAAAATGGGCCGCATCGAGCCACCTCTTTGCGGGCATCCTCCGCTTCTTTGCGGGCATCCTCTGCTTCTTTGCGTTTCCTTTCTGACGCCAGAAACAGATCGCGGTAGTTGATTTCGTCGTCCATTGTGTCTGGACGAACGAGACAACAATGCTAAAGCAACAAACAGCGCTGGGAGATGAAAGTGAGGTGAAAGTGTATCAACAAAGGGGTTCTTCTCCAGGCGCTATTTCTTCCTAACCTTGCGCTAGTCATCTACGAGTATTAGTTAGCGGTTGGGTCAGGCCAGCAAACAAAAGAAAACAGAAAAGAAAGCTTGTTTAGTTTGCTCATTCCCCGTACTAGACCGCTTCCGGGCTAATTATATTCCGTTCCTATTAGGAAAGTGGATGAGTCAGCGATGGGAGACCCCACTCCCATATAGCTCTATCTCGCTGCGCTGTAGCTTTGACAACCTAATTTCTTCCCATTTATTTTTGATAAATTATCTCGTAGGGCTTGCGAGATAATATCACCCCTATTGTGGATTCTGGAAGAAGAGCTGCATGTATAGGTCTGGACCTGGGTAGACGACTAAAAGGAAGCTTTCTTTTTTTTTGTATTGCTTATAAAACATCTTTCTTGTTTATTAATTGCTATCGAAGACTGGTCGAGGGATTTTCGGCTATAGGGGTTAATAGGGCACTTATTAATAAGAATCCGAAATACGACCTAACTACGGAGTAATGAATAACTGTGCCGTCGGCGATGCGGTCTTTAGATGGACCCACTGTAACCTCGATTTCGTACATTTGTTTTGCAGGCGAAGAAGATTGTGAAGCCGGAGAAACTGGATCTACAGCTGCTGGAATGTTCTTTTTGTCAATCCTACATCGGTCTTGGCAGGCGTTGACGGATATAAAAATGTACTTTAAGCCCCTTCTCCTCTCCTCAAGCCTGGAAGTTGTTCAGCAGAATCAAAGACCAGCAATATCAAGTATTCATCGATAACGACTACAATTCTCAGAATATACCTTTAGAGCACCTCATTCCTTGCAAAATGACCAACGTCATTCTCGTCACGGGCGCCAATAGCTACGTTGCCGGCCAGGTCGTCAAGCTGGCTCTCGACCGTGGCTACAGCGTCCACGGCACCGTCCGCTCGCAGGCGTCTGGCGAGAGACTGCTGGCCAGCTTCCCTGAGCACACCACTGGCGCAGGTGCCAAGCTCACCTTTGGCGTGGTCACAGACATGACCAAAGCCGAGGCCTACGCTGCCGCCTTTCAGGGCCGCGGCATTACCGGCGTCATCCACACGGCCTCGCCCTTCACACTGCAGGTCGAGGACAAGGAGCGAGACATGCTGAAGCCTGCCCGCGACGGCGCCCTCACCATCCTCGAAGCCGCACGCCGGTATGGCGGCGGATCCGTCAAGAGCGTCGTCAACGTGTCATCGTTTGCCGCCGTCGTGGACGTCCTACAAGGATGGCGGCCCGGCTACACCTACACGGAAGCCGACTTTAACCCCATGACCTGGGAGGTGGCTGCGGCCAAAGAGACGGATGGTGGGGCCACATACTGCGCATCCAAGGCCATTTCGGAAAAGGCCATGTGGCAGTGGATGAATGAGCACAAGGGACAGGCGGACGTCACCTTTAGCCTGACCAGCATCTCGCCACCCTGGGTGTTTGGGCCGTATGCCAGCCTCCAGGTGGTTGGCGATAAGCCGACGGCGGCCAAGCTGAACGAGTCGATGCGGCTGCTCGTGCGACTGATGGACGGGTCACTGGGTGCAGAGGGTGCCGTTCCGCCGACAGACTTTGCCGGGTTCTGTGATGTGCGTGATCTGGCGTGGGCCTTGGTGACGTCATACGAGCGCGCATCTGCGGGCGATGCTGCTGTCGCCGGGCAGCGATTCCTGACGGGGTCCAAGTTCTCGTACCAGACAGCGTGTGACATTCTTCGGGAGAGCTATCCCAGCTTGAAGGACAAGGTGCCTGTGGGTACACCGGGGAGTGGGAGGACCGAAGAGACATATACACTGGACACGACCAAGGCGCGGACAGTGTTGGGCATGAAGTTTACACCGATTGAGCAGACCATCAAGGATTCTGCCGAGCAGATTATGTCCGTGTTGTAATGGAACAGGATAGATTAAAATGGTGGGAAAATGTAGGAATATTACAGTTTTGTTTGACATGCTTTGCGCGTACTATTGTGATTAGAGTCGACTCAGACGGCCATATCAGGTATGACGTCAACAGTAGATAAAAATACGAGATAGACTGGTCCATAATATGACTTTTTAGGATTGCTAAGCTTAACAAGCTCAGCTTAGAGGATCACAGCCCAGACATACTACGGATGTGGAAATTGTTTATTTTTAAAAGCGCGCAGACCACAGGCTAGCTGCCACGACTGCTAGTGAACTCGTATACCCTGTCTATGCAGGCTGAGGTTCATTAGCGATGTCGCATCCTGGCTGTGTGCGGTGAAAACGGGCGAGGGAAATCCCTCTAGGGCTCTTCGCAGTGACATGTAACTGTAAGATTGGGTTAGATCGGCTGACAAGTGACATGCCCGGTAGTTGGGTTGAGGGGCGGACGGGAAATACGGGAAATACGGCACGTGACAGGCCAAAGCTTACCGGGGATCCTTGGCTGCCGCAAGGGGCAGGTGCCAGATAGGGAAGCTGGTGGCAGGTACGAGTAAGCCCAACTGTACTGCGTAGCTATGAAGAGAGATAGGGGTTTTTGGCCCTCTCTTGTGCTCTTTCCATTTTGCGCGTGCTGGGTCCTTCTGCGATGGACAAGACAGGCGGGTCCCCCGCTAACCCCCCCCAAAAGTCCCTGCTATCGGCACTGCACCTTCTATTTTGAAGCAAGCCCACTATAATAGACTATAATACGACGGGAAAGATTCATGGCTACCCACGATCGGACGGCACTGCACTAGGATGGAATAGGTTGTTGATGCTGTCAAGAGGCGAGGACAGTGCGCACAGCCACTGAATGGTTGAGGACTGACAAGGCCCTGAAAAAGATGAAAAAGGACCCATGCCCACCAGGATGAAGATCTCTATAGACCAGCCAGACCAGCCAGACAAGCCTGTCCAGCCAGTCCAGCCAGTCCACCTCTTTTGCTTCCACCATGAAAAGCACTCTCCTCATCAGTCTCTGTGCTACGGCCGCAGCGGCCTTCCGGTTCAGCAGCGAGCTGAAGCCGCCGCCACTGGTGGCCGATGAGCTCGACTTTTCGGCCGGAATCAAGGCTCGCAGCGTGTTGGAAGCCCGGGCTGCCAAGTCGGGCATGGCCACCTTCAACCAGCAGGTCGACCATGCCGACCCGTCCCAGGGCACCTTCTCGCAGCGGTACTGGTGGAGCACCGAGTTTTGGACAGGACCCGGTGCACCGGTGGTGTTCATGACCCCTGGCGAGAGTGCCGCAGACGGCTATACCGGCTATCTGACCAACCGCACCCTCACTGGCCAGTTTGCCAAGGCCATGGGTGCCGCTGTCATCATGATGGAGCACCGCTACTGGGGCAACAGCTCGCCTTTTGACGAGTTGTCCACCAAGAACATGCGCTTCCTCACCCTCAACAACTCCATCTACGACCTCACCAACTTTGCCCGCACCGTATCGCTGCCTTTTGACACCAACGGCACCAGCAACGCTCCCGCCGCCCCCTGGGTCCTCTCGGGCGGCAGCTACTCGGGCGCCCTGACGGCCTGGGTCCACCACGTCGCACCCGGCACCTTTTGGGCGTACCATGCCAGCAGCGCTGTCGTCCAGTCTATCCAGGACTTTTGGACCTACTTTGAGCCCGTCCGGCTGGGCATGCCGCAGAACTGCAGTGCCGACGTCGAGCGCGTCATTGACTATGTCGACACCGTTCTGACCATGGGCAGCGACGATGAAGTGCAAGCGCTCAAGGAGCGCTTTGGCCTCGGCGATATTGAACACAGCGACGATTTTGCCTCGTAAGTACATTCCTCTGATTCTCTCATTCTTTTGCTTCTTTTGCTTCTTTGCTTCTACCATTTCTTTCCCTACTGACCCCCAGTGCTCTTGAAAATGGCCCCTGGAACTGGCAGGGAAACAACTTTGATATTGGGTACTCGGACTTTTACAAGTTCTGCGACTATGTCGAGAACGCCGTCGCTGGCGTCTTTGACAATGACACCTGTGCTCCTGGTCCCGACGGTGTCGGCCTCGAAAAGGCTCTCGACGGCTACGCCCTCTGGTCGCGCGAGGTCATGCTGCCGGGCAACTGTGAGAATACCGGCTACTTCAAGGGCCAGAACAGCACGGCCTGCTTTGACAGCTACAACGCCAGCAGCCCCCTCTTCACCGACCTGACGGTGGGCAACTACATTGACCGCCAGTGGAACTGGTTCCTCTGCAACGAGCCCTTTGCCTTTTGGCAGGACGGCGCCCCGCTAGACCAGCCGACGATCGTCTCTCGCTTCGTCAATGTCGACTTTTGGGAGCGCCAGTGCGCGCTCTTCTTTCCCACATCTGACGACGGCTACACCTATGGCATTGCCGATGGCCGCACCGTCGAAGACGTCAATGACTTTACCGGTGGCTGGGATGCTGTCGACACGACACGTCTCATGTGGGCCAACGGCCAGTTTGATCCCTGGCTGGATGCCACCGTCTCGTCGAGCTACCGCCCCGCAGGACCGCTCGAGTCCACCAAGGAGGCGCCCGTCTTTCTCATCCCAGGCGGCATCCACTGCAGCGATCTGCTGTACGCCAACGCGCAGGCCAACGAGGGGCTCATGGAGATTGTCCAGCAGGAGATTTCCGTCATGAAGGGATGGGTGGATGAGTTTTACGCAAACAAGAAGCGGGCCGTGCCTTTCCGCGCATGATTTTCCGCGCATGGTTATTTAGTTGCTCTTTAATAATGTAAATAGTGTATTTTTTCCTTCTTATCAATTGCACATGTCACGGACGTAAGTAACAATGCTGGCCTACAGCCTGTTCTCGTTCATCTGCCTGCTTCTGTCAAATATAAAATCACATGCATGATCACTTGTCTGCTTCCAACATGGGATCAAAGTCTAAAAAGGGGTCCTCGACAAGGCCCATGACATAGGTATTCGCAGAGAACCAGTCATCTAGATCGTGCATAACATGATTCGCATTCACATCAGAGACTCCATCCATGGCCAGGTGGCCAGTGACAACATCGTTGGCCACTGCAGGCAAGAATCCCAGCTGTGTCAGGTACATGTCCAGATCGCCATCCGAATTTACAGATTCCGGGTCCGACTGTCCTGGTACTGGCATAATTGGCTCTTGCGTCGGCTCTGGTGGTTTGTATTGCTCCGCTCGTAGCTCAGATTTCTCTTTGCCTTGCACATAGAGCATGGCCACCTGGTATAATAGACGGCATAGGCGATGCATCCTGGCGATGGCTGGAGATTGGAAACCACAAAGACTGTCGGTGAACTGGGCTAGACGGCCCAGGTCGTTGCCATCTTCCGGGTCCTCAAAGGCTGCCCGGTGCCGCCGGCTTGCCGTCTCAATAACGTGACAAAACAAGACGATAAAGGGCGTGAAAGGAGTATAGAGGATTGTCCAGTGCAGGTGGCCAGACTGAGCCGTGTGGTCGTTTGCAGCCAGGAGCATGCACTCGTGGTGGCTGCGGAAAGCGCCACGAGCAGCAGCAATACAGGCAGGGTGAAAAGTGGATAAAGTGGCGTTACTGGAATCTATGTCGCGGCTGTCCCGAGGCACGGCACGATAAATGAGCGTCAGAGTTGCTAGATGGCCAACCTCTCCCGATTTGAGAATTCTCTCTACGGTAGAGGCGTGCCGCAAAGACGAGTCCAGCCTACCGTCTCCCTTGTCGGTGTCGTCTGTTTGATTTTTGGACATGAGTGCGTTGGCATGCTCACAGAACTCGGCCCATAATCGCTCAGCCTTTTCTACCAGTCGTAGTGCCGTCCCCATTCGCTTCTCGATCGGCTGCCTGAGGGAACTCGAGCTGTAGAGATTCTTAAATGTCTCGCTCAAGATGCTGCCAGTGTGAATCCAGGTATTGACAATGGCATGCCAGGATGGGTCTAGATCCTCATCATTGCCTCGAAACCGACGGGGCGTCGAAATATCCCAGTCCTGGAAGAGGGGAGTGCGTCCAAAACGCAGAGAGAGGCCCTTGTCGAGCATGTAGCAGAACCAGAAGGAACTGGGGCGGAATGTGTCTGACACTGGCTGCTTCCCATCACTAGACACATGGTGCCAGCCGAGGGCCTGGCACATGGCTGCGGCTGAACTGTTGAGTTGCCATGCGAGAGTGAACCACGAGTTCTCGATAGCGTAGGTGACCTAAATTAGTCAGAAAATGATTCGTGTAGGATGCAACCAGAGCACACCATGTACACTCACGCCGAGGAGCAGGGCGTCAATCAAGTCAGGGTCTGGTAGCAGAAGTAGCGGAAGGTGGGCCAGAGCAGTCTCCAGGTTATCGCGGCAGACGCTTTTGCATTGGGCCAGCAAGGCGACCTTTTCCTTCTCTGAAGGCTCTGATATCACGTTCTCCTGAGCGGCCAACTTTTCTTCAAAGACATAGTAGAGACCTGCGTTGACCACCATGAATGTCGCCAAATTAAAGTCTTCTGTCGCAAAGAACACGCGACGACAAGAATCGATGAAGCCATCCACCGAGAGAAAGATGCACCCCATCATAAATGCCATGGGCGGTACAACTGCAAGTCAGAAATCATGATTCGTTCGTACTTGGTATTGGCCGTGAAACTCACTGCGAATCTCTCGTAGGATTTCAAGGACAGTGTCCACCGGCGGTAGAGATAGCTGATGCAGACCACCTCGAGGAATCACCTTCTGGTGTGGAAACTGTGCTCCACCGTTCCACGATGGTGAGCTCGATGGCTTTCGGCCACTTTTACGGTCTCCGTGTTCTTGTGCCATCTTGCGGAGAGCTGCCAGGGCATTGCTGATATCTGGCCGCAAGTCGCGGCTGAGCTGTACGTTTGTCATGGCTTGCTCGAGAAACTCACTTGCAAAGACGGTGTGGGCAGCCATGGAAGAATTGCCTCTAAAGTTTGAGTCTTCCTCGTCGAGGTTTGCTTCTAATTCTAGTGAGCTATCATGGCACTGCTTTGACGTTGCCGTGATATGATTCCCTGCTGGAGCTGATTGACGCTGCTGCTCTTTGTAGGTCGAATCTGACTTGGGGGTGAAACTAGGTGAGAGGGATGATTTGACTGGAGTATTTATCGTCTGATTAGTGGCTTTCATAGTCTCGCCGAGCTCACTGAGTGATAAAGACATGCGTTGCAACAGAGCCTCTATGCCTTCTAACCGTGACTCGAACTGGTCAATCTTTCGCTCACTGCCATTGAAAGTCAGACATTGAACTCCCCCACAACGAGTGTAAACATGAGAGTATTCACACTTACTATTGATGAGATATGAGGACTCGATGCCTCGGTTCGCGGGCTGCTTGGCTGGCCCCTTTCCAGCTGCATTCGCGCTGAGCAGACCGGCAGCTTGAGCAGGGTGTGGCATTGTCGGTCTTGTCACAGCGTACCTTTATTCATCAGCTAATGCGCAGGAGAATCAGAAACCGTGGCATCTTACCTTGCGAGAGCGACATTGATCACACTGTCCTCGACAATGATTAGTAAGCCGAAAGAAGGAGGACGGGAGCTCAACGTACCGATCGCCGAGACGCCAGGGCCACTTGGATATTTGTATGCTGCTCGGACATGTTTTTCTATTGCTTCAGATATGATATGCGGAGCTTGCTGCTTCTCTAGAGTACAGGAGTGTAGGGATGGCGAGAGAGCCTGTGCTTGGTCCTGTGTAGAACATTGCTGTCCGCGGAGACCGATGCCGAGAAAAGTGGGACCCATGAATGACTAATAGATCCATAATTTCGGCCTACGGCTCCGCGGCACTGACACGCTGTCGGTAGATGAGTTGGATATATAAGCATAAATTATTATTTGGATTCCATAGTTTCAGGGGTGCCAGCCTTTGCTAAAACTATAATCATACATTCATGTTTGCAGTTTAACGAAATCATTCACAGTAAATGCGGACATCATTGTACGTAGTATTTGCATGTGACAAAGAAAACAGTTGCTCGGTTACAGGAATTAATCTCATCTATGCATAGTCGCTTTCGCTTTCGCTTAGATGTCTGCCGCCCTTTGATAATATGGGGCTGCCTCGTATGCGTGGCCGCTACTCATGCACCATCTTCCGTCCTGGGACCGCTTAGCTCTTGGCTGTGGCTTCCGGCTGTGCTTCAACCAGGTCGTGCAGATCGTTTTATTCTGGCATGACTGTCGCGCTATCAGGCTGCCAAAGAACACGCTGCGTGGGAGCCGATCAAGAAGGTGGACTTGCTGTGCTAAGCCATGAGGAAGGAGCCGAAGGATCCCATGGTGGAAGCCACAGTAATACTAGCGGTAAGCAATTTGGATTCGTACAAGGGAGTAGATACAGATACAGACAATTTAATTATTGTGTGTAGTTTGCTTGGCCATTACCTACTTGACGATACGAGGCGGGAAATCGAAATCCTTATTTTCTTAGCGCTGGCTGAGCCGTGAGGCAGTGCGAGGCTGTGCAAGGCTGATTGATTCATGATCCCTGCTCTTTTTAAATTGTACACCTTGGCAACCAACTGTGTATACATCTGATAAGTATACTCACGCGGTCGATCAGCCAATCCGATCCTCCTGATTACGGTAAAGCTATGACACAGCTCAATCATATATAATCGCCAGCCCTTCTTTTGCTACAGAGTTTTGCGAGGGTTTTTTTTTCTCATTCACAAATAATCAACTCCAAGTGACACTCTACACCATGGCATTTCTACCGACCCTTCCACCGACCAAGCAGATGATTGGCGTGTTCCCTGAACAGGTTGCCACCCGGTGCGAGACAATCGTGCTCAAGGAAAAAATCATGTCTCTCTCGGGCGATAGCTTTGACGTCAAGCTGGCCAACGGGCAACCCCTGTTCCAAGTAAAGGGCCAGTTTTTCTCGATCAGCGGTCGCAAGCAGCTCTATGACATGCACGGGAAGCACCTGTTTGATATCCGCAAGGAGCACCTACATCTGCATGCTACATATGTGCTGTGTGACCCACAGGGGAAGAAGTTTTTTGAAATTCGGAACAGGATAAAATGTGAGTGAGAAGACGAAAAACATTTCCACGATGATTCAAGTGTCTAACTTTCTAGTGTTTGGCTCCAAGGCCACAGCCACCTTTACTTCGGCCACCACGGGCAGGACGGAATCGCTCACCATGAAGGGGAACTGGATCGACACCCGGGCAGAAATTGTGGACGACACGGATGGCAGCACCGTCGCCCTGATCGACCGGCAGCTGCTGAATGCGCGCGAGCTCTTCTTTGCCCAGCAGACGTATGCACTGGTTGTGGCGCCGGGGGTGGACATGGCCTTGTTGGTCGGCATGTGTATATGTCTAGATGAGCATAAGAATGAAGGGCACTGAGGGCGGTAACGACTTATGATTGTTTGAATTTGCTGATACCATTGGCCAGTCTAGATGTGAGACTGGCCGTCTCTTTGTATTGATGGTGGATGAGGGGACAGGATTTGTATCCTTTTAATTTCATGAGTTTGTAGTTTAATGTTACCACCCGTTCACTTTACATCCACTAGAAGCTCATGTACCTTTTTAGCTCTCCGTGATAGGAGTCAAGGAAAAGGTCCGCGGAGACCGACGCCGAGTCAAGTAGATCCATTCAATAACAGACGAGTGGACCCACAATTTCGGCCTACGGCCTCCGCGGCACTTACACGCTCATGTTTCGGCTGTTGACGAGGGCAAAGCTCTAGAAGACAGATATAGGGGTAGGGTCTTTTGTCCATATAAAATACCAAAAAGATTACAGACGCTTTCATCAAGACAACTACCACATCATTCAGTAGCAGGATGGAAAAGATGGCGAGCTCTGATGAGGCCATGCAGGCTTCAGATTCCAGCGACGACAAGACTGCCGTAGAGGAAGGCGGTTCCATGACTAGCTATTTTGTGAGTTTCTTGTGCCTCTGGCTACATGCAATGTCTAAACTGACTAGTCATACAGAGGATCTTCCGGTACAATGACACTGCCGGATGGATCATGACTGCAGTTTCCGTGATATGCATGATGGCCACGGGCGTGCTGCTGCCGCTGATGAATCTCATCTTTGGCCAGTTTGTCAACGTCTTCAATGACTTTCTCACAGGCAGAAAGACACCAGAGGAGTTTCGCTCGTCCCTCGACCACTATACGTTAGACTCTCCTCCTAACTCTACAGCATGGCCTCTAGCAGCTAACCGTCTATAGGCTATACTTTGTTTATCTCTTCGTGGCAAAGTTTGTTCTGTCATACATTTGGACGGTGAGTTCTGTACACAGTCTCGAGATCTCGTCATGGATCCTCAGAATTCTGACAATCAAAGACACTCACCGCCATCAACGCAATCCGGACTACTCGACGACTTCGCATGTCATTTCTCGAGCATACACTACGACAGGAAATCCAATTCTTCGACGGCGACAGCGGCAAGGGCAACACTTTATCTGGTGGTACTGGCGCCATTGCCACTGCTATTACGTCGGGAGCCAACCTCGCCCACCAGGGCATCGCCGAAAAATTTGGCCTCGCCGTACAGGCCACCACTACCTTTATAGCTGCCTTTGTCGTCGCCTTTTGTGCACAGTGGAAACTCACGCTCATTACGATCTGTGTTGTGCCGGCCATCTTGCTGGTGGTCTCGGTTGCCGTCACATTTGACATGCGCTGTGAGAACCAGATCATGGCGCTCCACGGGCGGGCTCACAGCCTCGCCGAAGACGTGTTGGGGAGCATCCGCAATGTGCACGCATTCTGGGCATTTCCGGCCATGGAGAAAATGTACAATGACCTCCTGGCCGAGGCGCGAACTATCGGGATGCGCAAGAAGCCGCCTCTCCATGCCGTCTTGTTCAGTGTGCAGTTCTTTTGCATCTATGCGGCCTATGGGCTGGCATTCTGGCAGGGCGTACAAATGTACCATCGCGGGGAGATTACCGAGCCAGGCAAGATTGTGACGTGAGTATTGAGAGCACACGTCTTTTTGTGAATATGTAGACTGACGAGTCTTTCAGCGTCATATTTGCCGTCCTCTTGGCCGTACAGGGCCTGACGCAAATCTTTCCTCAGATCATGGCCGTCTCCAAGGCCGCTGCTGCAGCCAGCAACCTCTTCCGGACCATTGACCGGCCCTCCAGAATCGACTCCCTCTCGGAGGAGGGAGTTGTCCCGCAGACATGTCATGGCCACATTGCTTTGAACCGCGTCGGCTTCACCTATCCGTCGCGCCCAGGGGTGCCCGTCCTCGGCCAGCTGGATCTCGATATCCCGGCGAACAAGACGACGGCGATTGTTGGGCCCAGCGGTTCGGGAAAGAGTACAGTCGTGGGCTTGCTGGAGCGATGGTTTTCTCCCAACGAGGGCAGCATCACACTGGATGGTCACAGGATTGAGGATCTGAACATCCGTTGGCTCCGAACGAATATTCGACTAGTGCAGCAGGTATGTCTATGTCGATATGGGCCGAGAACAGGAACTGACAGTTCTCAGGAGCCGATTTTATTCAGCGGAACCATTTTTGAGAATGTTGCCAATGGCCTCGCTGGCACGGCACAGGAAGACGCCTCGGATGCCACGAAGATGAAGCTGGTCGAGGCTGCCTGTGAAGCAGCCTATGCTCACGAGTTTATCGAAAGACTTCCCGAGGTAGGAAAGCAGTCTTTCAGAACGTATTTTGATGCACGCGTACTGACCCCTAGGGCTACCACACGCACATTGGCGAACGGGGAAACCAGCTCTCGGGAGGTCAAAAACAGCGTCTCGTCATTGCCCGCAGCATCATTAGCAACCCGCGGATCCTGCTTCTGGATGAGGCTACCAGTGCCCTGGACCCCGAAGCCGAGCTCGCTGTTCAAAAGGCACTCCATGCCGCCTCCCACGGTCGCACTGTGCTTGTCATTGCCCACCGGCTGTCGACGATCCGTGAAGCCGACAATATTGTTGTCATGGCCAGAGGATCCATTGTCGAGCAGGGGACTCATGGGGACCTGATGGCCCAGGATGGAGCCTATGCTCGACTTGTCCATGCACAGGATCTCGGGCCTGATTCACGAAGTGAAGGAAATGTGGAGCCAAGCGACAAGAATACCAGCAAGCCAGCCGAGAAGAGTCCCGAGAACATCCCTATAGCTCATGAGAAGGAACCATGTGAAGACAAGAAGACAGACTACTCCTTGCTTCAGTGTCTGGCCATGATTATCAGAGAAGAAAAGGAGCTGCGGCTTCCATTTGCCTTTCTTGCCTCTGCTGCTATTATCGCCGGTGCGTCTTTTCCTCCTCGCGGTCCATGGTATTACTCTGCATCTAATGATTAATGACCAGGTGGCGTCTACCCGGCCTTTGCCCTTCTCTTCTCCCGTGCTGTCACCACCTTTGCCCTGAGCGACGATGCCCTCGTCCACCAAGGCAACCGTTATGCCCTGTACTTTTTCGTTATGGCACTGGCCAATCTTGTCACCTATATGGTCCTCGGTTGGGCCTCGGCCGTCCTATCTCAGATCGTCGGCCACCGCTATGGCAGAGACCTCTTCCGCAGCCTCCTCCGCCAGCGGATTCGTTTCTTTGATGACACGGACAGCGCTACCGGCGCATTGGTCTCTCATCTGGCTTCAGAGCCCGCCGCTCTGCAGGAGCTGCTCTCGTCCAACATTGCCCTCATGCTGACGATGCTGGCGAGTCTGGTGTCCAGCTGCGTGTTGGCCATTGTCATTGGCTGGCGACTCGGCCTCGCCCTTGTGCTGGGTGCCCTGCCGCCGCTCATAGCTGCTGGATATGCGCGAATTCGCCTGGAGCGCCGGCTAGACGATGAGACGGCCACCCGGTTCAGTCACAGTGCCGCCCTGGCCACGGAGGCTGTCCGGGCCATCCGTACGGTCGCCTCGCTCTCGCTAGAGAGGACAGTTTTGGCCCGTTATTCTGCCCGTCTACGGCAGTCCACATCGCTGTCGTCCCCATTATCCTCCTCCGCCCCCTCCTCGACCGTACGTCTGCTGGCTGTGACAATGATCTGGTATTCCCTGAGCCAGTCCGTGTCGTTTCTGGCCATGGCCCTCGGCTTCTGGTACGGTGGACGATTACTGTCATTTGGACAGTACACGGCCATTCAGTTCTATACGGTCTTTATCGCCGCCATTTTCTCGGGCGAGGGCGCTGCCTCTTTTTTCATCTACACGACGAGCATCACTCAAGCCCAGCGTGCCGCCAACTACATCCTGACTCTACGGCAGCAGATTCCAGAGGAGCTGAGATGTGATGCGCATGACGATGGCATGCATGTGTCCCGAGAAGACGAGCAGAAGCGTGTCGGACTGTCGGTAGAATTCAAAGACGTCAGTTTTGCGTACCCCTGCGACCCCGAGAGGTCTGTTCTCCGCCACCTGTCTCTTGCGGCCAGGCCAGGCCAGTTTATTGCCCTCGTCGGCGCCTCGGGTTGCGGAAAGAGCACCGTCATCAGTCTACTGGAGCGCTTCTATGATCCGACCAGCGGTGTCATCTTGCTGGACGGCCGCGGCCTCGAGTCACGCCCCCTCCAACAGTTCCGCAGCAAGATGGCTCTTGTCCAGCAGGAGCCTGTGCTCTACCAGGGCTCCGTCCGGGACAATATTCTCCTTGGCCGTGGAGTTCTAGACTCGGTGGGTACCTCGGATGAGGCCGCTGATGCCGACGCTGACGCAGTCGTCATGGAAGCCTGCCGTCTGGCCAACATTGACGCTTTTGTCTCCTCTCTTCCCGAGGGTCTCGGGACACTCTGTGGCTCTCAGGGCCTGCAAATGTCGGGCGGCCAGCGGCAGCGCATTGCCCTTGCCCGAGCGCTGATCCGCCAGCCCCGTCTGCTCCTGCTCGACGAGGCCACCTCGAGTCTCGACTCCGAGTCTGAGCGGCTCGTGCAGGCGGCCCTCGTGTCCTCGACGGCGGGTCCACGCACGACCATTGCTGTTGCTCACCGGCTGTCTACCATCAAGAATGCCGACATGATCTTTGTTCTGGCCGGGGGGCTCATCGAGGAGGCCGGCAGCCATGACGAGCTTGTGGCAAGGAGGGGAGCGTATTATCGCATGTGCCTTGGACAGTCTCTTGATCAGTAATCGTGGCCAGAGGGATGTCAAGACTCTCGTGGTGGCCAGAGTGGAGACGGTCTACCGCCGTCTTGCCGAATCGAGCTCGATCACCGCTCATCATACTGGTCGACTACTGCGTATTTCCACATGCACTCCTACCCCTGCTTTCTGGTTCTGTACGAGTAATTTCTGACAAATTCATATTCTGTAGTTCTAATTTACCTGTTACCCCTGTCGAGAGAACAGAGCATAATCTCATGCTTTCAGAGATCATATTGAAAAAGTAAAACTAGACAGCCACTTGACCAGTCTACATGACTACGTGACTCTAACCGGTAGTCTCCTCTCTAGGTCGGATCGTGGGGAGACTGGGGTAAAGGGCCGATTCCACAGCGAGCTGTTTAGGGTGTCTCTAGGGCGTTCTCGGTACTTGAATTGGCGGCTTTCACGGTATCTCGTGGATAATCCCCGGATGTAGTGAACATGTTTCCATTCCCTGTCACATGAGTCTTTGAACGCAGACTATTTTTCAGCACAGAAAGAAACCCGTGGAACTCTTTCAAAAAGAAATGGTTCGATTACAATGGAATTGAAATTACTATAGTATTATTTTCATCACTTACTCCGTTTGCAAAAACCAAACGGTCCACTTGATGCATTTGAGCGAGTCCTCTAGTTTTTCAGAGACCCATCACATCACTAAATGCACCGCATGTGGCCTCGGAGACTACGTAACAACCTCGGCGCTCCTCACCACGATCCCCAATGTGATGATATTTTGTTAGTATGGCTCGCTGCGGGCTCACCCCCGGATCCGAGCGTTCCTCCAGAATGTAATACCGGCTAAGCGTCTTCCCACTTCATGAATGGGGCCGGGTCTTGGCTGGCCCATCTATTATATAATAGTGGTATACCACGCAGTATCGCGTCTGAGAAGCTTGTCGGAGCCCAGGCCCCAACCCAAGCAAAAGCCCAAAGCAAAAAGCTCAAGTCTCTGACTCAATATGCGTTCTTCTCTGGCGCACCACCTTGTCTGCCTCGGCGGCGTGTCGGCCGTTCTCGGCGCCAGCTTGCCCGGCCATGTCCTGCAGCACCGCGGCAAGGCGCCCTCGCCGTCCACACCGACGGTCACCGTCAAGAACGGCTCCTACTCGGGCAGCTACCTGCCCACCTACCGCCAAGATGTCTTTCTGGGCATGCCCTTTGCCCAGCCACCGCTCGGTGACCTCCGCTTCCGCGTGCCCCAGTCGCTCAACACGAGCTGGACGGGCACGCGCAACGCCACCGCGTACAGCCCCGAGTGCATCGGATACGGCAGCGATGACTGGCTGCTCTGCAACTACCTGTCGGAAGACTGCCTGACGCTCAACGTGGTCCGGCCCGCGGGCGTCCAGGCCGGCGACAGCCTGCCCGTGGCCGTCTGGATCCACGGCGGCGGCTACTTTATGGGCGGCGGCATGGACCCGCGCTATAACCTGTCGTTTATCGTGCAGCAAGCCCAGGAGGTCCAGCAGCCGTTTGTCGCCGTCAGTATCAACTACCGCCTGGCCGAATGGGGATTTCTATACGGCAGCGAGCTCGCCGCCGAGGGCTCGTCCAATCTCGGCCTGCGAGACCAGCGCCTCGCCCTGCACTGGGTCCAGGAGAACATTGCCGCCTTTGGTGGCGATGCGGCCAAGGTGACCATCTGGGGCGAGAGCGCCGGAGCCAACAGCGTCGGCACGCAGCTCGTCGCCTATAGTGGCCGTGACGACGGGCTCTTCCGGGCGGCCGTCTCCCAGTCGGGGGCGCCCTCGCTGTACAAGCGCTACGTGACGGCCGAGACGTGGCAGCCGTACTACGACAGCATCGTCAACGAGACGGGGTGCGCCGGTGCCAGTGGCGGCTCGCTCGCCTGTCTGCGACAGGTGCCCACCGATGTCCTCAGTGCCGTTTTCAACGGCAGCGTCGTCTCGGCGGCCATGCGTCTGAGCAGCCCCGTCATCGACGACGATTTCCTGACGCAGTCGGGCACGACGGCTCTGCGCAACGGCGAGTTTGTGCGCGTGCCCTACCTCCTGGGCGCCACCGATGGCGAGGGCAGCTCCTTTGGCACCCGGGGCATCAACACGGACCTCGAGTTTCTGGACCTCGTGCGGGCCGACGGCGTGGACGACGCGACGGCGCTGACGGTTGCGGCCCTCTATCCCGACATTCCGGCGATTGGCGTTCCCAGTACGCTCCACGGCCGGCCGCCCGCCGACCAGCTCGACGCGTACGGCTACCAGTGGAAGCGCAGCGCCGCCTACAACGGCGACCGCATGATGCATGCCGGCCGGCGGCTGGCCAATGAGATGTGGGCCAAGTACGGCGTCGACAGCTGGTCGTACCGCTTCAACGTGCTCGTCAACGGCCGGAGCTACCTCGACGGCTCCGGCCACTTTAGCGAAGTGGCCTTTGTCTTTCACACCGTCAACGGCCTCGGCTACGAGACGGCCATCACGGTCAACCCGTTTGCCAACATGCCGGCGTCGTACCCGGCCCTGGCCAAGACAATGTCGCGCATGTGGGTCGGCTTCATCACGCAGATGGACCCCAATGCTGTGAGCGGATCCCAGCTGCAGTGGCCCAAGTACTCGGTGGACGATCCGCACAATATCGTCTTTGACACCAACGTCACCGGCCAGACGTACCTGGAGCAGGATATCTACCGCGCCGAGGGCATTGCCTACCTGGGCAGCGTCTTTGACAGTGTGTACGGCTCCTGAAGGTGGCGGAAGTTTTATAAAGTAGAAATTATACAGAACTATTTTCCAAAAAAGAAAAAAAAGATTCAGCGATTACATTGTAGTGATTGACACATGGTCAATGATAAATACAGAGGAACAGCATCTACTCGCCGACCTCGCGGTCAACATCCCAGCGCACATGCTTCATGATGCGCCACTGGATCGTCCTCTGACGAATCTGTCGGCCCCATATGTAAAAGGGAACCCAGAAGATGAGGACACCGCCACAGATGGCAGCCATCTCGCCATAGGCCACGAGGTAGCCGTGCTTGGTGACCCACGGATTGGTGTAGAAGCCCAGCAAGAAGCCAAAGGCCGACTTGAAGGCGAGCTGCGTCACCACCGTCTCGCCGGCAATGGGGCGGTAGCTGTCGATGATGTAGACCAGCGAGACGTTGGTGGCCTGTGTAATGGTAAAGTTGACTGTAGGAGGTGAGTAAGAGAGGGGAGGAAGAGGAAGAAAAAGGAAAAAGAAAAAAGAAAAAAGAAAAGAAAAACATACTGAGGCCGAGGCCGATGGTGGGCACGATCCAGTGCTTCTTGTACTGGATGCCTATGCCGTAGAGCAGCAGGGCGAGCGGCCCCGTGATGACGCTTATCATGATGGCCGGCAGACGCATCTCGGGCTCGCGGATGCCGCCGTTGCGCTTGGTAAAGTAGTCGGCCACCCAGTCGGACAGATGGCCGCCCAGCAGGATGCCGAGGCCGGCGCCAATGACGGCGGCAAAAAAGCAGAGGCCCGTCTGCCAGGCGGCAAAGCCATAGGCCGTGCTAAAGGCCGGCGCCACGTTGGACGTGACGGCCGTGATGAAGCCAATGGTGACGGACATGACCATGGTAGCCCAGAAGACGGCCGGCAGGGCTAGCAGCAGGACGGGCCGCAGCGTCATGGCCCAGAGGGACTCCTCGGTAAAGGTGCCGTGATACATGCGGAGGCCGTCGCGCAGAAACTGGCGAGGCTGGACCTTGTTGGTGGGCACGCGCTCAATGTACGTGGTGCTGCCCTCGTCGTCCTGGATCTTGTCGTGGTAGGCACCTGACTCGGCGTGCAGGGTCGTGGTGATGCCGCGCGTGTCGGGGCTGCGGTTGTAGGCCGTCTCGGGGAAGGTGAAGAAGACGATGATGGTGACGAAGCCGATGAGGGGGATGGCGACGTAGTAAATGTAGCGCCAGGGATGCAGCTTGACGATGAAGCCGTCGATGATGGCGCCAAAGGCGACGCCGAGGTTGAGAGAGGCATTGTACATGCTGGCCGTCAGTGGAATGTAAAAATCTAAAGGTAGAAATACGAAATAAATCAAATAGGGATACGCGGGAACACGCACGCAGTCACGGCACCTCGCTCGTGCAGGAAGAAAATGTCCGAGATGGTCACGGGCGCCAGACACTCGCCGGCTCCGGCGGCAATGCCCATGACGATGCGGGCTACGAGAAAGTTGGCATACTCCTTGGCCACGGCACACCAGACGGCGGTGACGACGTAAATGGTAAAGGAGACGACGTAGACGGCGCGACGGCCGTACTTGTTGATGAGAGGCATCCACAGCAGGTTGCCCAGGCCCTGGAAGAGGGCGGTGCAGTTGAAAAAGTAGGCCGTCTTGGCAATGGGGCCGTCGAGGCCCGTCTCTTTCCAGTCGGGGAAGAAGTCCTGGGCGGTCTCGACAATGGCCAGAGTCGGCCCGGCCGCCAGAAAGTTGCAGAGGATCATGGCAAAGCAGACGGCGACGGCCGTGTAGAGCTTAAAGGGTCGCGGCCTGCAGCCGCATCAGTCATCAGTCTGTCGTGGATGTCAGCTCAATGTACGGCTGTGCTCACCAGTTTAGCGGATCCTTGGGGTCGTCCGAGGGTGTGGGGATGAGGATGATGTGGTTCGTTTCCTTGTCACGAAGACGGATGTGGCCGAGCGTGTTGATGGCCGCCTTGGTGGGCTGGCCGGGATCTCCGGCCTCCACGTTGCTGGACGTGGCCTTGATGGGGGTGGACTCCATCAATGACGACTAGGATGGATATAATAACAAATAGAGAAGAGGACGAGAAGAGAAGAGGACCAAAAGAGAAGAGATGGACACAAGACACGATTGACACGACTATAGGAAGACACGACTGACAAGACACGACGGACAAGACAAGATGGACAAGATATGTGCTAACAATAAAAAGCTGGACAAGAATGGATTCGACTTATAAGATGCATTTTGCTGACGATGGCCATCTGACCGTTCTGGATCCCCTTCTGGCTTCTGACATGTCGCTGGTGCCCTGTGGCTTCTGGGCTCGCATAAACAACGCCTCGGGATGGTCCTCCACAGCCCGGTGGTGCCAGGGCGCGTTCTGGACTAGCAACCAATAAAGACCCGCTGATTGCACTGCATGCCCTACAAGACAGATGCACTCCCAGCACTAAATACAACACTGCCGTCCAACAGACACTACCCCAGACTGTTCCCCGCTTTCCCCGCATCTGCCAGCTTAGTGACTGCCTCTCATTGGCCCCCACATTCCGAGATCGAGCTGGTTACACAGCAGGCAGATGCAGATCCGTAGCGAGGCATCTGTGATGCTACAGAGTACGGACGAAGAGGTTCATCACAATTACGTGAAAATAAACACGCATCTAATTTCCAGAGCTTGCGTCATCCTGTATGGGCAAAGGCGGAGGCGTAATGACTCCTCACGAGTCGAGGCGTTTAGCCGGAATAAAAAGGCCGTCTTGAGCCTGGATCGTCCGCCCGTCTGCCATCCGATTTGCTTGTAGAACCAAGCTCTAAGCTCTGGCCTCTCTCGCCTCATTCCTTGGATACACCTGCCCTCTGCCCTCTGCCCCAGTGCCCCCTGATTCGCCATGTCTTTCCTTTTGGCTGCTACGCTCCCCGCTCTGGCCCTGGCCAGCCTGACCATTCCTGACCCGTCCGACGTCATTCTTCCCAGCGATTGGGCCGCTGACGATGCCATTGTGCCTGACTACAACGTCCCCTTTATCAGCGTCCAGCCGAGAGACAGTATGTCCCACCTCTTGTTCTGCCACTGTGCCAGCTAACATTGGTCAGTCCCGTCTGCCTACACCTTTGCAGAGAATGCAACACTTGTCGACCATGAGAGCTTCTCGGTCGACGCCAACGATACCAGTGTCATTCTGGTGAGCAATGGCGCCTCGCTCAGCCTGTCCTACTCGGACGTCGTCAAGTTTGGCTACGCCAGCAATCTGCTCGAGGCCAGCTTCTATGGCTTCAATGCGGCCGTCAACGTGGTAAGAATGAGTCTGACACGAGGCAAGAGGCAAACAGCAAAAAAAAACAAGACTGACAAGCAGGCAAATGCCTCGACGGCCACGCTGAGCCACGTCAACATTACGGTGCACAACGGCGCCGCCAATGTCTATGCCTATGGAAGCGACACGGTCGTCACGGTCGAGAACTCGTGGCTTTACAGCAGCGGCCCCGTCTCCCACGGCCTCTACGCGTCCGGAAACGGCACCATTATTGGCCGCCACCTGCAGCACTACTCGGGCGGCCTGCGGTCGTCGTCCTTCTCGGGTGACTCCCCCAAGGGCGACGTTTATGTCTACGACTCGCTGGCCCACGCCTCTGGCATCGGCTCGGCCACGTACTACGCGCTCGGTCTCATCTATGCCGAGAACGTGTTGTCGCGGTCCGACCAGGGCCCCGCCGTCTTCATGGACGGCCCCCAGAACGCGACCCTGGTCAACTGCGAGGCCACGGCCGGCCTGCTCGGCGGCGTGGCCATCTTCAGCTCGGCCGTGCGCACGGCGGGCGCCTCACTGACCCTCCGAGACACCAAGATCACCGCCCTGGGCGCCACCGTGCCCGGCCTCTGGTTCGGCAACACGATTATTGACGTCACGCTCGAGGGCAGCGAGCTCGTCACGGACTCGGGCGTGCTCGTCGTGGCCAACTACTCGCAGATCACGCAGGACTTTGATTACTACGCGTCGTACGAGGACAACACCTCGCTGCAGCCGGCCGTGGTGACTGTGGGTGTGTCCGAGTCGGTGCTGGTGGGCGATCTCGTGGCCTATAACAACAGCCACATCTCGTGGACGCTGTCGTCGCACAGCAACTGGACGGGAGCGGCCCGGGTGGGCTATGGCGACGCGACCTTTGACGTGGCTCTGGACTGCTCGAGCCGCTGGACGCTGACGCAGGACACGACGGTGCAGAACCTGACCGACGCCGACGGGACGTTGGCCAACATTGACAGCGCCGGCTTCACGCTCTACTACAATGCGTCGGCCGAGCTGAGCGCGTGGCTGCAGGGTTCGACAGTCACTCTGACTGGCGGTGGCACAGCCACACCTCTGTAGACATCGGTAGATAGCCTGCCCATAGGAATAGTTTCAAAGAGCTTAATCCACTGAAAGAATACAGTAAATACAGTAAAATATCATTTTCCATAGGCCCTCCTCGCTCCCATCCATGCCAGACTGCCCAAACTCAGGAGGACAGGCGTAGCTATCGTGACCAGTCCGACGAGAGCGGCCGTCTCAAAGTATCCCTGAATGTGTCTTACGGGCACGCGCGGCTCAAGGTCGAGCTCCTTTAGCAGAGACTCTTGGATCTGCGCATGGGTGACGGCCGGCTCCGCCAGCAGGCGAACCACCTGCCGCGTGAGGTTGGTCTCCTGCACAAATCCCGGCCGGGGGACACTGAACAGCTCGACAGGGTAGCGCGTCGACAGGCTGCTCGGCTGTCGTCCTCTTGGGGCAACGGGGCCAACTAGAATGAGAGGCAAGAATGAGCAATGAAGGTGGGGGAGGGGGCGGAGAGAAGGAAACTCACCAAACAGCTCAGCTGGAAAGCAGTTGGCAAACCCGACGTCGCTGTCGAGAAACTGGAGGAGGTACTTGCACGTCTTGAGGTCGCCAAAGGCAAAGGCGGCTGCGTTGCTGTGGCTGCTGGAGAGACTGTTGGCCACCTCAATGGCGTCATCGAGGCTGCGGACAGCGTGGATATAAAGGGTGGCCGAGCGGACCTTGCCAATGGACGAGAGGGCGTTTCTGGAGAGTCAGCAGGAGTCAGCAGTCGTCTCATCAGGCCTAGAAGGACTCACCTGTCGACGACATCCAAGATGCAGACGTCTGACCCCGTTGTCACTGTCTTGATGCCGGCCAACGGACGAGCCGGCCGTTTGGGGACGGCACTCTCCGCCCCACTCGCAGGGATGCCGCCATTCACGCCTGTCATGTATCGGATGGAGTGCTGGACCATCTTGTGCAGCAGGTCGGCCTTGGCAAACTCGTTGACGAGCACAATGTCGGGTGCATGCGGCGACCTGCCGGCAAACCGCATGCGGGCGTCGACGAGCGTGAGAGCGGCCGCGTCGAGGTCGGCCGTTCGGTCGACGACAGCCACGGACAAGGCTTCACTGGGCGAGGTCAGCACGTTGGCTCTCGCCGAGCTGCTCGTGCTTCCTGTCTGGTCGACGACGAGGAATCCGTCGCTCGTGAGATCGGCCACCGTCTTGCCATCGGCGAGCTCAAAAATGTCGGGATCCAAGGCCGTCTGGAGGATGGACGTCAGGATGCCCGGCAGGATCTGCAGGGTTTGCTCGCGCTAGAGGTCAGTTTCTTCTCCGGGTTTGGATTTAATCAAAGCTAGTCACATACAACGACGACGACCGCGTTGCCTGCAGCCACGGCGGCCGCCAGCGGCACGAGGACAGAGTAGAGGAAGCTGTGTGCTTGAGGAATAATGGCCACGACGCCTAGCCCGCGGCGGGCATGGGACGCATCGTGGCCGCTGGCGATGCTGTACTCGACGTCGAGCTCCTGCTGGGGCTGGAGGTCGTCGTGATACCGCTTGATGGCCGACAGCGTCAGGTACAGCTCGACAAAGGCCTCGGCGGCCGTCAGTCCCCGTTCGTCCTGGACGATGCCGTCCAGCACAGCCTGCCTCGACTGGACGAGGGACTCGCGCAGACGGGCGAGCTGGCCTCGCCGGTAGTAGACATTAGTCAGCCGGCCATCGTGGACGGCCTCGTAGAGCTGGGCAAAGACGGTCTGGGGACGCGGAGGGGAGAGGGGGGGAGGAGGGGGGGAGGAGACGGTGCTGGGGGGCATAGTGGCGGCTTCTGTGGCGGTGGCAGCTTTTGAGAGGACTGGAGAAAGCTTTCAGAGCTTGTTGTTCCTCCATGTGCTGTTGGCCGCCATATAATACGGGAGCTACGGGAGAGCTGGCAAGGATCCCCCACATGCCGAGACTGGCACCACCCAGCACTCTGGCCATTTTCTCTCACCTGACACCTTCTCTAGGAACCTTTACGTTTCACCTGAGCACATGTGATAAAGGCACAGTGACGACAGGATCGACTGGCTCTGGGATTTCCGTCGAGCATCAAGACGCTTTCAGAATGGCTACCACGACAACAACCACGACATCTCTCCGCGGCGTGCTCGCCGACTACGAGCTGCACAGGTCGAAACCAGAGTCTGAGCCAACAGCGCCAGTGACGCTCCAGTCCGAGCCAAGCGCGACCAATCCTCCAGACTGGCCGACCGACCACCGCCGCGTCCCGGCCTACCGTCCGGTCAACACTCGGCTGGACCCGGCTGAGCGCATCGTCTTCAACAGCCGGCCAGAACAAATGTTTATCCGCACCATGTTCTTTGGCATCCGCGTAGTCACGGTTCGTCTTTTCGTCTCTATTCTCCTTTTTTTTCTGTTCTCCTTTTCTTTTTTTTTCTTTTCTTTTTTCTTTCCCCTGACATGCTCTTAGGTCTTCCACCGCACATGGACCATGACGGGAGGCAAGGTGTACAAAGAGGCATTTTGTTACGATTTAGGAGGAGAGTACTGAACTGTAAAATGGAATCATACAGGCTATCAAAACACGGCAACTACCAGGTATTAGAGGTGATATGTAATCGTCTTTGTGCGCAGAAACTCGTAGAGTCCGTCGTCTCCGTTGAACCGCCCCCATCCGCTCTCCTTGACTCCTCCGTGCGGCAGCGCTGCCTCGTCATGCACGCTCATGCTGTTGATGTGCACGGCCCCCGTCTCGATCCGCGCCGCCAGGGCCAGCCCGCGCTGCAGGTTCTCGGTGTAGACGGAACCGCTGAGGCCGTAGGCGCTGCTGTTGGCAATGGCGACGGCCTCGTCGTCCGAGGCGACAGCGATAATGGACACGTGTGGTCCAAAGCTCTCCGTGTCGAAAATGGCCATGTCCTTGGTGACCGAGCCGAGGATGAAGGGCTCGAGGCGCGCGCTGTTCTCCTGGGCCTCGCCGGTGCCGTGCAGCACTACGGCGCCCTTGGCGACAGCATCCTGCACGAGCCCGCCAATCTTTTGGGCGTTGGCTGGCTGCACGAGGGCCTGGATCTTGCTGCCAAACATTTCCGAGACGGTTTCCTTGAGCAGCTGCGTGAACGGCGCCAGCACGCTCTCGTGGACGAGGATTCTCTCAGTGGACATGCAGATCTGGCCGGCCTAGAAGATGAGCATGGTGTCAGTCGCCAGTGGTCCGACATCCGTCATCAGTGACGTCATGAGACACGTACATGGAGAAAGGCCCCGAGGGCACACTGTGTGGCCGCCTTGGCCAGATCCGCATCTTGACAGACAATGGCATTGTTCTTGCCGCCGAGCTCGAGGAAGACCGGCTTCAGGTGGCGGCTGGCCGTCTGGGCAATGATGCTGCCGACGGCCGTGCTGCCCGTAAAGTTGATCTTCTTGACGGCCGGGTGGGCAATGAGCTGCGTCGTGATGGCGGCGGCGTCCTGCGGACGGTGGTACAGCACGTTGAGACAGCCGTCGGGCAGCCCGGCGTCGCGGAAGAGGCAGCCGACGAGGTAGAAGCAGCGCGGAGAGAGCTCGCTGCCCTTGAGGATGCAGGTGTTGCCGGTCGCGAGGGCGTACAGGACGGATCGGGTGCCGAGGATAAAGGGGGCGTTCCTGTCGGTCAGAAGACGTGCCACAGAGCACAGAAGATGGGGGAGGGAAGGGGTCCTACCACGGCGCAATGCCCAGAACGACGCCGTAGGGCTCCTTGACCACGAGGGCATGCGTGCCCTCGTCGTCGCACACCGGAACACTGCCGCTGAGGACGGAGCGGATGCGTCCGGCGACATCGCGGATCAGCTCGCTGGACGTGCGCACATTGATGCCCGAGAAGAGTCCGTGGGCGCCCATCTCCTGCATCATGCACGACTGCAGCTCGTCGGCGCGCCTGTCAAAGAGGTCGGCGGCCCGCAGCAGAATCGTCCGCCGCTCGATCGGTTTTGTCGCAGACCAGTCGGGAAACGCGCGCGCCGCCGCCTCGACGGCAGCCACGACCTCTGCCCCTGTTGCCGAAGCGGCCCGCCACAGCGTCCGGCCGGTGCGTGGACAGACGACGGGAAAGTCGACATGGGACGTCTGGTCCTGTCCGTCGATGATGAGAGGAATCGTCAGAGGCGAATCGGCAGACGCTGCCGCGGTCTCGGTCTGCTCAGCAGGCATGCTGACAATAAGAGACAGTGACTGGATGCCTCCTGTTTCATGCTCGTCTCAAGAAGTTCTCTCGGTTGTTGATGGGAGTCGCCAAAGGAGCACTCCGTACTTCTTTACCCCCTTTTTGTTTCGCTGTTTTTTTCTCTTTTCCGGATAAATCCAGCCTGGCGTGACGCTATCACTGCCCACAGTATCCATCCGATATCTGGCACTATGCCTCGAATGTAACGACAAGCTTCTCCACATCCCGAGGCATCGGTCATTATAGCGCTCATAGCGACCACTGCCGATCCACAGGCTGAAGGGAACGGCATCCAAACAATCATACACTCTCGACAGCACCATGTCTCTGACGCCTGTGCACTTTTTTTCCCATGGCTCGACCATGATGCTCGGCGAGGAGTCCAAGTCGGCCGACTACTGGAAAAAGTGCGGCGACGAGGCCCTGGCCCACGGCATCAAGGGCATTGTCATCATGGTAAGACTGGGATGAAGAGGACCCGAGAACCTGAATATCTTTTAACAGACAGGGCGCTCACTGGGCCTCCGAGGACGACGCCATCGAGGTGGCCACAAACCCTGATCCGCACAAGAGCCCCGTCGCCTACGTCCACCCGTCCAAGTACAAGGACTACGCCCTCCACCCCGACCTCGCCACCGGCCATCGCTGCGTCGACATGCTCCAGGCCGCCGGCTTCCACGCCCGCGCCAACCCGCACTTCAACTGGATCCACGACACCTACCTCATTCTCATTCGCATGTTCCCCAGCGGCTGCCCGCCCACGACCATCCTCTCCATGAACCCCCGCTACGACCCGCACTACCACATGCGCGTCGGCGCCGTCCTCCGGCCTCTGCGTGCCCAGGGCTACCTCCTCATCGGCTCAGGCGGCTCCGTCCACAACCTCTACCGCAACGTCTGGGACCCCATGATCCAGTACGGCGACAACTTTGCCCAGCCGACACCACCGGAGCCGTGGGCCCTCGAGTTCCGCCAGAGCATCGAAGACGTCATGCGGGCCGGTGGTGGCCCTGGCCTGCGGCGGCGGGTGACGCGGCTCATGAAGCATCCCCTCTTCCGCGACGCCCACGCCACCGACGACCACTTCATGTCCATGTGCTTTGCGGCCGGCGCAGCAGGCGCCCTGCAGGACCGGGGGCAGCCGGGCGTCCTCGGAGCCGAGGACTGGGAGCTGACCAACATGTGCAACAGCCAGTTTACCATTGGGTCATTTGTCCAGGTGGACGCGTAGACCGTCATGGGTGATGGATATCATTAGTCATGTAGTAATATAGTCTATATGCTCTCGGGACGTCCCCCCACATCGGAAGAAGCTGCAGGCCATGGCCGCCGCCCTACAAATTCTGTGCCGCCATCTGTGTATTCTTCCAGCTGTACCTCTATCCTCTCTACCTCATCACGTCCCGTCCTTGACAATTATGGCTTCCCCTCAGAGAGACATCCGCCCTATCCAGCGCTTCATCACGACGCACACCGCCGACGGCAAGACGGCCTTTTCAGACGAGATCCCTGAAGAGGCCCCATTCAAGGTCCTCGCCGACGGTGCCCTCTTCTCTCTCTGCTACGCCACCGACAAGTTTCCCGTTCAGCTGTCGGGCGACGAGGACGTCCAGACCTATAAGCAGTACACGACGAACCTGCCCGGCATCACCATCGGCACCGGCTCTGTCCTGCGCGTCGTCGACATGCCCCCCGGCGCCCTCTCGCCCATGCACCGCACCATCAGCCTCGACTACGGCGTCGTCATTGAGGGCGAGGTCGCGCTCGTGCTCGACTCGGGCGAGGAGCGCCTGATGAAGCGCGGCGACATTTCCATACAGCGCGGAACCAACCACGCGTGGCGCAACATGAGCCCGACGAGCTGGGCACGCATGCTGTACGTCCTGCAGCCGGCCGAGCCGCTGTCCGCTGCCGGCCAGGATCTGGTAGACAACACGGTCGAGACGATTCCACCCCATCGATAGATTGGTATATAGGAATGAATATAGATCTTCTTCCGTCCCAACTTGGCACAGTGCGATTCCGTCTTTCCGTCTCTCCTCATACTATCTTGTATCTCGTATTACTGCACCATCTGCATCTGGAATACGGAGTAGGCTAGAGGCGTGCGGGGCAGTGCGGAGAAATGTAGTGGATGTCCTAGCACGTGCGGGGAAGGACAGAGCGTGGCCCAGTCTGACCGGCAGATTTATGCGGTAATATATACGTACAGCTCTCTTACCAGTGCTGTCTTATTCTCTTCTTTCCCATTCGATGCTTTTGGCCGTTCCCTCCTGGAGCCACCTCACCATAAATCTCTCATGTCTCCTGCCTCTGATGCTGTCGCCCTCTAGCATGGACCACTCGGCCCCGAGACAGAAAGCGTCCACCAACGGCCTCTTTCAGTGCACGGCCTGCAAGCGCGCCTACTCGCGGGTAGACCATCTCGCTCGGCACGTGAGATCACGTAAGCCACCAGCGGGAACCCAGCTACCCTACTACCACCACCTCGACGACTAACAAGAAGCAGACTTGCAGGAGCGGCCTTTCAAGTGTGACACATGCCACAAGGCATTTGGACGGCCGTACGTCTCCATCGAGTGAGAGGGTTGGCTGGGCGTGCGTGAACTAGATCTAGGCTAACCCGTCTAGCGACCTCCTCAAGAGACACTACAGCTGCCACGAGGGCGAGCAGGACGGCAGTCGGGCGTCCAAGCGGCAGCAGAGCAGCTCGTCGCGCGTCTTTCAGGCCTGTCGAGCCTGTGCCGCTGCCAAGCTCAAGTGCGACGATGGAAAGCCGTGCAGCCGCTGCACCAACCGAGGCATCCAATGTGACTATGTCACCGACCCCCACGAGCCGGAACGTGCAGCCAGAAATGTCTGCTTTCAGAGTACGTCGGGCCCAGGCCGATGCCGATTGTAGGTTGGCTGACACACAGGGCAGACAACATCCAGGACGCCGAGAGCATACTGTCTCCCGAAGTAACGCCCGTGCCACCTCCCGAGCCGACGACCATGGACCTCGCCCTGCCTGCCGACATGGACGGCCCTGACCCCGTGCCCCCGTCATCAACGACCGACTCTGTGCTCGACAACAGGCGCCAGTCTGAGCCAGACAGATCCATGACGTCAGACCAGGCCAGCCATCTTCGCCGCGCCTCTGCTCCGGGTCCAGACATGTCTGCCGTCGACCCTCTCGGCCAGGACATGTCCAGCTTCCTGCTCGAGGTCATGATGCCCAACGTCGACCCCACCTACAACTTTATGCCCATGAAGAGCTCCAATGTGCAGGGCCTGCTCGACTTTAGCATCGACGCCGACTCGGACCTCAACGATACCGACTACGGCTTTCTGGACCAGCTGTGCAGTGATCCCTTTTCCGGTGATCTCATCCTCGCACCGCAGCAACAGCAACCACCACAACTCGGCCACCCCGCCATAGACCCCGTCCTGCAGCCTAGGCTGACCCTGGCGACTCTAGCAGCAGTCGGCGGAGAGACGGGAGCCTCAGAAGCACAGCAGCTATCCCTCTATCCCCCATATCAGCAGACGCCGCACCTCTCGCATCTCTCCCACCCGCACCCGTCCCAGCTGCATGCACCTCACCCACCGCTCGCCCTGCCTGCCGGGGACGCCTCTGGCCCCAGTGCCACCACACAGCAGCACATTGCCCTCGGCACCGAGGCGTTTCGGAGATCGGCCCTCGGCAAGTGGCTGCCGGCCCAGCAGGACTGCGGCGTCGTGCAGATGGAGCACCTGTCCATCCTCGGCAACGAGGCCGGCTCACCCGACGCCCGCATCCGGCTCGACCGCCGTTGTCTGCGCGAGAGCCTCGACCGGCCCACGCGCGACGAGCTGCTGGCCATGGTCCTGCGCACCTGCCGCACGGAGCGCATGACGTTTGTCGTCCGCAGCTTTCCCGACGCGGGCCTCCTCGACGATCTCGTGCAGTGCTTCTTCAGCCACCACCAGCAGCAGGTCGACAGCTACATCCACACGCCCACCTTTCGCATCAACGGCCAGCGGCCCGAGCTGCTGGGCGCCATCGTGGCCACGGGTGCCACCCTGACAGACGTGCGAGCCCTCCGCAAGCTGGGCTATGCCCTGCAAGAGGCCGTCCGGCTGACGGTGCCGGGCACCTGCGAGAGCGCCAACTCCATCACGCGGCAGCTGTGGATGCTGCAGGCCGTCATCAGCGAGCTCCAAACGGGCATGTGGAGCGGCCTCAAGCGCAAGATGGAGATTTCCGAGAGCCACATTCAGGTGGCCATTACCGTACGTCTTTTTTGTCCCCCCCCCTCCTCTCGTCCCCTTGTCCGCTTACCAGCAGACTTCGCTGACCACCACAGATGCTTCGACGTGCCGGCCGCTTCCAGCAGACCAAGTCGGCACCGGTCGACCCGCTGCCTGAGGACACGGGCGAGGTACTGCGCCGCAAGTGGCTCGACTGGTGCGAGCAGGAGAGCTTCAAGCGCCTCGCCTTCCACGCTTTCATCTTTGATGCCATGGCCTCCATGGCCATGCTGACGACGCCCATCGTGTCCTTTTCCGAGCTCGCCCTCTCCTTCCCCGAGTCCCGCGACCTCTGGATGGCCGAAGACGCAGAGCAGTGGAAGACACTCTGCCTCAACCGCACGCTGCCCGCCCACCGCCAGCTGAGCCTCCTCGACTTCTTGCGCCTCGACTGCGAGATCCCCGACTACTACGACGTGCCCCTCTGCAGCCTCGTCATCCTCTTTTGCCAGTGGGGCATGATCACGCGTCACCTCGAGCTCGTCGCCGTCATGAACCGGCCGCCCTCGCTCTCCCCCTCGCTGGCCACGGAGCACGGCAGCAACCCCCCCGGCTCGGCCTGTCTCGCTCTCCGGCACCAGGAGCTGCTGCAGATGCTGCAGCACTTCCGCATCCACATGGGCGAGGGCCAGCTACCGCCGAGTCCCGAGACGAGCCTCGTGCTCGAGCTGCTGCACGTCCACCTGCACTGCAACTTTTCGGACCTGCAGCTGTTTGCCGGGAAGGGCGACATCAGCGATGCCCGACGCGCTCTGCCAGCGCTGCAGCAGTGGATGGGCGGCCGCGAGTCTCGGCTGGCCGTCTGGCATGCCGGCCAAGTGCTGCGGGCGGCGGCGGGCTTCCCGGCCAAGCAGCTCTCGGGGTTCTACGCCGTGGCCGTTTACCACGCTGGCCTTACGCTGTGGGTGTACAGTGTGATTGCCCATGCCAAGGGCCTACCAGGTCCGGCTGGTGCAGCCTCCGTGTCGTCGCACAGCAGGTCCATGAGGTCCAGCAGGTCCCAGCCCATGTCACCGCCTGACAGTCGCGCATCCATGCCCCCCTCACGCACACAGACAGTGTGTCTGGACGGCACAGACTCACCGGCCGTACAGCGCTTCATTGCGTTGGGCAAGGGATTGCCCACTGTGGGCATGTCCAAGAGTGGTCCAAGCGACCCCAGCGGACCAGGTGGTCCAAGTGGTCCAGGCCAGGACCAAGTCTCCCTCTACGAGCCCCGTGCCGTACTGGGAGACGTGGTCGTGGGCATTCTCCGACGCAACTTTCCCTCGCAGGGATCTGCGGACACGGAAGAGTCGCTGCCTCCACTTGTCGAGAACCTCGTGCAGCTGCTGCGAGGACTGGCCAAGGCGGCCAGCAGTACTGGCAGCTGACCCACTTGATAGCACGTGCGCTAGTGTGAATCTGGAACATTGCCGTGTGGTCCCGTAGCGGGACAGATAGGCCCCGCTTCCCCGCACAGGTCCTCCACATGCCGACGTCGGCATTACACCGACGCCTCCAACAAACCCCGATTGGCTGTAGGGGGTGGAAGACAGCTGGACGATGATGTGCTTGCAGTGCGGCAAGGTCATGGCTGATGATATACCACGTAGCTTCTAGTTACGAGTCTGAAAGTATTGGTTTCAATGATTACATGAATTTTTATCATACCAGACCACTGACATCACCATGCCCAACCCCGTCCGACACGACCTCCACACGGTCGACGACACGTCGTTTCCGTACGTCTTTGAGCAGAACTGCACCGTAGAGCTCAAGAGCAGCGATGGGCTCGTACGATGCAACGTCTACCGACCCAAGAACGCGGGCCCGGTCCCTGTTCTCGTGACCTACGGACCGTACGGCAAGGATGCCTTTTACGGCGAGTGAGTAGACGGCTGCCACGCGATAGAAAGCTGCAGACTGACACGCTGCTCACCAGTTTCCACGCCAAGTCGTTTGCCGAGGTCAATCCCGAGCACAAGTCCGTCCATTCGGCCTGGGAGACGCCCGAGCCGAGCTTCTGGACGGCGCACGGCTATGCCGTCGTGCGCGCGGATGAGCGCGGCATCGGCCAGTCGCGGGGCCTGCTGGACACCATGTCGCGGGGCACGAGTGAGGCCTTTTTCGAGGTCGTCGAGTGGTGCGCCGAGCAGCCGTGGTCGAGCGGCAAGGTGGGCCTGCTGGGCATCAGCTACTTTGCCGGGAGTCAGTGGCGCGTGGCGGCCCGCAAACCCCGAGGCCTCGCCGCCATGATCCCGTGGGAGGGCATGTCCGACTACTACCGGGACCGCTGCCGGCACGGCGGCATCCTGTCCAACAACTTTATCAAGTTCTGGTGGAACAGGCAGGTCGTGGCCAACCAGTACGGACGGCCCGTCGACGAGGACATTCTCGTCGTCCAGGACATTGCCGGCGACGGACCCAAGCGCCCCCTGACGAGCCCGGAGACGCTCGAGGGCAACCTGCCGGCTGCGGAGCGTGAGCAGAACCGCCGCGACCAGACGGTCGACAACCAGCTCTACCGCTTCCGCGATGACGAGTACTACGCGTCCAAGGAGTACGACATGGGCGACATCGAGGTGCCCCTGCTCTCGGTCGGCAACTGGGGCGGCATCCTGCTGCATCTGCGCGGCAACCTCGAGGGCTACGCGCACGCCGGCTCCCGGCACAAGTGGCTGCGCATGATCACCGGCCGCCACGACCTGCCCTTTTACTACCACGACGAGGTCGAGGTGCAGCGGTCCTTTCTCGACGCCTTTCTCAAGGGCGACGATCGTGACGGCTGGACGACGGGCCAGGTACCGCCCGTCGACCTCGTCCTGCGCAAGGGCGACGTCGGGTTCAACAACCCCGCAGCCGAGCGCCAGTTCCCCCGGCGCGCCGAGAACGAGTGGCCGCTGGCCCGCACGCAATGGACACGCTACTACCTGACGGCCGACCGCGGCCTGACGCCCGACGACACGCAGGCACGGCTGTCTCACCCCCAAAAGATCACGTACGGCGCTCTGGGCACGCCCGAGGACCCGCAGTTGGTGCAGTTTTCGACGACGCCGTTTGCCGAGGAGACGGAGATCACGGGTCCGGTCGTGGCCCACCTCTGCGTCAGCGCATCGGCCGCGCCCGGGGCCTCGACACCGTCGGACATCGACTTGTTTGTGACGCTGCGCCACATCTCGCCGGCAGGGCGGGAGGTGCTCTACACAGGCACGGCGGGCGACGGCGTGCCGCTGACCAAGGGCTGGCTGCGTGTCAGTCTGCGCAAGGTGGCCACGGAGCACCGCAAGCACCGGCCGTATCTGCCGTGGCGGGAGTACCTCAGCACGGACGTGCAGCCGGTCGTGGTGGGCGAGATCTACGAGGTGGACGTGGAGGTGTGGGCGACGTCGGTCGTAGTCGAGAAGGGGGGCCAGCTCGTCTTTGAGGTGGCGAGCGGTGACACGCAAGGCTGTGGCATCTTCCGGCACAACGACCCGGTCGACAGGGCACCAGCCACGTTTGAGGGCCTCAACCACATCTGTTTTGGACCGCGGGACGTCAACTACGTAGTGCTGCCCGTGATTCCACCCAAGTAGACTCTTCCTATTTGAATTTCTAGACTAGCTGTCCATACACGATCTAGCCAGAATCAATCAAGTTGTCCAGAGTCCTCTACCCCTTTCCGAGTTTGTCCACTTCCCCGCAGGACTCGTAAGCTCTGGCTCGGTCCAAGCGAGCTTCCCCGCGGACCTCTCTTCGACCGAGGCGCCCGACCACTGTGGTCCACCTGCCGACGACGAACATCGTATGTTGTCTGCCCAGTAGACACCTTCTCCAAGTCAGGAGTTCTCCAGTTCTCTTCTCGAGCTCTAGCTCTCCAGCTCCCCGCATCTCCGCGTATATATCGTCATACTCACCTTCCACTTCACCCCTTCTAGACTAGCAACCATTTTGGAATTGTGTGGGAAAGGAACAGGTCTGTTACAAGTCTAAACATTTCATTGGCCAGAATTCCGTCTGATTTGCCTCTTTCTGTATGTTACAATCTCTAGACAGTTGACACCATCTACTTCCATTGATCCTTTTTTTACGACAGTACCACCATTGTGATCATCGCAGCCGTTAGACCACCGCCAACATGGGAGAAAACATGGCCAAGACATACAGCCACGCCCCGCTGGCGCCGTCGTTCCCCATCATCTGGCGCGGCTCCGTCGCGTATGAAAAAGCCCGGGTCGGCCGCGTGTTTAATTTTCGCCGGCCGGAGAGGTACCCCGTGGCCGTCGTGGAGGCGACGCGCGAAGCACACATTGTGGAAGCCGTGCGTCTCGCCAACGAGATGGGCGTCCGCGTGGCCGTGCGCTCGGGCGGTCACAGCTGGGCCGTCTGGAGCGTGCGCGACGAGTCGATCCTCATCGACCTGGGCAAGTACCACGAGTTCTCGCTCGACGAGAAGACGCGCATCCTCAAGGCGTCGCCGAGCACGACGGGGCGGCTTCTGAACGCCCTGCTCTCGGAAAAGGGGCTCATGTTCCAGAGCGGCCACTGCCCTGACGTGGCCGTCGGCGGCTTTCTCTTGCAGGGCGGCATGGGATGGAACTGCCGAGTGAGTCTAGGAAAGCCTGTTTGATTTTTTTTTCGTCTCTATCGTCTCTTTCCTGACAATCAGAACTGGGGCTGGTCCTGCGAGCAGGTCCTCGGCCTCGACGTCGTCACGGCCGACGGCCGGCAGCTCTACTGCGATAAGAACAAGAACAGTGACCTCTACTGGGCCGCCCGGGGTGCCGGCCCCGGCTTCCCAGCCGTCGTCACGCGCTTCCACCTGCAGTGCATCCCCGCCTTCAGCCACATGCGCTCGTCGGCCTACATTTACGAGCTCAAGGACTATCGCAAGGCCTTCCAGTGGGCCATTGACATCACGCCGACGTTTGACGACGCGACCGAGATTGCCTGCGTGACCACGCTGCCCCCCGGCCTCTCGGAGACGCATTTCATGGTGCTCTTTGTCACGTTCAAGAACAGCGAGCAGGAGGCCTGGGCCGCCCTGCAGCCGGCCGCGGATTCGGCACCGGATGGCCACGTGGCCAGCTGGTTCGCCAAGGAGACGTCGCTGCCGCTCGAGTACGACGACCAGCACAGCGCCAACCCCAACGGCCACCGGTACTGCGTCGACAATGCGTACATCCAGAACGAAAAGGACGTGGTGGCCGTCATGGAGCAGGCCGTCATGACGCTGCCGACAAAGCGGTCGTTCGTGCTGTGGTATGCCATGAACCCCTGCTCGCGGCGCTCCACGGCCCAGGGCACGCTGCCGGACATGGCGCTGTCGATGCACTCGGACCACTACTTTGCCGCCTACGCCATCTGGGAGCAGGAGGACGAAGATGTCAAGTGCCAGAGCTGGGTGCGCGGCATCTTTGCCGAGGTGGAGAAGCACACCGACGGCAGCTACCTGGGCGATGCCGACTTCCAGGTGCGCCCGGCCCGGTATTGGCAGACGGAGAACGGGTCACGGCTGATGGCTGTGCGCCGCAAGTATGATCCCGAGGGCCGGATTGCCGGCTATCTGGATGCGGGTGACAAGAGCGGCGTCCATGGCTTGAAGAACGAGCACGAGTGTGGCAAGGACATTGTGGCCAATCTGTAGACTAGTTGTTTGTAGGCATCTAAAGTAGCTACAGACGAAGATGAAGTATTCTTGCAAGGCTACCAGCTCACAGACTAAATCCCGCATCTACAATGATATTCTGCCCCGTCATCGTCTTGGCCTGGACGAGCAGCTTGATCTGGTCCGCCACATCCTCCACCGTGGCAAAGCGCTTCAGTTTATTCTGCTCCATGGTGGCCTGGATGCGGTCGGGGGGGAAAGAGAGTCCCCATTCCTGAATTGGTCAGCAAGGAAGGCACGGTCACAAAAGAGGCAGACGGGGCCGTCCTCACCGTCATCAGCAGTCCTGGAGAAACGCTGTTGGCACGGATGGTCGGTGCGGCAATAGTGGCCAGGGACTTGACGAGGTGAATCTGCGCCGCTTTCGACACGGCATAGGCCTGGACGTCCATAGTCAATATCCCTCCAGCTGTGCTTCCTTGTTCTTCCTTGCCCTCTCTCGCCACTTACCAGACTGCTGCCACTGGGCTTGACGCCGGCGACGCTGGCCGTGCTCACAAACACGGCCGCGCCCTCTTCCCGCTGATGGCTCGCCTCCAGAAAGGGTCGAGCCGCATAAAAGAGCCAGAGGTGCGACTTGACATTGACATTGAAGCACGTGTCCCAGTCCTCCTCGTCGACGCCATCGTCGAGGTCGCGGAAATTACGCACCCGCGTCCAGCCGACATTAGACACGACAGCGTCGAGACGGCCGCCAGTGGCTGCCGTCGTCTCCTGGACGAGTTGAATGACGTCGGACCGCCGCGACAGGTCAGCCTGGACGGCGCAGAAGACGGGGGCCGGGGAGGAGGAAGAGGAGAGCCGTGATCGGGCTCCTTCCCGCAGTTCTGCAACAAGGTCCTGGGCGCGCTGGGCATTCTGCGAATAGTTGATGACTACAGACATGCCGAGCTCCCAGGCCAAGACACGGGCCACGGCAGCACCGAGGCCGGCGCTGCCAGCGGTGACGAGGGCGACTTTGGGTGACATGATTAGGTAAGCAGAGGTCGTCGTGGACACGAGATGCATCTGCCGGGATGCCGCCGTCTATTAGGACCACCAGAAAGGGGTTGGGTCGGCCCATGGGACCATGGGACCATGGGACCATGAGTCCGTTTGCTGGGGTATTTTCTGGGGTGGCTTCTGGGGTGACGTGACTGCCCACATCCCGAGAGGTCCCCCACTCCTGCGAGCAGGACGTCTCATATATGCCTCTCTCTTGTGTAGTTTGTCTCTGGGCGGATGATTCAGGAGCTCGTTTGCCGTCTGTCTGTCCAGATCACAAGTGTTTGATTTTCTCGGCAGTCAACGTCTACTCATTCTGTCTCCTGTCTCTGTCTCTCGTCTCCGTTGCCTGTCTCCATCTCTGTCATCTCACTCTTCATCATGTCTCTGGCCAACGGTCACGACGGCCACACCAACGGCCTCACCAATGGCCATGCCAACGGCCATGCCAACGGCAGCATCTTTTCCAGCAGCACCTCGGGCCTCCGGGTCATCATCATCGGCGCCGGCATCGGCGGCCTCACCACGGCCATCTACCTCCGCCAGCAGGGCCACCGCGTGACCCTGCTGGAGCAGTCTCGCTTCTCCAACGAGGTCGGCGCCGCCATGCACCTCGCGCCCAACTGCAACGGCCTGCTGCGGCGCATCGGCCTGCGCGCCGAGGACATTGGCGCCAACCTCATGGAGAGCGCGACCGACTACGACCAGAAGAACAACATGCTCGTGCACACGGACCTCGCCGAGAGCAACAAGCAGTGGCAGCACCCCTGGCACCTCGTGCACCGCGTGCACCTGCACGAGGAGCTGAAGCGGCGGGCCACGGTGCCCGAGGACCCCGCGAACCCGGGCCAGCCGGCGGTGCTGCTGACGTCGAGCCGCGTCAAGGACATTGACCCGGTGTCGGCCGTGGCCGTGCTGGAGAGCGGCGAGTGCGTGCAGGGCGACGTGATCCTGGGCAGCGACGGCGTCCACTCGGTGACGCGCCGCAAGGTGCCGGGCGGCGACATCACGACGAAGCCGTCGGGCAAGAGTGCCTTTCGCTTCCTCGTGCGGCGCGAGACGGTGCTGGCCAATGCCAAGACGGCGCAGTTTGCCCAGCGCAACGGCGAGCTGATCATCTGGTACGGCCAGGACCGGCGCGTGGTCATGTATCCGTGCGACAGCAACCAGCAGCTCAACTTTGTGTGCGTGCATCCGCGGGGGGAGACGGAGGTCTCGAGCCAAGACAGTGAGTCCAAAGAGGAGAGAAAGAAACGAGAGAATGAAACCCAAAAGAGAGGGAAGGAGACTGACAGACAGACTGGAATGCGGGCGCGAGCAGGGACACGCTGCTCAAGGTGTATGGCGACTTTGACGAGGCCCTGCTGGAGCTGCTGGGCATGGCCGACCCCGAGTCGCTCAAGGTGTGGGAGCTGCTCGACATGGACGTGCTGCCGCACTGGACCAACGAGCGGCTGGCCCTGCTCGGCGACGCGGCGCACCCCTTCTTGCCGCACCAGGGCCAGGGCGCCGGCGTGGCCATGGAGGATGCCGCCGCCCTCGCCGTCGTGCTGCAGCGAGGCGTCCGCGTCGAGGACGTGCCCGAGCGCCTGCGGCTCTACGAGAGCATTCGCTACGAGCGAGCCCACAAGATCCAGCAGTTCTCGCGCGTCGCCGGCCGCGATCTCAACGACAAGCAAAAAGTCAACAGTATGTCTTTTGTTTGTCTCGTTTTTCCCCGTCCTCCTCCTCCTCCTCCTCCTCCTCCTCACCTGCTCACCACCAGTGATGGAATATATGCACTACAACTTTGGCCACGACGAATGGGACCACGCCACGCAGGCCTTCCGCCGCTGGGACTGGGCCCGCAAGCCGCACCTCTACTGGCGTATGCCGACCTCCTTCGGCCCCTTCCCCGGCCCCCGCCAGACCTTTGAGGGCGTCCCCCGCAACGCCACCGAGTCCACCTTTGTGACCGCCTCCATCAAGTTCCAGACCTCCCGCACGCTGCTGCAGAACCTCTTTCCCTCGGCCCAGTTCCGCTTCAAGAACCCCGGCACCGTCGCCCTCGCCAGCTTCTCCCAGACGACCCTCAACAAGATGGAGTGGCTCGGCGGCTCCGGCTACCGCCACCTCGGCCTCTACATTCACGGCGTCCAGTTCGTCTGCCGCAACGGCGACGTCCTCGACGGCACGTTCATGCCCATCCTCTTTGAGAGCCTGACCGACCCCATCGTCAGCGGCCGCGAGGAGCTCGGCATGCCCAAGCTCTACTGCAGCATCGACGTCCACCGCCGCAGCAACAGCTACCGCATCCAGACGGGCTGGCAGGGCGCCCCTTTTGGCACCTTTACCCTCGACGGCCTGCGCGAGGTCAGCGCGTCCGCGTCCAAGGGCACCATTGGCGGCGAGGACGACGACGGCATCTTTGCCTACAAGTACATTCCGCGCGTCGGCGAGCGCGGCAAGGCCGACGTCGAGCACGCCACCTTTGTGCCGCACGCCGCCGAGTCCAAGGTCGTGCCGAGCCGCGTCGAGCACGTCTACGAGGCCGCGTCGGCCCAGATTGACCTCGACGGCCTCGACTGGGGCGCTCTGCCGACGCTGCACCACGTCGTCTCCCGGCTGGCCGAGATTCCCGTCTACAAGATTATCGGTGCCAAGGTCGTCCAGGGCGTCGGCGTGCCGGATGTGTCGAGTGCCAAGAGGGTAGACTAGTCGTATTTACTTTTTGTTACTCTAGTATTTAGTTGTTCCTTTTTCATTCTCTTTGATTTAATCTACTTTTGATTTTATTTTCCGCCTTGGTTCTCCTTTTACTTTTGCTTTCCAGTCTCCTTCTATGCGTAGTATAAAAAAGCTTAACATAATAGCTTTCACTCCTTTGATTTCTTTGATTCTTTGATTCTTTGATTTCGACTCGTAATTCGGATTCAGTCCACATTCTCTAGCCTCGTCCACTTCCCGATGACGTGTACTACAGTCTACTCATATACTTATGAGCAGATCCTCGCCCAATGGCATGGCCCCAGTCTCTAGATCCCATCCACGCACCATGTCTATCCCTCCCCCACCCGCTCCCGGCAGCCTCCACGCCAAGGTCGCCGTCGTCTCTGGCAGCAGCAGCGGCATCGGCCTCGCCATCGCCCAGGAACTCGCCTCCCGCGGCGCCCACGTGGTCGTCAACTACCCCTTCCCCTCTCTGGCCGCCGAATCGGCCGCCGTCGCCACCAGCCTGCCCACTCCGTCCATTGCCGTCGAGGCGGACCTCGGCTCCGTCGACGGCCCCCAGAAGCTCGCCGATGCCGCCGCTACCGCTTTTGGCCACATTGACATTCTCGTCAACAATGCCGCCCTCGCCGTCAACCTGCCCCTGGAAGAGCAGACTCTCGAGCACTGGGACGCGCTCGTGAACCTCAACGCCCGCGGCACCTTTCTGCTGACGCAAAAGACGCTGCCCTACCTGGCGCCCGACAGCCGCATCGTCAACATCTGCTCCGTCAGTGCTCGCGCTGCACCTCCGCTGCAGACCATCTACGCCGGCACCAAGGGCATGGTCGACTCCTTCACGCGTGTCTGGGCCAAGGAACTGCCGCCCAAGTACGGCTGCACCGTCAATGCCGTCTCGCCCGGCCCCACGGCCACCGCCGGCTTCCTCGCGGCCGGCGACGAGGCCATGAAGGTCCTGCAGCCGACCATCGACGCCACCCCCGCCGGCAAGCGCATGGGCCAGCCCGAAGAAATTGCCTATGCCGTCGGCTTCCTGTGCGAGCCACGCTCGGCGTGGGTCAATGGTCAGCACCTCTTTGTCAATGGAGGCCTGCACATTGACTAGGCCCCTCCACTTCCCGGACGAGGCACTCTCCGTCACTCTCCATCCCTCTGGCTTTGTCACTCTGTAATACTGGGTCAGATAGTTGATTAAATAGCCTGCAATAAAGCCCACTTCTCCTCTGCCGAGCCCACCCATCCTCTCTCCCCCAATGGCTCGCACTATCCTGAAAAAGTCTACCGCCGGATCGCCGGCCGCCCATGCTGGCACTGCCCCGGCCGGCAGCCCCCATGTCCCCTCCATTGTCAAGTCCGTCATCGACACCGTCCGCCAAGACGGCGACGCTGCCGTCCGCAAGTACAGCGAGCAGTTCGACAAGTGGTCGCCCGCCTCCTTCCGCCTCTCCTCTGCCGACATCGCCGCCGCCATCGCACGCGTTCCCCCGCAGACGATTGCCGATATCAAGGAGGTCCAGGCCAACGTGCGCCGCTTCGCCCTCGCCCAGCGCGAGTCCATCCGCGACTTTGAGCTCGAGACAGCTCCCGGCGTCTTCCTCGGCCAGAAGAACAACCCCATCGACTCGGTCGGCGCCTACATCCCCGGCGGTCGCTACCCCCTCCTCGCCTCCGCCCACATGACCATCCTGACGGCCAAGGTCGCCGGCGTCCGCAACGTCATTGCCTGCACTCCCCCCGACCGCGGCGCCATCCCGTTCACGACCGTCGCCGCCATGCACCTCGCCGGCGCCGACAGCATCTACGTCCTCGGCGGCATCCAGGCCATTGCCGCCATGGCCGTCGGCACCGAGTCCGTGCCCAAGGTCCACTTCATCGCCGGCCCCGGCAACGCCTTTGTCGCCGAGGCCAAGCGCCAGCTCTACGGTGAGATCGGCATCGACCTCTTCGCCGGGCCCACCGAGGTCCTGCTCGTCGCCGACGCGTCTGCCGATCCCTTTATGTGTGCCACCGACCTGCTCTCACAGGCCGAGCACGGACCCGACAGCCCCGCCGTCCTCATCACCACGTCGGCCGAGGTCGGCCGCCAGACCATGGCCTTTTGTGACAAGCAGCTCGAGACGCTCGTGACGGCGCCCATTGCCAGCGTGTCCTGGGGGCAGCTCGGTGAGGTCGTCGTCGTCGACTCGCTCGACGAGGCCTATGCCGTGGCAGACGAGTATGCCTCGGAACACGTGCAGATCCTCACACAGAATCCACGGGATGCCCTCGAAAAGATGCACAACTATGGCGCCCTCTTTCTCGGGCCCATGACATGCGTCTCGTACGGCGACAAGGTACGTCTGGATTTCTGGATTTCTATTCTTCTGCTTCTTCTTCTTCTTCTTCTCCTCTCTTCCGTATGCTACTCATATACTCATCCCGCAGTGCATCGGAACCAACCACGTCCTACCGACACGCGGCGCCTCCCGCTATACCGGCGGTCTCTGGGTCGGCAAGTTTCTACGCACGGTGACCTACCAGGAAGTAAGGTTGGCCGAGTCCAGTGGCAGGCTGGGCCAGCTCTGTGGTCGGGCTGCCCGGACGGAACTCTTTGAGGGCCATGCGCGGTCTGGTGATCTGCGGGCGCATCTGTACCTCCAGGACTCGGTGGAGTGGATAGACGAGGCCAAGACCACAAAGAAGTAATCATACAAGCAGAGAAAATAATGCAAACTTTAGACGTCTTTGGCAGGCGGGAGCAGGTCACAGTTTAGAAAATATTTCTATTGAAAACAGTATAATTCATTCTAGGTTGGCCAAGTCATTGTCATTGCCGTACAGAAGAAGGAGGGAAAGTATTGAGAGGAGAAAGGGTCATCCTGCAGTTGACAAAGTCCGAGCATCTCCCGCCTCATACGCGCTTCTTGATTTCAATGTTGAGCCCCAGCGGTTTCCGGAGAAAGCCCTCGCTCGTCTCCAGAGAATCCTGCAAGAGCCGCACATCGTAGCGAACTGCCCAGGTGGCCACAATCAGCTTCATCTCCATCTCGGCCACATTGCGGCCGACACAGGCTCGCGGCCCGTAGCTAAAGGGGATGAACGCATTCTTCTGCCGCGTCGTCAGCTGCTCCCACCGCTCCGGCCTGAAATCGTCGGCGTCCTCGCCCCAGATCTCCTTGGAGTGATGGATCGAGTACGTCGGCACGCTCAGCACCGTCCCGGGCGGGAAGTGGTGGCCCAGCAGCGTCTCGCCGGCCGCCTGGTCAGCAGGAATCAGACGGGGCAGCCCGATGCCCGAGGTCGAGTGGAAGCGTAGCGTCTCGTTGATGACAGCCTGCAGGTACGGCAGATTGCGTACCATCTCGTACGTCGGCACAAACACGCCGTCTTTCCCGCCTTCCGACACCGGCAGGGCCGCATCGAGCTCGGCCTGCAGCTTGCGGAGGACGCGGCCGCCGTCCGTCCGTGTCACGTGATATAAGAGGGCGCACGACGAGTTCGATGTGGTGTCGCTGCCGGCGATCAGCTGCGTCAGTGCCTCGGCCGTCAGCTCTTGGCGACCAAGAGGCTCGCCCTTGTCGTCACGGCCCTCCATCAGGCGTGCGAGCAGGTCCTTGCGTGCGGGACCAGAGTTCTCCTCGTCCTGAAGGCTGCTCTTGGCCAAACGGGCTTCCACGCAGGCAATGGCGATGCCTGCAAGATTCTGCACGCAGCGCAGGCCGCGAGCAAAGAAGGGGTCCGGCAGCCAGGCGGCATAGGGCTTCAGCTGAGGCAGGCAGCCGAGCACAGCCGAGACCTCGCCGCGCCGATTGAGAACCTCAATGGCGGGAGCATAGATGGGCGGGCTGTCGGGCGAGGCGCGGACCTCGGCGACATCCGCGCCGTTGGCCAGCATGCCAAAGGGTGCACCAAAGGCGAGGTCGCCAATAATGTCAAAAGCGAGGTAGTTGAACCACTTGAGGCAGTCAAAGGGGGCGGACTTGGCGTGTCCAGGGCCGTCGGCCACAAAACGGTCCCATTTCTCGACAAAGAGCTCGAGATTTCCGTGCATAAAAGGCTCGAACTGGCTGATGGACTTGGGCGAAAAGGTATGGGAGATGATCTTGCGCTTGCGAGTGTGCTCGGCCCTGTCTCGGGTATTGAAGAGGCCGCGCTGGATGCTCACAAAGGCGTCGTAGAATTCGCTAATCTCCAAGTCAGAATAGGGGGCATGGCAGAGAGGAGAAGGAGATGAGGCATACCTCTTCAGAAACCCGTTTCCGTGGCCATAGATGATGGGAATGGCAGCGTCATCGTTTATGCTGACATGGTTGGGCTGGATTCTCACCACAGGGCCCAGCTTCTTGTGCAGCTCGTCCACAACCTGATACCTGTTGCCCCGCCGGCACACACTGAGGAGCCACAAGTTGGAGAACTGTGCTGGGAAAGGCGCCGGTATGGACCGCAGAGCCTTGTTCGTAGTGTAGTAGGGATAGACGTAGTACCAGATCAGTCCGAGCAGCAGCAATAGCGGACTCCAAGCAGAGTAGCTGAAGAGCAGCCCTAGGAGAGACATGGTGGTTGAGATGTTGTATAAAGCAGGCACTATAAATGAAGAGTTTTTTTCTAGAAATTTTGCCTCGTCACCTCACGATACCCATTCGTTTTTCGCTGCTTTCAGTTGTGCTTTCTTCTCCTTTCTCGCTCTCTCTCTCAGTGGCAGGAGCCAGGGTTTAAGTACTCTCGTGGACCAGAGGAAAAAAACCTGGCAGACCCGTCAGCTTACCCCTGTCTGTAATCCTCCTGGGAGATGCTGCTTCTCAATTGGGAGCTATTGACACCAGAAAAGGGAAAGGAAAGGCGGAGTCAGGCTGCGGGGACAGCTTTCTCTGCAGCACAAGCTCTCGGGATTGGCGGACGGCAATGTACATGGGGGTTTCGGCAGCCTATAACGGCAATTAGGGCTTGTGCGATTGGTGCAAACGATCGACGTATTCCTCGTAGACCGGTTAGAAAAATCAACTTGCATCACAGTCCAATGACGAATAGCCTGCCAAGCCACGTAGTAAGCTAAGCTTCTCTCTATCCATCTGCCTGATCCAATGCCGAGTTGAACACGACTCTGGATCTCCCGGACCCATGCGGAACATCACGTGACATAAGCAATATCGACGTCTCGGATCCAGCCGTCCAACCTGTTGGCCCTACCTTGATGATATGGTGCATGGCGGCGATCTTGTTGGTCTGGGAATGCTAAAGAGATAAGGGAATGGTTGAAATGGAGAATCTGTTATTCGATCCTAGCCAGCTTCTCTCCCCCAAATTTTCTAGGATTTTTCGGCTGGTTTATGGAAGCGGTGAGTCGGATCCGAGATGAGACTTCTTGTCCGAGCTCAGGCCTACGCAGTACGTTTACTTCGTATTGATCGGCAACAGAAGGAACGCCAGCCACGACTCCGCCAGCAAAATTGGAGACTGATATTTTCTGTCTCTCCCCCTCCCTAGAAACGGACCTCCGCTGTGCAAGGGATTGGCGTCGTACTTGCTGTCCTTTTGGTCCTCGGCTGCCTCGTCTACAACAGATCCAAGGAGGTTGGAATATTTAGTTGCAGCGGCAGAGTAGGTGGCGCCTTCAAAAGTGGAAGGTCTGTGCTCGCTGTAAAGTGTATATCATTGTCACAACGATATACACGCTCGGGATAATATAGTTTTTTGAATTACATATCAATAATTCCAAAAAAACCAGACTGGAGTCTATAGGACAAGTCACTGCAAGTATAACGAAGTGAGTGTACATAGAAATTCAGAAAAGTCTCTATAGCAGGCTCTCCCCAAGAAGCTTTGTAGCCGTTGAACCACGCCAGGTTAGAGAAGGTCTTAGGGGTTGAGCTGCCACCTTTGCAATACGTACATTATCTGGCATGCCCGGCGTCACCCAGAGCTGTCGGCCTCCACATCTGCCTGATCAGTTTGACGCTTCTGTAGGAGTGGCCCTACCAATGCAGCTCTGGTGCTCACAGCCAAGTCTGCAGCCACAGTGGCAATCCGTGCAGAGGGTGACGTGGCAGACGCAGCTGGGCAGACCTGCCTTTCTAGCGGGCCATAGTAGCTTCTCATTCCACTGCTTGTGCAGCTGTTCATGCATCTTCCAAGGTAATTGTGTTTAACCAACCGCCTTCAAATAAGTTTCTTGCCATTTTCTTTGAAAAAGCCTCCCTCGAATGGGACGCATTGCGTTCTGTCAGGGCATCTGTCAGGGCATCTGTCAGGGCACCATGCTATTTACGATTATAGTAGTGGTAATAGAAGTGTGTAGGTGGTGAGGTTGGTTGTTGGATATTTTGGCTTTCAGCTGATTGGCGATGCGAGGATAGCTATCATATCTGATGCTTAAAAGTAAGCTGCCTAAATAGGCAACTAATCATCACGAGCTACGTCATTATTCGAATATGGTTTACGTAGCTTTGTTCAAATGTAGCCATGACAAGGGTGACTTGCTTTCTGTAACTACCACCACACTGCCATCACGGCCATGGACACGCGGCCGCAGCGAGCACCACTGCGGAGGCTCATCTGGTCCGAGCTAGCCGGGCTGAAACAACCCGTTTTCTATTGGAAAGTTGGAGTAGGCAGCCACCCACAGAAAAGGAAAAGGTGTCTTGAACGGACTAGAAGCCACGGACGTCCACCCAAGACATACAAAAAGAAGAGGGGCATCGTCATGGACGAGACAAGCCCGCAACTAAAAGTGTCTAACCGGACTTCTGCCGAAGGTGGGTCTACCAACATCTGGCTGCTCGGCAAAAGAGCCACCGAGCAGACCTTACTTATAAAGAGCAGTTGAGCTCAGTATACGTTCCCAGAGGCCATTCAATCCCCCTGTCTCGCTCTCTCCCTCTTCTCTCTTTTCCTGGCTAGCTGGTCGTCTTGTCATCTCTACACGTCTCCCAGACCACCAGTCTTCATCTCTTGTTGACCATGTCCCACCCATCCGTGCTGGCTCCAACCGTCGAGCAACATGCTTCTAGCTTTGGCATAGGCGTGGCTTCTCCGCGGATCTCGTGGCGATTCCTCCTTCCCGACACTCCCCCCAAGAATTGGCAACAGACCGCGTACGAGCTCGAGATTGCTCGGACGCCAGCATCTGAAGCATCAGAGACCGTGGAACAGTTCAAAATCAATGGCAGCGCATCCGTGCTCGTGCCGTGGCCCAGCTCGCCCCTCCAATCTCGAGAGCAGGCTCGAGTGCGTGTCCGAGTCTATGGAACGAGCAGCGGCGCCGAATCGAGTGCCACGGCTTCCGAGTGGTCCCCGTGGACCACTGTCGAGGCTGGTCTGCTGCAGCCGGAGGACTGGACCGCGCGGCCCATTGCCAGCGCCACACGGATCTGTGCCGTCACAGACGAGAGTCCCGATGACAAGGATCTGCCTCTTCGCCCCATCATCTTTCGCCGCACCTTTTCGGTCGCCGAGTCAGTATCTGTGTCTCGTGCCAGGCTCTACATTACCAGTTTCGGTGTCTACAAGGCCCACCTCAACGGCCAGCCAGTGGGAGACCACGAAATGGCGCCCGGCTGGACGAGCTATGCTCATCGGATCAACTACCAGGTATTTGATGTGACTGAACAGCTCAAGCCCGGCAAGGAGGCAAACGAGCTGCTCATCGAGGTGGCAGAGGGCTGGTATGCCGGTCGCCTGGGCTTTCATGGAGGCCGGCGATGCATTTACGGCGACGAACTGGCCGTTCTGGCACAGCTAGAGATGGGCGAGCCCGGAGCCCGCAGCGTCCAGCGTATCGCCACAGATGCCCTGGAAGGCCTCTGGACGTGCCAGCCGAGCCCCGTGGTCCGCAGCGAGATTTATGACGGCGAAGAGTACGATGCGCGGGAAGAGGAGCTCGGCGAGAGCACGTGGCTGCCCGTCAAAGAGCTGCCGTTTCCTCGAGGATCGGTGCTGGCGGCACCCGATGCGCCGCCTGTGCGCGTGACCGAGAAACGGAAGCCGGCAGCCTTTATCACGACCCCGTCGGGCAAGACGATTGTGGACTTTGGCCAGAACCTGGTCGGTCGTCTGCGCGTCCGAGAGCTGCCGCAACGGCCGGCGGGGCACCGCTTCACGTTCCGCCATGCCGAAGTCCTCGAAGACGGCGAGCTCGGAGTTCGGCCGTTGCGCATAGCCAAGTGCACAGACACGGTCATCTCGGCCGGCCAGGCTCTGGCCGACTGGGCACCGCGCTTCACCTTTCACGGGTTCCGGTACGTCCAGGTGGAGGGCTGGACGCCCACCGAGGCCGATGCCGACCTGCTCGCGGCCGAGGTGATGCACACAGACATGCAGCGGACGGGCCGCTTCCAGTGCTCGCACCAGATGATCAACAAGCTCCATGAAAACGCCGTCTGGAGCATGCGCGGCAACTTTCTGTCGATCCCGACAGACTGCCCGCAGCGCGACGAGCGCCTCGGCTGGACGGGCGACATTCAAGTGTTTACGCCGTCGGCCAACTTTCTCTACAACACGGCCGGCTTCCTGAGTGACTGGCTGCGGGACGTCCAGGACGAGCAGCTCGAGCCGGACAACAACGGCGTCCCGCCCTTTGTCGTGCCCAATGTCATCCAGAAGCAGTGGCCGCGCATGCCCCAGGCGGTCTGGGACGACGTGACCGTGCTGACGCCGTGGGTGCTCTACCGCTCGTACGGCGACGTGGCCATCCTGCGCCGACAGTACTCCGGCATGGTGGCCTGGCTCGACTCGGGGGTGCAGCGTGGCCCCAACGGCCTCTGGGACGAGGACCTGTGGCAGCTCGGCGACTGGCTCGACCCGGCCGCACCACCCGACAGCCCCGGCGATGCACGCACCAACGGCACGATCGTGGCCGACGCCTACCTCGTGCACGTGACATCCATCCTCGCCCAGATCAGCGCCATCCTCGGCGAGAAGGCGGACGCCGCCCGCTATGCGGCAGATGCCCGGCGTCTCCGGGCCACCTTTCAGAGCAAGTACGTCTCGCCGCAGGGCCTCATGGTCGCCGACACGCAGACGGCGCTCAGCCTCGCCATCGTATTCGACCTGCTGGAGACGCCTGAGCAGGTGGATACGGCCGGCAAGCGGCTCGTGTGGCATGTGCGGCAGCGCAGCTTCCGCGTGGCCACGGGCTTTGCCGGCACGCCGATTGTGACCCACGCCCTCACCAAGACGGGCCACCACCAGGTCGCCTACCGCATGCTGCAGGAGCGAGAGCGGCCCTCGTGGATGTACCCCATCACCATGGGCGCCACGACCATCTGGGAGCGCTGGGACAGCATGCTGCCAGACGGGTCCATCAACCCCGGCGAGATGACGAGCTTCAACCACTACGCGCTTGGCTCTGTCGTCAACTGGCTGCACGAGACCGTGGCCGGCATCCGGGCGGTCGATCCGGGCTGGAAGAGCTTTGTCGTCTCTCCCATGCCCGGCGGCACCGTCACGTCCTGCATGACGTCCTACGAGACACCCTATGGCCGCGTCGGTGTGCGCTGGACGGTCCAGGACGGCCACTTTGACCTGCACGTGCTCGTGCCGGCCAACACGCGCGCCGTTATTGTGCTGCCCCATGAACGGGCAGCCGGCCAGGCCGGCACCTCGGTGGGCTCGGGCAAGCACCATTTCCAGTCGACGTGGGACAGCACGGCCAACTGGCCTCCCACGCGATTGACTCATCCCATGGCCGGAGGATCGGATGACACGTTTGTATAGAGAACTAGATAGCAGCAGGAGCCATAGAAATTCAAATCTCGGAACACGGTACAGTATATGTACGCCTAGAGGAAAAAAGATATTCAAATACCTGAACACTTCACGTGACATATTCAAAGAAAACGTCTTCTCCCTCGACCCCTCCTGCCCCTTTTGCGCAAACAAGAAAAAAGAACAGAAACGCCCATCACCCACTAATGTCCCCCCTCCCCACTCAATCCAATGGCAACCGCCAGAGCCCATCTCCCAAAAAGTGCGCCTCTTCCACCACTGGGCCCTTGCCCTTGTCCTTGACCTCTTTTGTGCTCGTCACCAGCAGGCCGACGGCGCATGCCTCCAGCTTGCCCTCGGCCGTGATGACGACCGGCTCGCCCTTGGCGAGCTCGCGGCTCCAGTGGCCATCGGCGTCGAGGAACTCGGCCGGCTGCTGGCTCGCATTCTTTTTTGCCTTTTCCTCGCCCCCCTCCTCCTCGTTGTCGTCTTCATCCTCGTCGGAATCGGAATCCGGTGCCGCGCTCGGCCGCGGCGGCTGGGGCTTGGGCAGACGGCCACCGGGGCTCGTGAGGCCGGGGGCCATGAGGGTAGCACCGCCGAGGACGTAGCGAATAGCGCCGCGGTCAATGCGGATGGTCGGAAAGGCCGTGGGGAAGCGGTGGACGAGGCGGAGGTGGGGCATCAGAGGGACGTCGCCGGGCTTGCCAGACTCGAAGAAGAGGGGTTCGCGGTCGAGGACATAGAGGAAGGCGCGGTCGGGCAGCTTGATGGACTCGAGGGAGGCCTTTTTGGGCAGAAACTCGTCGGCAAAGGGCACGAGCAGCGGGTACGTCGAGAGCAGGGACTGTCGCAGAGAGCGCTGGACGGACGTCTTGAGCTTCTGCCGCGGGGCCGATGGGATTCTGCTGCTTGGTTAGAGAGAGTGCAGAGTTCAGAGTTGTTTGGGGAAAGAGAGCAAGACACCGAAAACTCACTCCTTCTTAAACATGATGAGCCGGTCCCAAGAAAATCAAGACAAAAAATAGAAGAAAAAAACGAAAAGGGAAAAAAAAAGAAAAGGAGGATTGTTGGAGAAACAAAGACGAGAGAGCCCCGCTGTGAAAATTGGCCGATGCGAGTCTCCATCAGTCAGTCTTATCGATGGCGGGGTAGCTCCAGTGCGGTTCCAGCAGCAGCTAGCGCTATCCACCCCTGTAGCTGTGCACTGTAACCACTGAAGCCACTGCTGCCACTGCTGTCACTGTAGCCTGTACTGTGTGTATAACACCAGCATTGTCTGCACGGGCGAGACGGACATCGCAAAAAGGATACACTCTTTATTGACTTCTAGCTAGCCGGACGGGTCAACCGAGCCTCGACCCTTCTCGTCAGGCCTATCCATGGTACACACTCGCCACCGTTCCGTCCTCACTGAGCACCACGTTCAGCCTATCGGGCTGGAGGTCCTTGGTCACATTCTGTCCCGGCTGCAGAATCCGCGTGTTGCCGGGCAGCTCTCGCTTGGAAAAGTTCTGGCAGGGTCTCGTTAGTATTGACCACTGCTCGTCTCGGCCTCCTGACTGTAAAGAACAAATAACACACCGTCTCATTGGTCACTTCGCTGTCCGAGAGCGTCTTGCCCATCAGCTTGGTCATCCACTCCTGCGTCTTGCTGTCGCCGAGGTTGTCGGCAGTCACGCCTGGAACGATGAGAGGCATTGTGGGAATACGTAGGGTAGACGGTTGGCTTGTCTGTGGTGGGATATCGCAGCAGCTGTGCACTAAAGAATCCTGTGCTTGGTTCTCAAGGACAGGGATGACGTTGGAATTTGCTTGTCTGGGAATGAGGAGAGACAAATAAAGGTTGTCTGACGGCTGCCTTATTTATAGTTTCAGTCCGTTCAGGCAGGCACATTCCGAGCTGGACAATGACGTCGTCTCCGAGGGACCCGCTATTGTCCCTTGTGATGACTAAGGGTCAGGAACAAAGACGTACGCTACGTATTTATTATCGAATCGCAGCATCACGCACAGCATCATGCATTGAGGGAATTACAGTAAAAACACGCAGTCTAAGAGCCATAGTGAGACGAGTTCCATTCGCTATACCTGCCAAATGGTCAGCTTCCAACGCTCAGCCCTTCCTCTTCCACAGAATATTCCCACACACGAGATAGTAGTACAAAGACACCAGCCCATGCAAAAGATGATTATGCGACCAACCGGGGAAGACAGAATGACATAAAACAGCAGCACCAGAAGGCTGAACAGAAGGGGGTATAAACGCTGAGATGATAACAAAAAATGAGTGGGGGGGTCTTTTCCAATAAGAGTGTGCCGTCCCAATGCTGAAAGCAGAGCCCGTGCTTCCCAGCAGAGTGAATCCATATCCATATCCAACAAGAAACAAGAAGCAAGAGTCAAGAAACAAAAAGATGAGAAACACCAGAAACCCCAAAACAACCAGGAAATGCCAAAACGAGACCGCCATGAAAAGAACCCGCTCTCCAAATAGTCAACCAACATACGTCGTTGCGATATCGTTTATAGATCGAAAAACTCGTCGACAAGCATCACGACTATGCGCCCGTGATCTTTCGCCACCAGCTGCTGCGAGGCGTCGCGTCAGCAAAATTGCCTCCATTGCGCCCATCACTGCCATCCGAGCCACCCGTCTGCACGCGGTCACGGTCACGGTCACGGTCGCCTTCACGGTCACGGTGGTACCGCTCCCGTTCTCGCTCACGTTCCCGTTCCTCTCGTCGCGCACGACGTCTCCGGTCATCATCAGCTTCGGTGGCAGTGGCTTCGCCATCATAGTGTCGGTGGCTGCGGCGACGGCGCTCGCGACGCTCGCGACGCGCAGAATCCTCGTCCACAGGAGCAGCTCCCGCATCCTCAGCCTCAGCCTCGGCAGGCGGAGCTGGTGGCGGCGGTGCATCGGAGTGTTCCTTCACCCATGACGACGTGCCCGAGTGTGGCCAGCTAGGCTTGTTGCTCTGTCTCTTGTCGCGCCTCTCTCGGTCACTACGCGAGTGCACGTGCTGGTCTTCCGTGTCCGAATGCTGCCGCCGACCCGACGATGCCTTGCGTTGGCTCTCTCGAAGCGCCCGCCTCTCTGCGTGCCGTCGTCGCCGCTCTTCCTCGTCTTCACGCTCGCTCTCGGCAGGATGTGCCTCCGATCGGTGCCGACGGTGACGTCGCTCTGCATCCTCGGCTGGCTGGTCACGCTCGCGGTTGCGGTCGCGGTCACGGTCTCGACCATGACGCTCGCGCTCTTTGCGCAGTCGATGGCGCTCGGCTCGCTCGCGCTCTGCCTGTTCGCGCTCTGTTGCCCCACGCTCTTCGGCAGCACGACGCTCGGCCTCTTCACGCATACGCAGGCGGCGCTCGGCTCTGCGCGCTTCACGCTCTTCCTGTCTCCGAGCCTCTTCCGCTGCCTCGTGCCTGCGTCGCCTCTCTCGCCGCTCCTCATCCTTGGCTCGACGTGCATCTTCCGCTGCCCGATCAGTAGTTTCTCTATCAGATCGTCGAGATCGGCGGGCTGCGCGACGCGCATCTTGGTCCGCATCGGTGGCTGCAGCCATGTCCTCGCCATCCGTCACTGTATTGCGACGGCGGCCACCACTATCCGGACGCTGCTCACCACGGTCGCGTGGTTCCACGCGAGGCGGCGGCGCCGCAGATGACCCGCCGCCAAACTTGTTGAGCAGACCTGCAAAGCCAGATCGCTTCGTAGTCGCTGGTGCCACAGCCGCAGAGTTGGATCGCTTCAGAGGTGTCGCAATAGGGGGGCCGTCGCGCATCGCATCGTCCTCTTCTTGGTGGTAGTGCTATGAGAAGTGAGAGGTTAGTTCAGGCGCTGTAAATGGGGTGGAGAGAAAGAAAACGTACCCTAGATCGTCGCCGTTCACCCCGCATGGCAGCGCGCTCGGCATCTGTTGCGATCGCATCCTCCTCTGCATGTGCGCGGGACGACCGTCGACTGTGGCCATGGCCGTGGCCGACCCCGAGAATCTTGGCTGCCTTGGACGAGATCTCCATTTCTGGCGGCGGCGAGACAATGCCGCTCGACACGTCGACGGAATTGCGCCTGGATGACCGCCCGCCGCTGGTGCTGAGCCGCTTGTCTCGCGTCGAGGTAGCGCGCGACAGTGGAGGCGTGCTGGCGAATACGCTCTGGCGCCGCAGGACTTGCGCAGGGCCGTCCCTGCTGGTCCGTTCGGCCTTGTCTGATGATGATGAGTCTTTGGATGATGTCGGCTTCTCTGCTCTGTCGGCTCGGTCTGCTCTGTCTGCTCTGTCTGCTCTGTCGCTCCTCCTAGTGTCTGACCGGTGTCTTGACGACGTCGGCATAGGCGCAGGCGCAGGCGCTGTCGCTGGCTTCGCGTCACGCCGTGAAGATGATTGTGGTGTGGCTGCGGACCATGCGCCCCACGACGTGCCGTCGCGATTGATCTTGGGACGATCCTTTCTCGAGCTCCTTGTCTCTGGTGGTGGTGTCGGTGGGGTTTCCGGAACAGCCGGCGGAGCAGCAGGCGCTGGTGGGGGTACGGCCGGGGCTGACGACGAGGATTTAGACTTGGACTTGATGGTTGTGCCTTTCTTGGACTTTTTCGTCGCGGCCATGTCAATCTCTAGATCGTCTTCGTTGTCGCGCCGAGTCGCGTCATCCACATTGTCGTTCTCTTCGACAGAGTAGCTCAGTGGCGCGGCAAAGGACCACCGCGTCTTTTTCGATGATGTCTGCGGGGCGGGGGCGGGTTGCTCCTCAACCTCAACCGGGACAACCGGGGCAGCAGATGATCTGTCCTTCTTGGAGCGTCTCCTCTCGGACGGGACCTGCACTGGGGGAGGTGGAGGAGGTGGAGGCGATGGGGATGGCGGTGGAGCAGGCTCGTCCACTGCGGGTTCGTTGTCAACGTCGGCTGCAGCCTCGAATAACTTGAGGCGGTCAGAAATCTTGCCACTGACAGCCTTCTTGCTTCGGGACGACGAAAGGACGGGGGCGGCTGGCTCCTCTGTGGGTGATGGCGCGTCCTCTGTCGCCGCCTCAACCGCGCTACTCCTTTTCGCGCTCTTGCTCGTCTTAGTGCCCTTGGCGTCTCTGACATCCCTAGCGTGCTTGTCTTTCGTCTTCATTTTCGCTGACTCATCTTCCGACTCGGGTGTTACCGCTTGCGCCACGTCCTCTGTGGATGCCTCAGGCAGAGAACTCTTGCTCTTATTCGGCGAGATCTTCTTGGCTGCTGACCCCCAGAAGCTGTACGACTCGTTCTTGGGCGCCAAGATCTCGTCAATCTGCTCCGGGCTGAGGTTGAGGAGGTCGTCCTCCAGTTCCTTGAATATGTCGTCATCGCCGCCCCCGCTTGTCTCCTTGGTCTTGCCTTTCTTGTCCTTTTTCGATTTCTCCTTTTCTTTTTCTTTCTCCTTCTCCTTGTCTTTCTCCTTGTCCCTCTTCCTGTCCTTGTCGCTCTCCTTCTTCTTGTCCTTCTCACTCTCCTTCTCCTTGGATTTGGATGACTTCTTGGACTTCTTGGCTGCCTCCGCCTCCGCCTCGGCTTCAGCTTCGGCCTCAGCCTTCGCCTTGGCCTCGGCCTCTTCCCGCTCCCGCTCCGCCTGCTCCGCGGCCTCCTTCGCCGCTTGTTCTTCGGCTTCCTTGGCAGCAGCGTCTTCGGCGCGTTGGTCTGCATTGCTGTTCAGCGTGTCGAGTTCCTTCTGCTCCCTCTTGGTAAGCTTGCGGCCCATCTCCCTCTTGTCCAGCAGCTCGGTTCGGCGCGCCTCTTCCTCGGCAATCTTGGCTTCTTCTTCCTCGCGGACAGCCTGTTCTTCGGCCTCGATGCGCGCCTTCTCCTCCGCCTCGCGCGCCGCCGCCTCCTCCGCCTCGCGTGCCGCCGCTTCCTCGGCTTCCCGTGCCGCCAGCTCTTCGGCCTCCTTCGCTTCTTGGGCTTCCTTCTTGGCCTTTTCCTTCTCGGCCTTTTTCTTCTCCTTCTCGAGCTTCTCCTGCTCCTTCTTGCTCAGCTTCGGTTCCTTCTTGAGCACCTTGGCTTCCTTTTCCTTCTTGTCTTTCTTGTCCTTGTCGCTGTCCTTGGATTTCGATTTGCTCAGGGGGGCCTCGTCCCACAAGTTGTCGTCGGCCGCATCGCCGTCGTCGGCCGCATGCGTAGAGTCGGGGTCTGCGTCCTTCCCTTTATCCTTCTTCTTGGACTTTTTCGCAGAGGAGCCCCAGCCAAAAAAGTCATCCTCCTCCTTCTCCTCTTCCTTGTTTTTCTTGTTGAAGTCAACGCTGTCAAAGAACTCGTCGTCATCATCCACAGGGTCCTTCACTGCTTTCTTTGGCGGCTCCTCCTCTGGCTCTCCCCAGATGCTGGACGATGTCTTCTTGCTCTTTTTCTTGCTCTTGGAGGCCGTGCCCCAGGCGTCTTCCGTATTATCCGTAGTCAAGTTGTGGACAGACAAGTCGCCGTTTGTAGAAACGTCGTCCTTGCCGGACTTTTTCTTGTCCTTCTTTCCGAGACCCCAGCTGTCCCAGGCGTCCTCGGCCGGCCGGATAGACGCACTGTCTCCGTTTGTAGATGCGTCGTCCTTGCCCTTCTTTTTCTTGTCCTTCTTGGAAGAACCCCAGGCGCCCCAGGAACTCTCCTCGGCAACAGATGCCTCGTCCTTGTCCTTACTCTTCTTCTTCTTTGACGACCCCAAGTCGTTCCATGAATTTTCTTCAGGTGGCGTGACTTCCTCCTCTTTCTTTACTTCCTCCGCTATGGAACTGCCCTTCTTCTTCTTCTTGTCCTTCTTGGTCGAGAAGCCCCAGGCGTCCTCATCGGCTGAAGCCTCCACGGCTGGCTCGGGCTCCGGTTCGGGCTCGGGCTCGGGCTCGGCCACCTTGCTCTTCTTCTTCTTGTCCTTCTTTGTAGAAGCGCCCCACAAATCGACGTCAGGCTCCAGCGCAGGTTTAGTCTCCGGTGTTGGCTCCACAGCCTTGCTTCCCTTTTTTTTCTTATCCTTCTTCACCGAGAAGCCCCAGCCATCCACATCTTCCTCGGGCTCCGGCTCCAGCTTTGTTTCCGGCTCCGGCTCGGGTTCGGGCTCGGGTTCGGGCTCCGGTATTGGCTCAGAGGCCTTGCCTTTCTTTTTCTTGTCCTTTTTCGACGACAAGGAGAACCCCCAGCCATCGTCTTCCGCCTTTTCCGGTTCGGGCTCCGGTTCGGGCAACGGTTCTGGTTCTACCGTCTTCGAACTCTTCTTCTTGTTGACTTTCTTGAGCGTGACTCCCCATGGGTTGGACTCTGGCTCAACGGGTGCCGGTTCTGGTTTTGGTTCAGGCTCCGGTGCCAGTTCCACTTTGCTGGACTTCTTCTTCTTGTCCTTTTTCGTCAATAGCCCCCAAGAGTCCTCCTCCACGACCTTTGGCTCCTCCTTGACGGGCTCCGGTTCGAAAATGGAACTCATCTTGCCCTTCTTCTTCTTGTCCTTCTTTGAAGATGAGATTCCCCACAAATCCGGCTCTGCCTTCTTTTCCGGCTCCGGCTCAGGTTCAGGTTCGGGTTCAGGTTCGGGCTCAACTAGAGGCTCGGGTTCGGGTTCCTTCTTGGTTTTTCTCTTGGTGGCACCCCAAGCATCCCATGGATCCACCTCCTTCTTGGGTTCGGGCTTGGGCGGTTCTGGTTCAATGACTGAAGTTTTTCCCTTCTTCTTCTTGTCCTTCTTCGTCAGTGTCGCCCCCCAAGGATCCTCTTCCATTTTCGACTCCTTGACTGGCTCGGGTTCGGGCTCGGGCTCTGGTTCAGGCTCCACCATTCCGGTCCCCTTTTTCTTTTTCGTCGTAGTTTGGGTGCTCCAGTTGTGTCTGCTCCACAGGTCGTCCGTCTTGGGCTCCTCCTGGACAGGTGACATCAGCACCGGTTCCGGCTCCGGCTCTGGCTCTGGTGTCTTTTCCCTAGAGAGACCCCTTGCCGTTGCCCAGATGCTCGAGAAGAAGGATCCCTTGGCAGGTTCTGGTTCGGGCGCCTTCACTGGCTCGGGCTCGGGCGCCTTGGCTTTCTTCCCAGCACCCCACGAGAAGCCACCCCACTCGTCGCCGTCGGCCATATTTCCATGGTTCGGCTCTGGCTCTGGCAGTTTCGGAGGGTCGGGATCCATCATGCTGGCAGACGACTTGCCCTTCTTCTTCTTCGCATCCTTGCCACTGTCCTTGCCGTCAATGGTGACAAAAGATGGATACATTGTGTCGGCAGCATGTGCCGAGTCTTCTACCGGTGCAGGTTCTGGTTCCGGTTCCACAAGCTTCCCCTTCTTCTTCTTCTTCGTGGTGGTGGCAGCGGTACCCCAGCCAAAATCAAAATCGTTGCCCGCAGGTGGCTCGGCGACCTCCTCGACCACCCCCTTCTTCTTCTTCGTAGAGCCAAACATGTCAAAGTCGTCTCCGAATGATGTCTTTGGGTCTGGCTCTGTACTCTTTTTCGTGTCCTTCAATCCTACATTCGACCAGAAGCTGTCTTCCTCCTTCGGGGGGTCTGCCTTAGGTTCGGGCGCAGGTTCTTTGGGAGGATCCGGCTTCACGACAGCAGAAGCACCTTTTCCTTTCTTCTTCTTCTTGCTCGTCACGCCCCAGGCAATTTCGGGTTCGGGCTGCGGATCCGGCTCTGGAACCTTTTCTGGTATCTTTTCAGGCTCCGGCTCTGGCTCTGGCTCAGGCACTTTGATCTCGTCCTTCTTCTTCTTGGTCGGCTTCTTGCCCACACCCCAAACGTCCCACGAGTTCTCCTCCTCCTTGACCGGTTCTGGTTCCTTAACCGGCTCGGGCTCGGGCTCGGGATCAAATATGGTGCTGGTGACGTTGTTCTTGCCGACCTTCTTCTTGGTCTTTTTGGTGGAAGAAAAGCCCCAGACGTCGTCTATTGCCGATGCCGCAGGCTCAGGATCTTTGGCCAGTGAGGCGCTCGACACTTTGGGTTCCTCGATGATTGGGTCTTCGCCCTTCTTCTTCTTCTTGTCTTTCTTGGTCGAAGTGCCGAGCCAGTCGTTTTCCACTGCTTTCTCGGGTTCCGGCTCGGGCTCGGGTTCAGGTTTGGTTTCCTTGGTCGTCTTCTTCTTGTTGGCCGATACGCCCCAGGTATTCCAGGGATCGTCTTCCGGAGCCTTGACGGGCTCCTTCTTCTCTTCGGCGGGCTCCGAGTCCCAAAAATTTGACTTCTTCTTGTCCTTCTTGGCTGAAAATCCAAAGCTAAAGTCGTCGGCTTGATCTTCCGGCTTGGGTACTTCCGGCAGCACTTCCGGCTCGTCGTATCCAAAGGACAAGGGCTGCTTGGTCTTCTTCTTGGGTTTCGGTCGATTGATGCCCCACGGGTTCGCGTCGGCTTCGGCCTTTTTCTCCTCTTCTACCGTCTTTGTATCCACTGCGGGTGTCGCCTTCGAGTCGCCTGAAATACCCCAAGCAGAGCCAGAACCCCAAGTCGAGCCCCAGCCTCCGAATCCTTGTGAAGAGTTCTTGTTGGATGAGCCCATATTCAGATCGAGGGAAGGGCCGGTGTCGTTGAGCTTGATCTCTTGAAAGGAGTCGAGATCCCCTCCGGTGCTCGGAATGTCTGGCAGGAAGGAGTCCTTGGCCTCAGCAGGCTTGGCGGCCTCGTCGGCTTTCTTGCCCTTTTTCTTTTTGGCGGTCACAGAAAAGCCCCAGTCGCCAAGGTCAACCGCGGCGTCCTTCTTTTCATCCCCGCCGTTGTCGTCGTTTCCACCGTTGCCGCCGTTTCCGTTTCCACTATCGCCGCCGTCACCACCAGTGTTACTGTCCTTGTTCGCGTCCGCGTTTCCTTCGTCTTTCTTGTCGCCGTCGCCAGCGCCTCCGCTGCTGCTGTTGTTATTGTTGGCTGGTGGTGGCGGTGGAGGTGCTGCTGCCTTCTTCTTCTTCTTTGCGGCTTCTCGGAAACCGTGTGTGGAGGAGAAGTCGATAGGGGTGCGTAGACAGGGGTCAACAAACAAGTCGGAATGCCGTCCTTTTTCGCGGTGATCTGGCCCTTCATGCGTTGGCGGGTCCAATGCCCCAAATGCCCCAAATGCTTCATCGACAGAGGTGCGCTCAGTTGGGCGGGCGTCAGTACAGTGTGGGTCAGGGGGAGGAATGTTGTCTAGCGGGTCGGGTTCGACCGTGTCAGGAGGCTGCAAGGTGCGAGCCCATTTCGGGGCAACGCTAGGTAAGATGAGACGATGACCAGATGTCACCCTCTTTCTGGAGATGGGGGATGGGACCACCCGGTTCTTCGTTCCCTGTCAGTCCATACTGTCCAAAATGACCTTGCTTTCGTTTCGTTTCCTTTTTCTTCTTTTTTTCTTCTTCCGTTCTCTGGGGAAATAGCAAAACAATGTAGGCAGGAATCTCACCCAATGTAGTGTCCAAGCTGCAGCAATGCAGCGCATGCGAATGCGCACGTCTTCGTCAGACCATGTCGAGGCGGTGTATGCGTGCGGCGACGAGAGATCATCCAGCCCAATTGTCCTTGTCCCATGCCCGGTTGCTGGGTGGCCATATGCGACGCCGTCTGCGACAGCGCTGTCGGGGCGCGACACCAGAAGTTGGGCGGCGGCCATCTTGAATGTCTAGCAAACTGACGGTGGACTGAGATAGGGATGACAAACTCATGGACGCAGTGGGCTACCGAGGGCCAGTCGAAGGCAGCTGTCCGAAAACGATCACTAGATGAGGCAGAGTAAAGAGCAGAGGCAGGTGTTGGTCGCGTCGCAATCCAGCGCTCAACAGATGAATAGGAAGTAACAAATAGCAGAAAGAAAGTACCGAAAAGCAAATAGAAAAGAAAACGACAAAAGAAGAACAGACTGCAAAACAATGCGCAATTATCCGTGTGATTGTACCTGCTTGTTAGAAATGAAATGCAACTCGCCTAGTCCTACGTCTGGAAAAATGCGCAAGGAAATAGAAGGGAAAAAAGAGAGAAAAGGTTTTTTTTTGTCAAGTCGGTGAGGCACTGGAAATCCTGCAAAAAAGACTGGTCAATACATGCAGATGAGAAGGAGGCTTTGTAACCTCGTAATCGGTGTCCCGTTCTCTGTCTGGTCGGTCGCCTGGACGCGAACTGCAAGGGCAAAGCCGGCTGGGTGGATGGGAGAGCCAATAAGTCGAGAGGCCAGCGATCTGGGAGGGCGAGGGCGAGCTGGGATTGGCGATGACGGATAGTGTAGATTGTACTTCAGTCTCTCGTCTTTTGGACCGCCTCTGGTCGTCGGTGGTGTGGCCGTAGCGGCAAAGGGCTCCCACTGTGTATGCAGGAGGGCGGCGAAGGCGACGTGGAGGGGAGGAGAGGACCAACGAGAGGACAGAGAACGGGCATGGAGGGGAGGGGGTCGAGCCGTGTGACACACCTGCTGGTGGTTGCTGCTGCGGATGCTGATTTGTCTCGAGCAGTCTGGACAGTGAGTGGATAAGTTCTGTCTGCAGCCGTATTAGAATAGCTGAGCGGTGAAGGCTCTGTGTTTTTTTTGTTTTTCTTATTTTGTTGAAGATCGAAGAAAAGCAGAAGTGGCAAAGAATCTTGCAAATCCTGCAAATGGTCCTGTCGGAAGAGGAATGGTGATGGGTGTCGGTCGATTTGCGTGCAAAGGAAAATGGGAATATCGGTCGAGGATCGAGGACTGAGGGTCGAGGAGGTAGAAGAATGTCGACTTGAACAGAAAGGAAAAAGTAAAGGGGAAAAAAAAGACCAGAGAGGAAAATCAGAAAAATCAGAAAAAAAAAATCAGAAAACCCGAAAAAAAAACAAAATGACCTGGTGGTCTTGGGTGACAATCGCGACCAGGTCCTACCGCGAACAAACTAGAACTGTTTCCTCTTTCCCCTCTGGGATGTTTACCAGGGGAGAAAAAAGGGGACAAAAAAAGAGGAGAGAAAGAGGAGAGAAAGAGGGAAAAAAATAGGAAAGGAAAACAAGACAGGATAGAAAACGGATCCCAAGATACCAAGATACCAATAGAGGGGAAGCCAAAAAAAAAAAGTTGACAGGGAGTACGGAGTAGTACTGCGTAGCTGCTCTGCTACGTACTGCTAGGCTGTACGTGCATGGAGCATGGGATGGGTGATGGCTGGGAACGGCGCACGATTGGCAGGCGATTGCCCTTTCTGGGTCGCTCCGGGGCGGGGATGGGGTTGTCAGTAGCGGCACATCACGGTGACTGCCCGAGAGAGCAGTACGGAGTACGCAGGACTCGTGGTAGTAGTACGCCACAGAGGTCTCAAAGTGTCTTGAGATGTCTTTTACTCTAGAATGTCGACTCTCATTCTCAACTCTCGTTCTCGACTCTCGTTCTCGAATCCTCACGACTTGTGGACTCGACTCTTCTCGACTCGTGTCTTTCTTCAGCCCGGCTGCCCTGTTTTGCCGAAGCCATTCGAGACGGAACAAGTTCACTCTAAAAAAAAGGCTACAATGTACAATGTACAGACGACAACTATGTAGAGATATCCGCCCAGTGTCGCCCTTACTCAGATGCCATCCAGCCAGGTCATTGGTCGTTCGTCCGTATAGCTCGTACGGCAAAATGACCTTTATTGTTTTGTTATGATTTTTTTCCCCTTTTTTATTTTCCTTTTTTTTGCGCACAAATTCAAATTCACCCCTCAATTTTCCCCTTTTCCCCTCTCCAAACCCTCAATTCCACCCCCCTGGCCGGTTGATGTCTGGTAAACCTCTGAGAAAATCAGGTGGCAGGGAAACTAGCAGGTTCAGCATGGTACTACTCGTACTCGTACTGCGTACACAGTAGGATTCTCGCTATGACAGGCTGAAACAGTGTGTCCATTCACCCGCTGGATCCACTGATGTGCTTCCAGACTCTCTCCTCTACGACAGTACGTGTGATGGACTGCTACGAGTACGACAAGTACGAGATACAACCAGGAGCCACCTCGTCACCTCGTCAATCGTACGAGTGTAATTACGCCGTACATAGTACATGCGTACTCTTGTATTACGACCTCTGCTTGTACTCGTCGAATCTCTCATCTTACAGAGTGTAAGAAGAGAAGCAACGGGCACCAACAGTGGGTGCCCGCTATAATAGCGCCAGACACCCACCTAGTCCGAGTTCATATCAGTCTCGGGTTGCACGCCGCCTGCATCATGCACATGTCCCGCGCCATGCATGGCAAATTATACAAGTACAAGTACGAGTATGACGAGTGGTGGATGGCTGGTGAAAGTGTATTCCGTACTGTGCCGCGTACAATTCGAGAGTACGCGCAGAGACCGAAAAGTACTCTTGGCTGGTGTACTCGTACTCATAGCGTACTCGTACTCGAACAACGACCCGCCTGGGAAAGGGTAGTTGTGCTAGCTGGCCTTTGATTCACGTGCGCAACGTCATTCTGACTTATCCAGTGTCGGGCAGGCCTGCTGCAATTCGCACTCGGTTCAGCCATGGCGGCTTTGCATAGTAACAGTCTAGGCCACCACCGAGCGACATTCCCTCTCTGCCAACATACGTGTGCTCGCCACTCTGGCACCTCGTACGAGTAAGATTCTGGACTCGGTATGGAACAATAGGTTTGTCTGGTTCGCCTTTCTCGTTTCCCGTCTCTCCCTTTTTTTCGTTCCTCGTCTGCTGCCTGCGCCTGTTTCTCCTTGTTTTTTCCTTCGCTTGTTTTGCTGTCGCTGCGTGGTGGAGGCAGCTGCTCTAGCATGTCCCAAACCAGTATAGCGTGCTACTCACCGCCTCTCTGGAGGGAGAAACAGAACACGAGAATGACACGAAAAAATGCAGGCAGAATTTTTTTCTATTGCTTTTTGCCATCCTTCCCTCTCCGCCTGCAGGAAGACTAATGACGACAAGCCAGCCGATTCGGTAGTATACATAGGGCAGGCAGACTATTGCGGGTTATTACGGGCTATTCTTTTTTTCTCCCCTCTCTCTCTCGTGCAGATGTGACTGCAAAACAGACACGTATCCACGGATGTTGGGCATCAGTTGCCTGAGGCTCTTTGACCGCTTCTTGGACAGTAGAAGCCAGAGACCCAGAGACCCAGAGACCCAGAAACGTGGGCTGAAGAAGAACAGGAGAACAGGAGGGGTTCCCAGTCTCGACCGGGCGTCTCGACGGAGCAGCGGAAAATAAAAGAGAATGGACGAGGCAGGCTGCCGATGCAAGTGGGACAGAGGGTATAAAAGTGCCACGCCAGTACATTGTAGAATACTCCGTACGGAGTATGCGTACTCAAAGACGATGTCGTATTATTATACACATCAGTACGCTGTCACAGAACCAGCGCTTTCGTCGCCAATCATCTCCAGCGCAACTCTGCTGGCACTGCGTGTCCGTCTCTGAGCACAGCCACATCTGTCGTCACGTGCAGATATGCTCCAGCGATGGCAAACGGCTTCCGTCCTGTCACAGCCGCCGCGCTAGCAACAGGAATGGCAGCTGCTAAATGGCTATATTTAGCTGCGCAAGCCGTTTCATCACAGCGCCCCGCGACCGGTCGGACTGGTCTCTCTCTGCGCAGTAGCCTCCTGTGTCTTCGGCCTCTTCCCTGTCTCTACCATGCCCTGGACGCTCCTCCTCTGGCCAGCCGTGCCTCTGGCGCTGTCCACGACTTCCTAAACGAAAACGGGGTCGTTTCGGGACCCCTACAGAGGACTAGAAGATCCTCATCCTGTCAATTCTCCCGAAATGGATTTTTAGCATCTTTGAAACATTTCCCCCTCTTCACTCCTGTCTCTCTAATTTCTCTCATTCTCTGTCTCTCCATCTTCTCACCTCTTGTCATCATTTCCGGATCTTACCTCACGGCTAGACTATAATACAGTGCATTCTTGTTTCTTTGTCCTTGTTCTGTTGGCTCGTCTGTTGGCATCTTCTTTCAACCCGATTTCCCCGTTCTCGTCCCTCTGCGCCGTCAAAAAAGCAGAAAGAACCAAAAAGAACTCGCAAGAACTGACAAGACTGACAAGATCTGACAAGAAAGCTCAGTATATGCCAAGACCTCGACATCTTCATCTCCTCTTTTGTGCGCCAAGAAAAACACCTTCAGCTCCATCTTCTCGTCCCCTCTATTTTTTTCGTATTTTCGCCTTTTTTTTGCTTTCTCTTTTTCGCACTTTTCGCCTTGTTTGGCCGCGTTCCTCTCCCAACTTCCACCATGCCGACCCTCTCCTTCCGTCTCGCCCACCCCATCCCCGCCGAAATACCGGCCGCGCGCGTCCTCGACGCCCTCCACCGCTACGAACCCCTCATCACGCCCAACCCCTACCTCGTCTCCTACCGCCGCCGCCCCGTCGAGCTCAAGGAAATCGTCGACGACCCCTTCTTCCGCGAAGACGGCAGCGCCCTCGCCGCCTTTGAAGTCGTCGACCGCATCGTCCTCGTTCCCGGCCTCGCCTCCAAGCAGGTCGTCATCCCCTGCGTCATGCAGCGCTTCTCCCACGGTGTGCGCTGCCGCAGCTTTGCCGCCGGCGGCGTCCGCGTCTGGAGCACCTGGTCCGTCGTCCCCCGAAAGACGAGGAGGAGCACGAGCGGTCCGTCGGCGACGGCCGGCGATCTGCCCACGCCGCCCGACTCTCCGCCCATTGACGGGTCTCGCCCAGGCGGCTACGAGCTCGTCGAGGACGCTCGCGTCGAGTGCGGCTCGCTCGTCAAGCCGTTTGTCGGCCGCAGCTTCCAGTCGGCGCATCTCGAGATTCTGCGGATTGTCGTCGAGGACGCCCTGCGCGAACTGCCGCGCGACGTTGGGCGGTATGCTTAGCATGACCCTGCCATATTGTATTTGTTCTTTTCGGATGTTTGCCAAGCATGAACGCAGTGTTCCTGGCGTCTGGGAGGGTCTGGGTCCATCTGCATATGGTGCCTGTTTTGTTTTGTTTTCTTTTCCTTTCTATTTTCCTATCTATTTTCCTGTTGAAAGGTATACGTATAGAGCGTTGCATGGATGAATGACGATTTATGCTAGTGTTCAATTTATGAAAAAAATCAAAGTTGCTTACATGGTACCTCCTGTCCAAGTACTACATTCTGCTCGCTTGCCATGGGTTGCATTGTCCAATCGTGTACGCAGGCTTAACAGCCGCCGCCTGCTTCCTTCACTTACATCCTCTGGACTAGACTACAGCACTGTAGAACAATAAGCAGCTGACTTTGAATACCGTCAGCGCAGATTCACAATGATCTGTAGACAACGTGCCTCGATCTGGTCGCCAGCTTGGCGAACTACAGCACCCATCGTGACATCATTTATATTGAAATATATGCCCGGTCACCCAGCATCATAGAAATTCCATAGGCTAAGATTCATATTTGGCATTTTAAGAGAAGTGAGTGGAATGGTTTGTATGCGACATTTGGGAATGGAAGAATCATATTATTACGTATGAAATAAAATTTCCAAAACTTCATTAATGGTGTTCGAATACTTGTCTAGCTATTATGTATTTGTATTTGTATTGGTAGGTTGACTTTGTTTCGTTGCATTTCATTAAAGAACATATAGAAGAAAGACTCCAATAAATATATATATATCGTGATCATCCCATCATATCATATACTGCCATAACTCTCTACTTTATGTTCCAAGAAAAATAGAAGCCTCTTGAAAGGTTAGGTGTGTTTGATATTAATTCTGACAAAGATACTATTACGAATTTATGAACCACACCCGTACTGCTCACAATGTCATCTCTAAAAAATCTAATGCATGAATATGGGAAGCATTGAAAACCAAAAAGATACGTATATCGACAGAAAGCGCTCTAAGCGCTCACAGACATAGAACCAAAACATACCAACACACAAGGGGACGTAGCTAAGACGAACAGGGCAGAAAAAAAAAGGTCTATGGAAGCATGGCATACAGCCAATCCGAGCTTTCAACCGGTAAAGCAGTCCAATCCAATGAAATCATAAAGGGACGTAACAGAAACATGGGAAGATGGAAAACAGGTAAAGGGGGGAAACAAGAAGAATGAGCACAACGCGAAATGCCAAGTCTTACAACTCGAGAGAACCCTCAAACTCGCATCAGTATCGTGACGCAGCAAAAGAATAAAAAAAATCAAAGCAAAACGCCACAACGTCAGCGGCCACCGTAGTCAGAGGCATACCCCAGCTCGCCAAAGTTTTCTCCCATCCCACCCTCACCAAAGCCAGTTCCTGGCCCGGAAACATAGCCACCATCATCGCCGTCATCCAGATCGCTAGCTTCGAAACTGCTGCGTCCGCTGATCTCATCTTCCATGCCCGACCCGGCACCGCTCATGTCCACATTGGACCAGTTGACCTGCGCTAGGGCCGGGTACTGCGCCAGCAGAGCGGCTGGCAATCCGTAGTTGCCAGCAGCATCGACAGAATAGCCTGCACCTGCAGCAGCGTTCGGGTCTACCTGTGGCGGCTGCTGCACCATCATCATGTTCTGCTGGACTGCAGCCTGCTGCGCGGCCATGTTCTGTTCCTGCCATGCACGATGGCGCTCGAGGAGCTCTTCGTCCAGCAGCGGCTTAATGCAGATGCGGCCGGCCTCGGAGCGGAAATGGCGGCCGAGGGCATCGGCGCGCGCAAAGCGGCGGCCACAGCCCCACTCGCCTCCCACTTTAAGCTCGCCCTTGCAGACAAACTTCTTTTCGCCGCTGTGCAAGCCCTCGTGGCGCTTCCGATCATGCTGGCGCGCAAAAGCCTTTTTGCAGAAGGAGCAGACAAAGGGGCGCTCGTCAGTGTGTGTGCGCAAATGAGAGCGGAGATTGTATGCGCGGGTGAAGCGCTTGGGGCAGATTGTGCACTGGAACGTGGCTGGGTGCTTTTGGGTGCGCTTGGCGCCGGCCCCGTTTGCCCCATTGTTGGTGGTTCCATCTGCCGATAATGCCGCAGCAAAATCAGGGTCTGCCAGGCGCAAAGCCATGTCATTGTTTGGAACTGCAGAGGTGGATACGCGCCTGCGATTTCCGGCCACAGCACTGCCAGATCGCTCTAGGGGTGACAGAGAGCGAGATGATGCGTCGAGACGAGGAGAGCCATCGGGCGATATGTTTGGAGACAGGCCGCCCATAGCGGGGGACAGGCGGCCCGGAGTCAGACCATCTCTGTTGTATGGATCCGTAATGGCACGACGTCGAGGACGACCTGCAGAATGTCAGTACAGACGATTCTTCAAAGCTCACCACCACCTTCCAAATACCCTGGGAACTCACCTCGCTGTTCGGGGGGTTTCAATGCGTCCGTGTCCATGACGGCCTTGCCTTCAAAGAGCCCGCGGTTCGTCGTATTAGGCGGCGCGTACTGGATCTCAATGGTGGGTGCAGTCATCTGGGGCATCTGCTGGGGCATCTCGGTGGAGGGGAGCTGAGGGAAGGCCTCGGGCGCCGAAGGACCAGGCCCCATCAGGTAGGATTGGTAGTCGTTCTGGCTCTGGAGAATGTAGCTAGGAGCACCCGAGGCCATATCCACTACCGGAGCCTGTGGCAGGAGGCGTGGCGACACGGACGGACTGTGCGAAGGACTGCGGTGGGGGTTGGAGATGCTAAAGTTGTTTATGCCATTCAGCTCCTGGTACACATCGCCAGTCTCGTCGGCATGGAGCATGGGCGAGCTGGAGATCTGGTCGGCGGAGTCATTAAAGGCATCCTGGCCGCCGATGGAGGGCGAGTGTCCGCCGATGGAAGAGGCTTCGGAGAATTCAGAGGCGGTTCTCCTATGGCCCTGAAAGTGGATTCCTGACCAGTCCTGGCCCGGAAGCAGGTGTGTTCCGAGAGAGGCGTGGCGGACATGGCCGGTGATGGGCTGTTGCGGAATGAACTGGTGTGCATTGAAGGAGGGGGAGTGCTGGGCAGAACCCGGGAGGAGATGAGGAGGGGTAGGGCTGAGGGACGGCTGTGACGTAGTCATGCTGATATCTTGTATCTGGTCCTGCGGCTGCTGATGCTGTTGCTGCTGGTTGAAGAGTGAGGGGAGGGGCTGGTCAGCGGATGGCGGAGGGAAAATGGTAAAGTCACCGCCGGTGAAGGACTGTTCTGGCGTGCCGAGAAAGTCGTGGTTGAAAGAGTTGTCGACCGAGTCTGTCTTTAGTTGATCGGCAAAAGATTGGTTCGGGTCGTAGGAGAGGTCTTGTGCGACGAGGGCCGGCGTCGTGGCCAGAAAGGTAGTTCCGGTGACGTTGGTGTAGGCAGCGGAGTAGTCAGGCTGAGGGGCGAACTGTTGGGCAGAGGAAGGGTCAATGGTGACGCCGAGGCCGAGAGCGTTGTTGTCTGTGATGAAGGAGGGGGCGGGGGAAGGTGAGGGTGAATGGGCTTGATTTATATTAAGCGACGGGGACCGGCCGCGGGATGGCTGGAGTTGGTCCATCGTTTCTATTCGTGCGCGTCTCTCTGACGCTGTCGTGCTTGTTCAGTTGCTATCTCACCGTCGTGGGCGCAATGCAGAGTGCTCCTGTTTGTAAGTCGACAGGAAGCAAGCGCTGCTAGGATGGCACCCCTTTGGATGCCGAGAGTAATGCGGGACCCCTGTTCCGAGGGGTGGGTGCAGCTAGGGTATGAGGGTACAGAGTACAGAGGAGTGACTCGCGCAGGAAGGGGGCGCGTACTTGTAGTCGTACTCGTATTCGTTGTACCCAGGGAGTACAATGTTATTGTCAAGCAAGGGCGCTTCGTTGAGTATGCTGTAGTGGTTGATGCGTTGATGTGGTGGTGGTACTTGTGTACTTGGTACTTGTTGCGCGGTGCTTTGTCAGGAGTGGTCGCGGGAAAGGTGTGCTGTCGCTGTGGGACGCGTGTTGCCGAGAGTTAGCTGGCCGTTAGCTGGCTTGGGAATACAGTTGCCTGTTTCTGGTTTCTGTCTTTAGAATGTGACGAGGCAGAAAGCCAGTCAGCCTTCCGCAGGGAAGATGGATGCGACGATTGTGGCAGTGCTGCGGTGGGTTTTGAGTGGGGAGGGGCTGTGCAAAAAAAAAAAAGGGAAAAAAATTGCAAGACAAAAATAACAAAAAAGGAACAGAGTCGGTTGGCAAGAGCGTTTATAGCGGGGCAACTGCCCTATCAGAGCCCAGCGCGGCAGCAAGATGAGACACGGGCGAGCGGTCAGATTTGCGCCGGCAGAGGAGAATGGAGGAAGAAGAGAGGTGAAGAGGGGAGGTGAAGGAAGAGGGGGGGAGACGGGAGACGGGAAATGCGAAATGCGAAATGGAAAGAGGAAAGAGGGGAGGGAAGAGGGATAACGCAGAATTATGAAAATAAAAGAATAAAAAACGGACAAAAAAAGGAAAGAAAAACAGGGAGGATCGACCGCTTTGCGCCTGCCCGACCGTAGCACATAAAACACCAAGACGGCACAGGTATAGGTACTCCGTATACTGTTATTCTGCCAATGTGCGCTATACTCGTACTATGTAGGAACAATAGCAGACCAAGATAAATATAGTGTAGTGGCATGGCGCCAAATGCAGGAGGAGCGACCAACCTTCTTATATAAGCACGATGGTCTTAGCGGCGGACCAGAGTCTGATGTGACGAGGGATCTTCGCGATGGAAATGAGAGTACTGCAAGTGGACGGGTTGATGAGTGGACGAGTGGACAGGGACGGCGGCCGGACGTGAGACAGAGGCGATGAAAATAGAAAAGCAAGCTAGAGAGACGTCTTGTCCGGCGAACAGGTTCTTATTCGCTAGGTGGGGATGGAATCCACGGCTCCAGCCACGAGTTTTCAGTCTCTGTGCGAGATGGAATCTCAAAGCTATCGTATGTGGGCAGCTTGGAACTCTGAGCAGGGCGCCAGACGCAAGATGCAAGATGGGAGTCGGTGCGATGCGCTAGAAAGGGTGCGGTAGAGCATAGCCAGACCGTTGGGCTTTTGGCGGCGGTTGTCTATCGTACTTGTACTGCCTGGCAGCAGTTTGGCAGCAGTTTGGCAGCGAACTTTCTCTCCTGACAGAGAGAGGGGTTCGCGAAAAGAGGGGAGTGGGTTGTGAGTTGTGGGTTGTGGGTGGTGGGTGGAGGGGCTCTTCTTTTTTGCCGCCAAGACGAGGGCCAAAAAAGGGCAGACGAGTGTGGCGGTGTGCTGGAAATGAGAGGCCGACAGACGAAAGACGAGAGATATAGAGAGGCGAGAGACGAGAGTCGAGAATCGAGAAGTGAAAAAGACAGAAATGGCAGAAAGTGGCTGGACAATGACCGGTGCTTTTGGGAAGGATAAGAGAAGAAAGTAAAGAGGAAGATGATTCACCTAGAAATTCAGAGATTCAATCCAGCGAGCAGAGCAGGGGGGGAGAGCTGCAGAGTACTCGTACGAGAACAGATTGCTACTACTAGGTGCGTATAGCTAAGGATGGCTAATGATGGCGCCGCTCTTGTGTACGAAGTGCCATTCACCTCCTAGCTCCCTCGTATGAAAGAACGCTCGTCTAGCTTAATTTGTCACCACTGGGTGCTGGTGAGATGAGCTACGGAGGTAAAGAAGGCAAGAAGGCGGGGGAGAAGAAATGGAAGGAGGGGCGCGCATGCAGGGGTCTCCCCTACAGACCGCCCAGTGGAATGGCGGATGGAACACTGGTGTGATCCGCTCCCTGTAGCAGCCGCACATCGCACAGGTACAGCACTCTCCCACTGCGAGTACATGGTAGAACTCTTGGTCCAGGCTCTATTTCGTGGGTATTATAACTCGAAGAGGCAAGAGCCTCGTTCTCGTCCTCGTTCTCGCATTCGTTCATGGCGTAGAGTTTACGAGTACGAGTATACGAGTACAGTACTCACAAGTACGTACTCGTACTGTATCGACGCTGTTAGCAAGTGCGAGTATGCGGAGTAGACAGAAAGTCAACAACAGCACCTGCGGCTCTTCTAGAGACGCCTCACGCCTCGTATATGGACGTATGAGTATAGGCGCCAGGCATCGGGGTAGGACTGTGCAACACGCATCTGTTCAACTCGTACGAGTAGCGTGCTCGTACTCCGTACGTGCTTCTCGATCCAGATGTGCAAAAATAGAACAGGACGGCAAGACAGCAGGACGGCAGCAGAGCACGTTGCAGTGCTAGGCAGATCTTCCGACGGCTTCTGTCAGCGCAAAGGCGGTGTCGTCGATGATTGCCGCTTCCATCTCAACGAGTCCGGCTGCGCCTCCGCCGAACTCACTGGACGGTTTGACCAGGGGAGATGCAACAGCTGGTGGCAGCTCTACTTGCCTTGTTTGGCGCCCAATGGACTCGTCCAGCCAAATGGAGATTAGCCTATCACCTTGCTTCCCCATGTAGTACCTGATCTTTTTTGGCACTAACCACCCTGTGCAATCTTGGGCAATGTGGCGTAGCACGAGACACGAGGAAGAACTAGGCAACTCAATAAAAAGGCATCTGGGAACGGGGGAGGGGGGGGGGAGCAAGAATGTGAACATCTGCGTCAAAGCAGTGAAGCATCCGAGGTCGGGCCTCGGGGGGGTATCTATAGTCTGTCTAGATACGCATCTATCGTCTAGTAACACAAAGGAAAAGAAATGAAAAGTGGACAGAGAGCCGGGATGTTCTCCAAAGCGACCAGAGGGGAGAATCAATCAAACCCATACAACACCAAACGCCTCTTGGAAATGCCTCTAGCACAAGAAAAAAAAAGTCTGTCTATCCGTGCCCGTCGAATTTTTCCTTCTCTAATCCGTCCCGATCATATGACTTCTTCGCGCTCATAGCCAGCCGGTCGCAACATCGCCCGCGGTGCTGGCTTTCCCGTCTTGTACTCGCTGACAAACGGGTTCGGGTCCTCCTTTTGGTCTAGGTTACCGAGCGTGTGGTTGACGCCACGATGGTTCGCTTCATCGGCCTGCACTGGTTAGAAGAGCAAAGAGAAAAGGAGAGCAAAAGAGAAAAAGAGAAAAAGGAAGAAATGAGAAAGTGCTTACCCGAATGTACAGAATCAGATCCCGCATCGTCTGCTTGTCCTCTGGCATGCTCCAGTACTTGATGGCAATTTCAGGCACCTTGAAATTGGGATCATTCCACGACGGCGTGCTGCCCTGCTCCATCTCCTTGAGACAGCGTGTGTATGTGTGGACAGCCTCCTCCTCGAGGTAGCCGACAAAGCGGTGGCAGATGGCGGGGCTCGCCAGGTAGGCCAGGAAGAGCGCGTTGAAGTAGACGCCCTGGGCGCCCAAAATCATAAACTTCATGAACCAGCCGGGCTCGCTCATCTTCATAAAGGTCAGCAGGTGCATGCGCTCGTTGTACGACTCCTCCAGCAGCGTCTCGATCCAGCCGTTGTCGCGCTTCAGCCGCCGGATCGAGTGAAGGTGTCGCAGCATGCCCGCCACCATGCCCGGCACGCCTGCAATCGACTCGAGGAAAATGAAGCGGACGAGCCACTGCTCCTCCGTCAGTGGCTTTTCCGCTGTCACGGCCGTTGTCGGGTTCTTCATGTCGGTCTTTTGTGCGCTGCGAACACCCGTCACCGTGTCCATGCACCAGCGGCTGATGCGGATGAGTCTCCAGGCGATATGGTCGCCCAGTGTCTTGGGCGGCCGGTGGCCGGGCGTCACTCTGAGCATCTCGTCACCGATAAAGTCGTGGTGCGGCCATGCCGGCGGCGTCTCGCGGATGTGTTCTGTCTCCTTTGCGGGGAACACGTTCCGCAACGAATGGCTGGCAGACGTGGAGAAGCTGGCCGCCTTGCCGCCGGCCAGTCGAGAGTAGGTGTGAGAGGAGCAGAGGTGGGAGGAGCAGAGGATGGGCACCACTGTTCGTGAGAGCTGTCTTGCCAGCTGGGGCTGTCCCAAGATGGCCGTGCCAACACGAACAGAAGCCATACTGTGTATGAAAAAGGTAAGAGTGTGAGAGGGTAAAAGGAGATGGGCCTGAGATGGTCGATATGGTCGATATGGCCGAAATGCTTGATATGTTTGGCTTGCTCGTTTGGGCTTTACAAAAGACGAAGTGACAAACGACCAAGAGACTCGTGTCTACCAGCGGCAATCAAAACATTTATATACTGGGGACAACATTACGTAGATGTCAAACTGGACGGAATTGAAACCTCCGATGCCGAGAAAGGGCGCGACATCCCTTGACCTGTCAGCAAATGCAGTCACCCTGATTCGTCCGAGAGTCCACTAGCTTGGTTCATTCCGGACACTTTACGAGTAAATTGATAGGGCGTAAGCAAGAGTTTCACGGTACACAAAGAGAGGTCGGCGACTTTTTCATGTCGATAAAAGCGAGACGGAGAAATGCCGATCACGTGACGTGGGATTTACCGGGTGTGGCCCTCTCTGCACTGGCTCGGCGCATCGTGTCCGTCCGTGTCTTTTTCGTTTGGTCTCAGAAAAGGGTCAGATTGTGTCTGGTCGCGTGCAAATACGAAATTTGACAGTCGTCAATACGAGTTATTGTCCCAAGAATCAAATCCCGATGTCTCCATTGTTTACATTGTACCTGAATCTCCTTAAAACGCCTCATCTATTTTCCCTTTCCAGTGACAAGATGTCTTTCCAAATCTTTCCAAATCTTTCAAAATAATCCGAGATACGTCCGACGAAATGTGGCCCCAAAAGGCAAATAAAACCATGCATGACCAAGGAAAAAACAACAAGAGCATATACTCTGTATGCAACATGTGAACGGCACCACACGTATCATGGCCATAGGCCCTCAGGGTTGATGTTTGGGTACCGTCCAACGACGGCGCTGAGGTCGTCCCGGTACTCGTCCCCGAGCTGCTCTGTCACCTGCGATGGCCCTGCCTCGGGCAGCGTTCCCCTCCGCAGAGCAAGTGACCAGCTGAAGCTGCTGCGCACGAAGCCGTAGAACCAGCTGCTGTGCATGAGCACGTCAAAGTCGACCAGCGCTTGCTGGTCCCAGGTGAGCTTCTGCAGCGTTGCACGCTCGTCCTCGTCAAGCAGGTCTTCCTTGCAAAATACTTGCAGGCTGTCTTTTGCGTCGCCACCCTCCGAGGCGGCGGCGGCGGCGGCGGCGGCGTCCTTGCGGAACTGTGCGCGGTGCTCGTCTGAGCCGGTGGCCAGATAGATGGCCGTCTGGTTGCGCTTCTGGGCCTCGGACAAGAATGCCGGCGCCTGCGCGTCATAGCCCGGCCAGCCAGCAGCCGCGGCATCAGCAGCAACACGCATGTGGGCGCCAAAGAAGCCTTGCGGGGCCAGACGGCCGAGGCCGAGGGCGTTTACAGTAGCCTGCTTGTCGGAGCCGTCGACGAGCACGTCGGCCACGACCGGACGGCCGAGCTTCTGCTCCAGGCTCCATAGGACAGCGGCGGCCAGTTGACGCGTCTGCTTCGGGTAACGGAAGAGGCGGGGAAAGGAGTTGCCAAAGGCTGGCGGGTCGACTTGGCGGTTCCACTGGGCCAGCACCATTCTCTGGTGGACGCGCACCGGGTGCTCGGCCGAGACAGCTGGGCCAGGCACCTTCTGGGCCAGCCAGGTGTCAAAGGCCTCGCGCCAGCCACTCGGGTCGACTATCAGGTATTTCCGCATCGGGAACTTTTTCACGTCCTGGGGTGCCAGCTGCGGTGACCGACCCGAGTCTTCTGCAGGGAGGTTGGCGACGTCCGTGTCCGAGACGACGGCGTGGATCTGGGGGCAGACGACCTTCCACTGGTCGAGGAAGTAGTCGACGTCGAACAGAGTAGACAGCTCGACGGCATGGTTGCTGCCGCCTAGATCGATGAGATTGTCGCCGCGGGCACCGAGACGGGGTAGAACAAGAGTCGTGGCTGCAGCAAGTTAGCATGGACAGGAACCAGGAGACAAGAGTAGGCAGTAGACCATACCTCCAGCTTCCATCGCGTAGCGGACGCAGTTGAGCCACATGTTGCCAACGTTGCCGATGCCTCCCACGACAGTGTCGCAGTGCCAAACAAGACCCTCTTGGTATTTGGTTTCTTGGCATTTCTTCTGGATGGGTTCGGGGTCGAGAAGACCCTCAACGGGATCGCGTAGGATGGCGTCGATGTACTGTTCTTTGCTCAGACTGGCTCGAGAAGGGCGAGACAGTGCTGCTGGAAGAAGGCCGTGGTCTCTCGAGTAGAAGATCCAGCAAACGCCAAAAAGAAGAAAGATGGCCGTGTAGGTAAAAATTCGTTTGCGGCGGGAGCCAAGGCCGTATACCTGATGGCCGGTTGAGGTTGGACTCAGAGGGAGTGCTGTGTACTGCGGTGACGAAACATACTTCCCTCTAAAGAGAGACCATAGTCTCTGTCCGAAGAGCATGTTGAGTGCGATAACAGCTTCACGTCTCGATTTCTTTCGGCTCTCGTCTTCTCGTCTTCACGTCAGGCTGACGAGCATGCTCATGCATAAGCTGTATATTAGTTTGGAATTTTCTCAGACTAGGTCACAGGTAAGTGAGAGACTGACTGTAAGATTGAGTCTCTGCAACAAGCAAGACGAATTCCCATATTTAGGGGGACCAGACTTTTTCACTAAAACAGAAGCAACTGGAAAAAGACAGTCCTCCAGAGTACTTTCAAACCAACTTTGACCCTGGCGGCCCCAACATGAACGCTAGGATTCACGCCACGACATTGGGGAGAATGGGGGCAGTACTGAGGAGCGCTATCGTTCGGATGGCATGCCTTTCCACCATGTATGGGTACATGTTCATACTCCGTACTCGTACGAAGTAAAGGCAAGTTGTCCATGAGGGACCGTGAACAACGAGTAATGGTACGTCAACCACACGGCGGCTGTGCTGCTACTTGCATGTACACATCTCCAGACCCCTGCACTGCATTCTGCAAGACGGGCTTTTGTGGGGCAGGATTGCCGATGTATCTGTACAAGTACGAGTACTCCATACATTCACCCTTTCTCGAGAAAAGCTCCGCGCCGTGCTTGCGTCATCGTCAGTACTCGTATTCGTCCAGTGCTTGGTGACGTTTGGAGCCAGCAGGGACAAGATAGGCTTGTTGTGAGTTTACTTGTATAAAGCCTTGCTAGTTCGCCCTACGGTAGCATGCCACACGGGCAGATCCTCATCGCCTTGGCAATGTCACAACTTATACCCTTACTTGACCAGCAAAAAATGGTCGAGATACGGAGCAAGACAAACGAGAGACAGATTGCCATGAATTTTGTTGGCAGTTCTGTCTTGGGTACGCAGGAGTACGTACAACTTGAAAAACGTACCCCTGCGCCCTCTTTAATTTCGCGAGACCTGGAAAATCGTCGGAATCCTCGAGAAAGCTCCGCTATTTCTTCGGTTAGGAATGTAGCAGGGCCATTTCGCGACATGCTTGCCGCCGAAGAAAACTTGAACAAACCCGAACTCGCAGAGTATTGTCATTTCTTGGCCATGTCTCTCTTCTATTGTCCAAGCGCAACCATCACGGGAGTCACAGGTCGCCCCTTTACGGCCATCCTTCGAGGCCTCAGCCCCTGGCAATCTAATCATACTCGTACTTGTCCTCGTACTGGGCGTCAAAATGCCGGTGCCTCCCTGAATCCTCATGTTCTCACACTGAATTGAACAATAGGAAGCGCTTCTGTTCGATATCAAGAATCCGCACGCGCCGGGCCAGTGATGGCGTGGCCATAAAAGGCGGCAAGCACGTCATGTGAGGACACAGTCCCCCGATGAGGCAGGTCATTCTTGTCTTTTCAGACTGATCCCTCTAAAATTTCTCGACATTCTCGGAGGATGGGACAGTGGGCCGGACAGAACAGGACATCTGCAGCCACGCAGCATAAACTTGTCTGTATACTCGTACTGTGTATGAGGAGTTGCTAATGACCACCTGCTTTAAAATGCATTTTTGAGGACTATTGAAATGACTGCTTATATTTATGGATCCTTTACCTTTCTTTCGAACACTTTGACGACTCCGTACATGCGCCTCTCCTATTCGAAATGATCTTCACCCTGGATCCTACCAGTGCAACCTCTCACGAACAGGATTGCACCAAAAATAGATACAGAGTTTCGTACATCAGACTGTTTCTGTCCGAACAGCTAAGGAATAGAGATAATCAAATAAAAAAATACTTTGAGATGAATATTAAAGGTAAAATATACACCTAGTAGGAGTTGGAATAACAGAATACTGGTTATATACAGCTATGGCAAGAAATGTTGGTGAGAGGTTGTGAATAAACAAAATACTTTACAATCACGGATGTGGCCCCATCTAGTCTTGAAGGACGCCAAGCCGCTTCGGCGGTTACGGAGTACAAGTCACCCTAGAGGCGATGTGGAATCCTTCTGCAATCAGATTCCACACCACTTCTTTGCCCCTGGCTCGTCTATCATTACCATGTGAAACATTACTGTTTCCCTCCGCTATTCCAGAAGGGGCTGCATATCCTAATCTGGTGAATCAGAAAGAGGTCCTTTTACGGAGTCCTCATGAACCATGCTCTAGTGCGGCGGTCTTGGCACACGGGAATTGCATGCAAGTAACGGACGAGTTCAGTATTTGGCTGTGTAAGCGCTCACATATATGCAGCATACTTAGTCTGCGGGTTGCCCCATGTGCTCGATACTCGGCGGCTGCCAGGTGGAAGATGCCTCGACCTGCATACGCTGTATGCAGGCCATTTCCTGTGCATAGTAAGATGAAATAATAGCCAATGAACAAACGGAGCCTTTGGGCAGAGCAGGAATCCTCCTCTCATTCATCCTCTACGCCACCTCCGACGGCCTCGCAAGGTGATGAACACGACTGCCAAGCATGTCAAACGGACGAGAAAACTACTGGCGACGCACCTCGGAAGCGCCGCCAAGCGTCTGGACGGGCCGCTCCTCCAGGGCCTCTTTCGCCCAGTGCTTCTTCAGCCAGAAACTCATGTTGACGCTGACAGACACGCGGCGCATCGCCTGGACAACTTTCTGGGTGTCTGTTTGCGTGTGGACATGTCTCGACCGAGAGTTCCGACATCAGCGCCGACGCCATTTCCAAGTATATGCGGCCTCACCCTGAGCTCATCGCAGCAGAGACTCTTGATAGAGGCGGGCTGGACTCACTGCTGACATTTCTCATTGAACATGCAGGATGAGAACGGGTTGGGTGGACTCAGATCCTGCTCAAAAAATGCTCAACATCCTGATGTACTGTCGGCCAGATCTGTGAGGCGACAGTTCTCCTTACTCAATGAGGCGATCGCTACTTTAGATCTGACGAGATATTTCAAAGCGGTATTTGTGTCTGAAATGCTTGGGAATGTATCATCCAACACGACGCAATCCTTATGCCTCAGGTTGGAGGTTCTCTGTACCATGTATATCATTCTATTATATTTATCGCATAAAACATCCCATCCTATCATTGTGGCTAGCAGAGACCGGTTATCAATTTTCTATCTCGCCTTTCCAATGACTGAGTCACACGCAACCCGAATATGACTCTTCTATGTCTTCCAGCCCAACCAGTCCATATGGCTCACACCCCATTCTTCCCATCTAGAAGTAGGGAGCCACTGATCATCCGGCAAGAAGTCAGCATCTCGACCTTCTCGACCTTCTCGACCTTCAAGGCTCCGTTTACTGCCTAAACAGCTGTTTGGTGGCGGGTCCACTTGGGTGTGTTTGTGCTGCTCTAGCACAGCTCTAATAGCACGGCTCACACATGTTAAGCCGCTAAAACCCCCACCAACGAATTTCAGTCTGCTCTTACTAATATTTTTGGCCCTTCAATTTTTTTGCCTGTTTGGTTTCTGCCCGACGCTTTTCTCCCACCCTTTTTTTTCTTCCGACCGTCTGCACACCTCGACTCCTGCTTTCGACTCTTGCAAAGGCCACGATCCTCTCGAAAGCGATACCTTGTCTCTTCGACCTTTCCCGATAAATATACATATCTAAGCTAGAAGAGTCATCCAAAATGCCTGGCAAAAAGTGGGGTAAGTTAAAGGACGACCCCTCCTTATTTTTCTGTTGCATTGCCGATGCCGGCCGCCTCAGAAGCCTCTCAGAGTCTCCCAGAAGCCTGCCAGGAGCCCGTGAGGATGTGCGACGACGATGTGCCACGCCGAGCAGAGATGGCTCTGGGAAGCGAATAGAATAGACAGGAAGAATAGTCTTTTAAAGACCACTTCTACCGTGACCCGTTTGCGGACATATTCTCTTTTTTCTGGATGAGCGACGGGCTGGCCGACTGAGAGAGATTCATGAGCGCGTGCCTTTTGCTTTTTCTATTGTACCCTGATTAGCTGACAGTGATGGAACAGACGACGAAGACGAGTCGTCCAGCGGAAGCGGGTCGGAATCGTCGCAGCCGGCAGTTCCTGCAGGCGCCCTGAGACGGGTGAACAAGTTTGAGGACGAGGAGGACGAAGACAGCGACGTGAGTGTCCCTGCTGCGCTTCCCCTGCTCTCCCTTGTTCTTTCCTTCCTTCTCTTCCTTCCCAAGTCATAGGCCCTGTTCTGTCTCTCCTGCTGACTGGTCCTTTTGCCCCTGACAGGTCCTCGACTCGTGGGACGCCGACGACTCTGAAGTCGAGCGTGAAAAGGCCAAGAAGGCAGCCGAGGAAAAGGCAAAGGCCGACGCCGCCAAGGCAGCTGCCGCGGCCGCCAAGAAGCCCAAGGGCAAGCGGATCTCGGACCGCATATCTGAGCGGGCGCGGATGCAGGACGCCCAAGACGCTGAGGCCGCAGCCCTGGCCGGCGAGACGGAGGCCGAGCGGCGCGAGCGGCTGCGGCGCAACGAACAGGACGCCGACCTGCAGCACGCCGCCGACCTCTTTGGCGACGCCGGCCTGTCGGTGGGCACGGGCTCGCGCAAGTCGGCGGCCGTCCTCAAGGCGTCGGCCGTCGCCGCCGACACGGGCTCGTCGGGCCAGACGGTCAACCTGGCAGCGCTGCCGCTGCTCAACCCGACGACCAAGGCGCAGTTTGACCTGCTGCGGTCGACCCTGGCGCCGCTGCTGGCGGCACAGGCCAAGAAGCCGCACTACGCCCTCTTCGTGCAGGACCTCGTCAAGGAGCTGTGCAAGCCGCTGCCCAGTGACCAGATCAAGAAGCAGGCCAGCTCGCTCAGCGCTCTCGGCAACGACCGCCTGCGCGAGGAAAAGGCTGCCGACAAGGGCGGCAAGAAGACCAAGGCCGCCAAGACCAAGACATCCCTGGCCGTCGGTCGTCCCAACACGGTCGACACGGGCACCTACGACGACGACTATGGCGAGTGAGTACTCTCTTGTCCTCTTTTTCTCTCCTTGTCTTTCTACTTCTTCTGGTCATACTGACTATGTAGTGACGACTTTATGTAATATCATCTACGGTCATGGAATCGACTGCTCTGGCCGATATGTCCCCGGCTTTTCAATCTTTGTTCTTTGTAGTTCTTCACATTTCCTCTTACATCCTGCCCTGTATTGCCCCCCCCCCCCCCCCCCCCCCCCTCTCTCTTTTGTCTACCTGAGCAATCACGGTACCTCTCTGGGACAGAAAGAAAAAAGTTATTCTTTGCATAATCGCATGAAGCGAAGGACAGAAGACAGCTAGCGCTGTACTAGCCAGAATTACTGCGATCTCTCCTATCTTTGCATTCCCTGCCTTTTGCTTTTCTTGTCTTGTCTATTTTGTCCTCGTCGTCTTTGCTTATTGGACTTGTTATTTGTCTGAATATATCCCCCTCTTTCTATACCTGTTTGTATTATTGCGGACGGAACAGCGAGAAGAGTCAGACAATGAGTAGCAATAGAGAGAATATGACTCGTGAATTTTGCAAGGTTCTTTCAAGCTAGCATGTAATCTACACTGGTCCCAGAACTTGCCTCTAATGTGACCGGATCCTCCAATCAGAACGCCGGCTGTATGGTTTTTGTTTCTCTTGCCCCCCCCTACACTGACGATTATGAAAAGCAGTAAAACAGTAAAATATAAAAAAACAGAATGCTGCCATTGTTACGCGAGACACCGTTCCGTCATGGCCCCTTTGTAAAACAAGCAGTCCAAACAAAGTGAAAGAAAAGTGGAGTGGTATAAAAGGGACAAGTAGAAAGGGGAGAAAAAAAAGAACAGACAAAAAAAAGAACATTTTTTCACATGAGATCACCGGCAACACCGGCCAAGAGAGCGTGCACAACCATGCTGAGCGTCCAGAAGCCGACCTTTTTCAGACGCCGCACGCGAGACTGCTGGTCGACCACGTCGTGGGCAAACGCAGCATAGACCTCGGCAGACGAGTCGTCCATGAGACCGCAGTCGTAAATGGTCCAGCTGCCGTCAAAGTCGGACAGATGCTTGACGATGCGGCAGTTGATGGGAATGTAGGTGCGCTTGGCGTTGATGTAGGCCACAATCGGGCGGATCAGGGCCGCATTGACGTAGCCGAGCGTGTCGGTGGACGAGAAAAAGGGCACGGCAGCCCGCACGTCGTTGAGGTGCAGCCGCAGGTCCATGATGACGTACTGCGGCAGAGGACCGCTGCTGCTAGGGGGAGAGGGAAAGGAGGGAGACAAGGCTGTCTGGACATGCACTTCATCCTCAAAGACGTGGTCCGTATCCAGCTCGACGATCGAGGAGCCATCGACATGGCCCTTGTGATTGCTGGGATTGCTGTTGTTGTGGTTGCCATGCCGGCCATAGTTGCCGTCCAGGATGCGGAGGTACCGGTTGCTCGTGACGGCCTCCTCCATCTTGTCGTAAAAGTCGCTCATGACTTTGGCGATACTGTCGTCGGCCTCGGCCGGCAGAATGACGTCTGCGACAATGTCGACGTTGCCCTCGTAAATCCAGCCAAACGGACCTCGGTCGCCACGGTTGAGGTGGTCAATCTTGAGGCCGTCTATACGCAGGCGCGACAGCTTCTTCCAGGTCAGCGGCGACTCGAGCGCCATGACCATCGGGTCGTTGGCCGGGTTGTTGATATTGTTGTGGCTGTTGTCGACGACGGCGTCGGCAACGGCGGCGGCAGCTGCTGATATGGTGGATGCTGCCGAGGACGGCAGGGACGACATGGACGACAAGGAGGAGGATGCTGCGGCAGGGTCGCTGCCGGGCTGTCGGTAGACGACAGGTCGCTGGACCTGTCGCGGGTGGATGGTAAAGAGAGAGCCATCATAGGCGCCAGAGACGTGATTGGCCGACAAGAAGTCGTAAAAGAGCCACTGCTTGCGCAGCTGAGGCAGCTCACAGGAGAAGATACTGACGGAAAAGGGGCGGAAGCCGTTGGGCTGGTGGACGGTGACCATGAGGTCCTCGAGCTTGAAGCGCTCAATCTCAAAGTCGCCTGGCTGGTGCTCATGGCGGAAGGAAAAGGGATCGAGGGGGCCGTCGGACCAGCGCACGTGGGTGCGGTCGACGACGCCGCGCACACCCTTGACCTCGACGTCCTTGAGGAGGCCCTTGCCGTTCCACCACTTGATAAAGGACAGCGTCACGTCGACGCTGTTGATGGTCACGTCAAACTGCGTGTAGTTGCCGTCGTCCTGGTCCCGGATGTGCTGGGCGGCAGCCATGGCGGCCTCGCTGGACGAGCCTTTCTTGACAATCGACTTGACCTGGCCGGGCCGCCGAGAGACAAAGACGTTGTGGAAGGTGATGACGCCGTCCTTCCACTTGGGCACAATGGCCGATTCAAAGACGACCGTCACGCCTGCCGACTGGGTCAGGTAGTCGCCCACCCACTTTGCCAGTTCCTCTGAACTAGTCAGTAAAGGTATCAGGAGGACAAGAGGACCGAGCAAGAGAAGAGAACAGACTTACCCTGCGCAAATACAGTGTTGATGGTGAGGATGACGAGCGAGAAGAACGTCGTCGTCCCGACCAGAATCCACACGAGATGGCCCAGCATAAACCACGAGACAAAGGCCCCCCACTCGTCTGCGTTCCACGGCCGCATGCTGCGGATCGAGTGCCACTTGAACCGGGCCTGCGTCCTCTGCCAGAAGCCGGTGGCAGCGGCCAGAAACTCTTCCTTTGTCGGCCGTGGTGGGATCTTGGGCAGATGGGACTGCAGGTACTTGGACATGGAGCTCGCTATAGACTCGGGATCCAGGGCCTCTCCCGGCTCTCCCGGCTGTGGTGGTGGCGGTTCTCGTGATCGGCCCTGCTCTGAATTGCTTGCTTTGGAATCGGGCTCGAGGGTCCGACTGTGCCGCTGCTGCTGCTGCTGCTGCTCTCTGGATGACGTGCTCTTGTAGCGTAACGCCGGTCGTGGCCAGAGCGGCCTGGCAAGGAAAGCCCCTCTATGTGTTGTGACTCTGCTCAAGTCACATGGCCAGGTCTGTCTCGCGAGGCGGTGGACAATGCTGGCCGTCTTGGGTGTCGTGGCAGCCCCGGCCAGGGCCGTGTCAGCGGCTGCTGTGCAGGTGGCCACGACACTCGACGGCGATGTGGAGGGCGAGCTGAGGCCGAGCAGCAGTAAACTGCCGCCCGAAGTACAGCTTCTTCGGATGTTGTTGGGCGAGATTCGGCTGGTGGGGGCGGGGGCATTAGCCACAAACAGCCGTCGGGTGCCCTGGAAGAGGGAGCGGCGGGACAACACAGGAGGTTGAAAGAGGGAGGAGGTGACTGGGGAAGAGGGAGAGGAGGAGGAAGAAGAGGCGGATCGTCGAGAGCGGAACCCGGCGAGATGGTGGTGGCGGACGGTTCGGGAGGGAAGAGTCGATGCCCAGGACTCGAGAGAGTCTCGGACGGTCGTCCAGACCTGGCGACCCAGTTGATGGGTCCTTGCCGAGCTAGAATGCATCGTGCATTTTCGACAGATGCTATTGGCAGCACCAGAAGAAGAAAAGAAGAGAAGCGGAAAGTGAATGACTGTGAATCCAGAGATTACGCAAAATAAGCCGACATGGTCCAAACAATATCGCTCAAATCAGTCGCTTTCTAGTGTCGTCGTGGAGTTGGGTGTCGGTCGTCTGCAGAAGCGGTGGCGGGGAGAAGTTGCATGACGACAAGGGTTGGTGTAAATGAATGTCATTCGCTTCTCGCTTTTTCGGTCTTGTGTTTTTTTTTCTTCTCTTTTTTCTGCTCCCCAAAGCATGACGCTGCTAAAATCAAAGTTTGTGGGGGGGTAAGTCATGGTGGCGTCTGACCAATCGATAGGATGCGATAATTCTTGTGGGTCCTGGTTTTTCCTGAATGTGCAAGCCCACCAGGACCCATTAAAAAAAATGCGGCTTTCCCTCGACCGCAAAAAAAGACATCTTGACCTGACACCACATCGTCGACCGGCACCACTGTCTTTGCAGAGATTGCCGATCTGTGGCTGGTATTTACTGCTGGCAAAAAAAAAAAGAGTTCTTTGTTTCTCAAATTGCAAGACAGATAGCCATGGTTGCACCGACAGCGATCAAGAAGGCGGATGCGCCTGAAATAGTCCCGGAGAGTATGTTTTGTCCAAATTTTCACTTTTGCCGTCTGGCAACAGTTCTGACAGGATGAAAGACGACGTGCAGGTCGACGAACCCATTCTGGACGCCTCACCCGAAGATGTGCTCGTTCCGCTGTCTCTCACCTCGGCTGCACCCCTCGTCCAGCCGACCGCCATTGCCACAGACATGGATATTGACGAGGAGTCACGGCCACAGTTTGCAGCTGCCAAGGATGTCGAGACTGCTGTGCGTCGAGAGACCCGCAAGATCCGTGAGTTGTCACCGTTCTTTATTCTTTGCCTGTCTCTCTCGTACTGACAGGCCCAAGCCATTCCACCACATCGCATGACGCCCCTCAAGGCGACCTGGAGCAAAATGTGAGCAGTCTCCCGTTTCTTGTTTCTTGTTTCTTGTTTCTCATTTCTCTTTACTTTACCATGACTGGCTGCTGACATGCATCCTTAGCTACACGCCCCTTGTCGAGAACCTGAAGCTGCAGGTGCGCATGAACATCAAGAACAAGGCAGTCGAGCTGCGGACATCTCGGAGCACTGTCGAGTCGGGTGCTATCCAAAAGGGCGAGGACTTTGTGCGGGCCTATGCCATGGGCTTTGACGTGGAGGACGCCGTGGCCATTCTGCGGTTGGATGGAGTGAGTGTTGCTCGTGTTCCCCTTTTTGGCGCCTCTTTTCACGTGCTGACAAATCAGATTTATATCCAGTCGTTTGAGATCAAGGACGTCAAGACACTCGAGGGTGACCATCTTGCTCGTGCCGTGGGCCGCATTGTGGGCAAGGATGGCCGGACCAAGGTAGGCTTGACAGACCATTTTCAGCCTTTTAGCTTGTCCATGCTGACAACCCCAGTATGCCATTGAAAACACCACCAAGACACGCATCGTCGTTGCTGGTGGCTCCAAGATTCACATTCTGGGCGGATTCAAAGAGGTGAGCAGAGCTCTATGGCCCCTTGTCTGGATGATCACTGACAATTATAGATTGGAATGGCGCGGGAAAGCGTAGTCAGCTTAATGTATGTCCTCTTTCCATCTCTTCTCTCCACTTCACTCGCTAACTTGCCAGTCTCGGAAAACCGCCAGGAAAGGTGTATGGAAATCTGCGGACGATCAGCTCCCGGCTGAAGGAGCGTTTCTGAACAGGGCAGGGACCGGCGTTTTGTGTGCGAAAAAAAAATTCATTTCTTGGCTTGGGTTTTCTTCTCTTGCTTTATGACTCTGCATGTTTAGTTTTTTTTTCTGCTTCTGGATTGTCTAGATTTTCGTGGATTTTTTTGATAGAAAATTATATGTCAACTCGCTTTAGGGATATATCATGTATGTATACAATTGTCGAAGATTGCCACCAGTTCATATCATGCAACATGTCCAGGCTGTCACCATCCCTATGCCTATTACACTTTTCAACGCCCACAAAGAGACAAAACTCCAAACCCGACCCTTGACCATCCTCAGTGGATAAACACTTCGACATTATCCATGTCCTCCATTTCTGCTTCCTCGACAGTCATCTCCTCGTCGAGCCGATCTCCATCCCAGTGGATCGCAATGACCTTTTCCGGCGCAACCTTGCGTTGTTCGCGAAAGGCTGCTATCATAAAGGCCACTGTTGTGTCCGGATGTGTCGTCAAGCTCAGCTTCTCGTACTCGCGCGACTTGAGCACCAGCCGGATGCGCGGCCCGCTCGGCGCTGCCGTTGCATTATTGCTGCTGCCGCCTGCGCCGTTGTGCGCCCCGTCATCGCTGTCGTCCAGATCGACTGTGTCGGCTCCGTTGAGCAGATCACCGTCCGCATCCATGCCTTGCAGGATCCGCTGATGCCGGCGCTCCTGGTCGACCAGAAATTCGTCGTAGATATCCCGCGTCCAGATTTCGAGATGCAGGCCACCGGAATGGAAAGCCGTGGGCTGCGGCAGGAACCCGCTTCGGCCTCGGCCATAAGTGTCGCCAACGCCTGTGTCGACGCTGCTGCTGGTCAGATAGGGGTCGTCGCGGAACTTGCCGCGGGCGTCGGGGTGGATGCCGAGCGAATGGCCCGTCGTCCACGAGTAGATCTTGCTGCCCTTCCAGGTCATGACAATGTCGGGCAGGATCTCCGGGGGAAGCTCGACGCCCTTTTTGCGCGCATGGTCAAAGAAGGCCTGCTGCACATACTGCATGCGCTGGTCCATGCGCACCGTCGCCATCAGAGGAGGCGCGGGCACGGGCAGATGTGCAGTCATGAAGATCCGGTAGATCTGGTCTTCTGACGGCGACGCGGAAGGTGTCGATCCGCGCGGATGTGGGGACATGGACATGGTCGCTGACTGCGACGCTGTCACAGATTGCGATGCCGCCACTGCCCCTATACTCTCTCCCGTCGTCGGTGTCGCCGAAAATGCGTCCTCGTCGGCCGTTGGTCGTGTGTGGCTGCAGGCCGCAGTGACTTCCCGCACGGCCTGTGCTGCCCGGGCGGCTGCATCGCGCGCGCGCGCACTCAGAATATACTCGCTGAACTCGGCGTTCATATCAATAGGAGGATCCTCGTCTTCGTCTTTGTTGCTGTCGTCATCGATTACATAAGCATCTGGTTGTTGGGGTGGGGGGGCTCGGTCGGCGGTCTGCGAGGGCGTCGAGACGGTCGAGGGTTTGATATCGGATATGGAAGCGGCAGAGGCGTCTGCATCCGCCTTGATCTGCGCCAGGACTGCGTCGTAGTCCTCGTGGTCGTTTTCGTTTTCGTTCTCATTGTCTGAGATGAGCTCGATGGCGGCTCCCGTCGAGACATGGGGCGACCGGACATTTGTGAATACAACCTGAGCATTGACAGTGTGTGGTGTGGCGATGCCCTTGCCCTTGTTCCGTCGACCTGGTGTCTGTGTTGCTGTCTCGAGCAGCTGTGGATCGGGCGACGGAGAGACAGCAGAGGCTTTGGAGGATGATACTTTTCGGCGCTTCTTGCTGTGGCTAAGACTTTGGACGTCGTCGTCTGGGTCAGGGGTGGAGAGGGGCGTGCGTTCGAGGGCAGGAGTGGGCGACGGCGTGCGATCCAAGTGTGTCTTGTCTGCGGTCTGTTGTTGTTGTTGTTGTTGCTGCTGCTGCTGCTGCTTCTCCTGCAAACTCTTTTTCTGCTGCCGCAGCTGTTTCTGTTGCTCCTCGATGGCGCGAGGAAAGAACTGCTTTGCGCGACGAAACAGATCTACACCGCCGTTGCCGTCAGCTATCGCGGCTTTCGAGGCTGTTGCGGCTGTAGCGGTCGTCGTGGCGGGCGTGGCCGTAGTCGCAGAAAGGAAGCCATCATCAGAGTCAGAATCTGAGACAGAGACTGGAATGGACGAGACAGGGCGAGCACTACGTTTGAAAACAAGAGGCTTCTTTTTTGTACCTGACATGGTGAGACAGGAAGGGTGGTGCAGAGTCGGACCAAAAAGAGAGGGGATGTGCCGATTCCAAAAAAAAAAAAAAGGTGACTGTCGCAAGGCTCTAGAGCGCACGATTCGCGATGAGAGAACAGGCAGCGAATAACGCTGTGCGGTGTATCGTGAATGGATACGGAGTAGGTAAGCACGCGCAGAAAGCTGTCACATTAGTGGCGAATGCGCCATAGAGGGGCGGGGTTGGGTTGTGGAGCTGGCGTTTGCGGCTCGCTCTATGATGACATAATCACCGAGCTCGTACTCGTTCTTTCTTCTTTTTGTTGATCGATAAAACGAAGCAAGACACAATCGGCAACATCGACGAGAGGTTCTGCGGAAGAAACGAGATTGTCTGACCCTGTGTCCAGAGGCAGAGACAGAAGACGCGCTGGTAGGTCAATGCACGTGTAACATTTGCCGTTCCTTTTGCTGAGCCCTTCATTTGCAAGGCAAACTGATTTGTTTATATTTCGCTTCTCCTTCTTCTCTCCTTCTTCTCTCCTTCTTTCCTTTCCTACTATACATCATTCATCCTGACCCTGTTTCGCTTTGCCGAATACCTGACCAGGCATTCTCTACACCAGTCGAATTGCTGACATAGGCTCGTCTTATCGCTACAGAGTTTCTCCAACATCTCACCATGCCTACCGATACGTCCTTTCTGAGCCCTGTTTGGCGAGAGGGCATCTTTGGTATGCTTGCCTCTCATCCCTCCACTTTGGCTTCATGTTGACCTCCATGCAGATAACCGCGTGGTCTTTGTGACCGGCGGCGCTGGCGACATTTGCAGTGCCCAGACAAAGGCCCTGGTCTACCTCGGCGCTGATGCTTTTATTCTGGGACGGAATCCTACCAAGACGGAGCAAAAAGCCCGAGAGATTGCCAGTGTTCGAAAAGGAGCGCGTGTCATTGGTGTGGGCAATGTGGACGTGCGGAGTGTATGTTTCACCAGGGACCAGTCCGCTCGAGTCGAGACCGCTGCCCGATGCTGACTCTCATAGTTTGACAGTCTCAGACAGGCGGCTGATCGCTGCGTGGCCGAGCTTGGCGGCATAGATTTTGTCATGTAAGTCTCAGACGGCACCGCGTTCTGCTGGTCCTGCCAGTCCCGCTGCTCCTGCTGCTCATGCTCGTCCTACTGCTCCTACTAACAGGACAGCGCCGGAGCTGCAGGAAACTTCCTGGCACCCATCGCTGGCCTCTCGTCCAACGCGTTCAAGACCGTCATGGACATTGATACCCTGGGCACATTCAACACCATCAAGGCCACCATTGACCACCTCGTGGCCTCGGCCAAGCGGTACCCGGCCACGACCGAAACGCAGGCGACACTGGCCACGCCAAAGCTGGCCACTGCCGCGCCGGGCGGCCGCTTCCTGGCCATATCGGCCACGCTGCACTACACGGGCACGCCACTGCAGGCGCACGTGGGGGCTGCCAAGGCGGGCGTGGACAGCCTCGTGGCGTCGGTGGCGCTGGAGTACGGCCCGCGTGGCGTGACGGCCAATGTGCTTGCGCCCGGTCCTATTGCCGGCACGGAAGGCATGTCGCGGCTGGCGGGTGACCGGGGCGAGGGCGACGAGAACAAGCTGCGCATGGATGTCCGGGGCGGAGAGCCGGCGATCCCGAGCGGGCGCTGGGGCACGGTGCGCGACATGGCCGACGCGGCCGTGTACCTGCTTAGCGCGGCCGGTGACTATGTCAACGGCCACGTGCTGACAGTGGACGGGGCGGCATGGCGGTGCCCCAGCACGTCGATGCGTCTCGGCTCCCAAGAGCCCATGGAATACCCGCAGTTCTTTTTGGATGAGTCATCAGACAAGACGAAGCTGTTGCGGAAGCCGCCGAATAGCGCCAAGCTCTAGTGGGATAGCATTCTCCGAGGGCGCTATGAATACAGGGGAGTATTAGCGGCTTTAGTGGACTATTACTATTGACTGCAACCTCTTGATTTTGGCGCATCGCCAGTTGTATTCTTTCCTCTCTCGAGCGAGCCTTCAAAGGACGTAGTAGCTGTACGAATAGACTCATTCCTGTTTTCCCTACACTGTTTTTTTTGCATCCCGCCGTGTCTCTAAAAGTGGATCTATTGCCTGCGATGCAACAGCTGCCTCTTTCTGCCAGCCTCTTCTCCTCGATGGCTTCTTAGCTGCGAGCTAGTTCTTCATCCTGCATGGGTTAGCGGGGTCTAGACGGCGCCTGCGATAGCAAAGAGGTTAGGGAAAAAAAAATTGATAAACGAGGTTGTGAGATGGGCAGCCCGTCATCCTTATCGTCTCCTCACTGTGCTTTTCGTCGTATATCTCGTCTGTTGGGAGAATTTTCCTCTATAGTTTCGACCCTTGATTTTCTGTCCTCACTCAAGAGTCACTGAAATCTTGATTTCTTTGAAATCTCAGAAATCTCACAGAAATCTCATCGTCATGACTCGCTCGCTCTTTGCCGTTGCGGCGACGGCCGCTGTCCTGCTGACTGCCGTGCCCGTCTCCGGCGAGTCGGTGCTTGGCATCTACGTCTTCCACCGGCACGGCGACCGGACCAGCAAGTCCCGGCCGCCGACGGCATTGACGGCTCTCGGCGCCGAGCAGGTCTACTCCTCGGGCACCTACTTCCGCAACCGGTACGTCGCCTCGGATGCGGATAACAGCACACACATTGCCAGTGTGGCCTCGGACGTTGTCGTCCTGTCCCAGATCAGCATCACCTCGCCCGCCGACAACGTCCTGCAGGGCTCCGCCAACTTCTTTGCCCAGGGACTCTACCCGGCCGCCGGCACCGTCTCTCAGCAGACGCTCGCCAACGGCTCCGTCACCGAGATGCCCCTCGGCGGCTATCAGTACGTGCCCGTCAACGCCGTCGCCAGCGCCGCCAGCAGCGGTGGCAGCGAAGACAGCGCCTGGCTGCAGGGCAACAGCGGCTGCGGCAACGCCGTCATCAGCAGCAACAGCTACTTTTTCAGCCAGCAGTACCTCGACACGCTCAGCAGCACCTCGGCCTTTTACCAGGACCTGCTGCCCGTCATCAACTCCACCTTTACCGCCAGCCAGGCCACCTTTAAGAATGCCTATTCCAGTGAGTCCTCTCTGCTTGTCTGCTTGTCTGCTTGTCTGCTTGTCTACTTGTCTACTTGTGTGCATCTCTTCGTCTCGTGTCGGCGTCTGACCAGCACAAAGTCTACGACTACATCCACGTCTCTCAGATCCACAACAGCTCCATCCCCAGCGACGACCTCCTGACCGACGCCGTCCTCGGCCAGGCCTACACCCGCGCCAGCGAGCACGAGTGGGGGCTCGCCTACAATGCCAGCGAGCCCATCCGCGCCATCTCCGGCGCCGTCCTCGCCGGCCAGGTCCTCGAGGCCCTCAACACGACCGTCAAGGCGCCGCCCGCCAAGGCGTCCGGCGTCGCCCGCCTCAACTTTCAGTTCGGCGCCTACGCCACCTTTATGAGCCTCTTTGGCCTCATGGACATGCCCGCCGCCAGCCCCCTCTTCTACGGCATCGTCGACTACGCCTCCGCCATCGTCTTTGAGCTCGTCACCAACGCCACCGTCACCAGCACCTCGGCCGCCCTCGACCCCAGCGACATCTCCGTCCGCTTCCTGCTCGCCAACGGGTCTGCCGCGGCCGTCGACGGCGGTCTGACGGCCTACCCCATGTTCGGCCAGCAGAGCCTGCTGCTCTCCTGGACCGACTTTGTGGACGCCATGTCCAAGGTGGCCATTGGCGACACGGCCTCGTGGTGCCAGGCCTGCGGAAACTCGACGGGTATCTGCAGCGCCGAGATGCTGGGCACGGCCTCTTCGTCCAGCGGCAGCGGCAACGGCACCGTCAGCGCGAGCAGCAAGAGCGGCGGTGTCTCCAAGGCCGTCGCCGGCGTCATTGGCGCCCTCGTCACGCTGGCCGTCATTCTCGGTCTCGAGGCTCTCGTCATGGCCGCTGCCGGTCTGCGCGTGGTCAAGAAGGGCAAGGCTGCCGCCAAGACGGGCAGTGCCTAGGAGGCCAGCAGGCGGGAAATGAAATCAAAGCAAAATAAAGAAGAAAAAAAAAAGACAGAAGAAATACATTGTCAGATGTCCAGTCTATCCAATTTCATAATGTATGCTACATGCTCTTTAAGCGTGAAATGCAGATGCTGTCCATCCAGGACAGCCCACCCCAGATTACAAGGAATAAAAACCCGCCGTAGAATCACGATTAAGACGGTAAAAAAGGGAAGAAGAAAGAATGGACAGAATCTATCGAAGCTTGAGCATGGCCAGGATATCGTAGCGGTGAAAGAAGCTGCGGTTGCGCTTGCCCCAGATATCTGCAAGAGAGTTAGAAGGATGCAAAAAAAAAAAGAAAGAAACAAAAAGAAAAAAAAGAAAAAAGAAAAATAGACAATGACAACGTACACATGGGAATGGACAGCGCGCAGACGACCACCTGCACGGCGCCGAGGGCATTGAACACGGGCGTGCTGCGGTTGTTGTTCTCGGCCAGCCAGTCGTAGGCCTTGTTGGTCAGGCCGTAGCTGAAAAAGTTCTTGAAGAGGATGAGGCAGGTGAAGCCCTCAATGGCGAGGTCGCGGTACGCGTCCACAATGTACAGGCTGCTGGCGACGGCACCGAGGACCATGCCGCAGACCTCAAAGCCAAAGAAGACGAGCGGCACGGACCAGTGGTACTTGCCCGAGATGACGCCGTCCATCGTGATGCCAAAGCCAAAGACGCCCATGACGCCAAAGATGAACTGCGGCACGACGAGCAGGATGCGGAACTCGGGCTCGTAGACACCATTGTTGCGGCGCGTCAGATAGGCAGCGCTCCTGTCGGAGATGACGCCGGCCAGCAGAAAGCCGGCTAGGGCGCCGAGAAAGGCGCCCGTGTACCCATAGCCCGTCTTGGTCTCGCCCCACCACAGGGGGTAGCTGCCGTAGAACTCGCCAATGGTGACGCCGATGAAGACGGTCCAGCCGATGAGGGTGCCCTGGGTGAGGCTCGCCCACAGAAAGGCCGGCTGTAGAAAGAGGGGGAACGGCCGCAGCAGCAGCAGGAAAAAGTTGTCGTCCGTCTTGCGGCCGTTGAAGAGCGCGAGGCTCTGGACCCATGAGACGCGGGCCGGCGGGCCCATGGTGCTGGACGTCGGCGTCGACTCTTCATTCTTTTCCACGTCGCGTCCAGAGTCGGACTGCTTTCCGGGTCCAGAGGCATTGTCATTGGCATTGGCGGCCGTGGCCGTGTGGTCGGGCGCGCTCGCAGAGGACGAGGCAGCGTTGGCATTGTCGTCCTTGCTCTCGGCGACCTCCTTGACCTCACCCTCGCCGATGTCCTTGTCGAGAATGTCCAGATTGAGAGCGTCGTCTCGACGATAGGCCGTCTCGGGGCAGAAGAGGACGATGGCGAGCAGAGAGACGCTGCAGAAGATGGCGACAAAGTAAAAGGTCCAGCGCCAGCCGATGGCGTAGGTGATCTTGCCGGCAAGAATGGGAGTGAAGAAGGAGCCGCCAAAGATGGCCATGTTGGTAAAGGCCATGCGTTTGCCGCGTTGCTGTCTTGTCAGCAACAGGGGACGGGGGACGTGACGGGGGGACGTGACGAGGGAAGACGTACATGGACAAAGTAGAGGTCGCCGACGGCGGCATTGACGAGCGCCTCGTAGGGAGCGGCGCCGACGCCCTGGACGATGCGCGCCCACAAGAGGCTCGTGTAGTTGTGGCCGGCGGCGCCGGCCCAGGCGCTGCTGCCGATGAGCAGACAGGCGCCGAGCACAAAGGCGTGGCGCTTGCCCCAGATGCGGCTGGAGGGGACGAAGAAGGCGCCAGCGAAGCCGACGCCGAGAAGAAAGTAGCCGGTCAAGAGGGCAATCTTGGTAAAGGGGACATTGAAGCCGCCGGCGAGGTAGAGGGTGTTGGAGGCGAGGATGGGGCCGAGGGCGGTGGCAAAGATGGCGGTCATGGAGAGGATGAAGCAGATGAGGTCGCGTCGCCAGAGCGGCCAATTGAGCGGATCGTTGGGGTCGTCGGACGGCTGCGGCACGAGGATGATGGGCACCGGGCCGCTGGTGTCGCACTTGAGATGGCTGACATCGCCGTGGGCAAACTGCGGCCGTTCGGGGTCGTCATAGTATCGGGTGGTGCCTGGGACGCCGTCAGTGAGTTGATTTTTTTTTGGTATTTTTGTCTTTGTCTTGGAGCTTCAGGTGCGTTGCTTACCCGGCACATGGCTCATGACATGGTCTTCGAGAATGCCTAGACCCATTTTGACGAGTTGAATTCAAAACGGCTCGCCGATTTGGTGGCGAGGCAAGATCGCGGAAGAAGCGCAAGAAAGTCTACGAGCGAGCGACTACTCGAACTCTGAACGCTGAACGCAACACTACGGAGTATGAATACAACTACGAGTATGAGCACGCGAATGCGACCGTTTACGGTGTTGCTGTGGTGTTCTGCATGGATCGCCGCTATACTGCAATTGGCCCACAAGCTGGAGTCCCATCTTACAAGTACTCCTCTGTACTCATACATAGTAGAGGACTCGGTGGGACGGTCTTTTTAACACCCCGATGGGTTCCCGATGGATTCAAGTCAGCCGAAGAGGAAGGCCTGGACGACGGCTTCAGACCAGGGGAGCATCCCGGCACTGGAGTGCAATGTAGAAGAATACTAATTCATACGACTCTGACGATGTGAAAGCGAAGGGGATGTGGAAGAAGAGGGCAGAGGAGATGAAAGAAAACAAGCGTGAAAAACTCTTTCGCTGGTGGACTTGTTCCATTTGGGTGAGCTCAACTAATATAACAACTATAGCGAATACGAAGAAAGCCTGCTACGGTCGTCCCACCCTTGCGCTTGGCTCTCAGGGTAACAGCACACTTTCTACAGAGTCTGGTGACCTGCCCCGCGTCCGCCGTCCATCCTCATTTCCAGTCTCCTCCTCTTCTCGATGAGCGGGAAATCGGTCGATTGCCGATGTTGCGGCCGACGAGAACGGCTGCTGTGAGTTGTGGTTGCCTGGCTCAGCCACAATACTATGTACGAGTAGACAGAGGACAAGCAGATAGGTCAATTGTCTCGGCTCTAACGGATGGAAGCATACCTAGAGCAAGATAGCGATAATACAAGGGAGAAATGGATACGTGCTGTCAGATTGGCTTAGATCCATTGGTTGAGACAACGGCTAGACCTATTAGCTGGGAAGCGATGCTGACACCTCTTTCAGGGGCTCAAAAATGGAAAACGGTGACCGACTACGGGTATTCAACCTGCGAGTACGAGTGCGAGTACGAGCAAGACTAGTACCGAGGTGGAAGCATGAGAGAAACACTGCAATGGAAGCACGGAGCATTTTTCCCCCGCCGATCCCCTCAGCGACCCCCTGTCCTGTGATATTAGCATCAAGCATAAAAGAGGAATGGCGCCGACTGCTCCATTCCCTACTATTTAACTACAAAGGTAGCGCAGGCTGGGTCCACCCAATTCCTCTCCTTTCCGTCTCTTTTCGTTCTTGAGCCGCCGTCTCTCCCACTTCCCTTCTTGCTATCTGCGTCATCTGTCTCTTCGTCCAGCTCATCATCATGAAGCTCATCGTCACCCTCGCTCTGGCTGGCATTGCCGCCGCCCAGGTCGGCTCCCTGCCCTCATGTGCTGTACGTTCTCCTTCAGCTTTCCCCAGCTCATCTCCTTCCCCGTCCGCTTTCGGTCTCCTTCTTTTCTCGCTAACAAAAAAAACAGCAAAGCTGCGCCAACCAGTACCTCAGCAGCGGCATCGGTGACTGCTCCAACAGTGACGTCAAGTGCATCTGCGCCAACCAGGAATTCATCGGCGGCATTGCTTGCTGCCTGGCCGAGCCCGGCGGTTGTGATGCCGCCGACCAGACTTCTGCAGTCGCCTTTGCCTCACAGCTCTGCGCCCTCAACGGCGTCACCGTACCCTCTGCCGTCTCCTGCACGTCCACGGCCGCCTCCACCTCCGGCAGCACCTCGACCCCAGCAAGCGCCTCCGCCACGGCTACGGCGACTACCGCCTCTACCACGGCTGCTGCCACTGGCAGCACTGCCTCTACCGCTGCTACCACCTCTGCCTCCACCTCTGCTTCCACCTCCGCCTCTACCTCTGGCACGGCCGCCGCTGCCTCTACCAGCTCCAGCAGCTCCTCCGCAGCGTCCGGCCCGGCTGCCCGCCCTACCGCGGCTCTGGGCGGCGTCATCGGCGGTGTCGTGGCTGCCATGGCCCTGCTATAAGCTGCTGCAGATCAGGACTGCTCGTAGTCGATGAGAGCGATGAGAGAGGGATACGGATACTCTGAAAATGTACAAAGCTAGTATACTAATAATAATGAATGCACACAACAGTAACTCTGGTAGCAGAAATGGCGTTTTATTGCGCATCATTACTCTGTACACATGAACGTCGCCCAGCATGATGTGGCATCGTCGTACAATGCCAGTGATGCGTAGTCCTACTGGGAAATCGCTCACATACCGTGCCACTCTTCAGATGCCGTACGTCTGTGTATGGGGCCATTCCTGTTGTGCAGCAGTCGTGGTACCCTTTCCACAGAAGCAAGAGGCCAATGACAAGCGTCTGACCGAAAGTTGGAATAGAGAGCAAAACTATCTGTAAAGAACGAGTCCATGCGAACTCTCACAAGATTTGGAAATATAGGAGGACCGTAGCATACCTTGTCTCTTTTTTCTTTCATCTCTCTAGTGACCGATGCTCTTCTTCAATTCATAAGATAGTTCACACAAAGCTCATTCTGATATGGTGACTGTTGTTGGCAGCCTCACAGCTTGGATTGTATCATTGCACGAATGGAGATTCCAGTGGATGGGAAGTATTCACAGATGTTCGATACTGGCAACAAAATCTCTGATTAATCCAAATATCACCAGACTAGAGGATAAGTTAGTTCCAGCCTCGTCATCGTTTGGGGATTGGTTGACAAGGCAAACAGTGAATGCAAATAGCGAGCAGGAAAATAGCGGAGCTCGCTGACAAAGATGGACCTTTAAGAGTGCCAGCACCTCGTCACTTGCTTGACTCAGCGTTTAGCGTCGAGCCCCAAGAACCGTACAGAAATCGATTGAAAAAGGCACTCCGTATTAATTGTGCCACGCCCTGAATCATAGTACGCATTAAGCATTATAAATGGGTCCACATGGCCCTAGTAAAGTGGAATTGAATATCGGTAAGATAATATTTTTCGAACCATTTAAACTATGTTAACGTTCTCCATGAAGTAAAATTCATTGGCAACAAGTCGATTTTTTGGCTCCCCACGAGTGGCAATGAGTCTTCCGATACATCTACAGTCAGCGGCTCCAGAGAGCTACAGAATTGAGATTGGTGGATCGCGGTCTTCGGAGGCTTCCTCTATTTCCATGACCGATGCCGAACTCAAGGGATGGTTTTGTCACCTTCTTGAGAAAAAATATTCGCCAAGTCCAAGGAGATCCGAATGACTCCGACGCTCTTATGGGCTGTCCATATGCAGGCTGTGCATAGGAAGCACGAAAAGAATGTATTGAAAGCAATACAGAATAGAAGGGGAACTAGCTAAGGTGCGGTGTGTTCTTATATACAGCTTTCTGGCAGAGACGATCAAAAGGCAGACACCGTCTTTTTTCTACAGCATGCTTGCCTGTTTCTGGCCCCTACCTGCCATCAAGGAGCTCGCCGTCAAAGAGAAGGAGGTGACGAATATTCTCCCTCTGTGCCCTGACGCGCACGATTTGTGGGATCGGTACAAGTTCGCCATCCGACCCATCGAAGATCCGGTGGATCCCAAACACCGCATTTGCATTCAGATGGTGTGGCTCAAGGATTTGGACACCGAAGGCGGCCTTGCCGAGGGCAAGTGGGACCACGACGGCTGTGGCAGCATCGCGGACTTCCACCGTGGTGTCGATGGTATGTATCCGCCTGTCAAGCATGGCGACGTGTACCAGATCGTCACGGCGGATCCAGACGCCTACGCCCTGCCGAGCCTGCGCCTTCTGCAGATCCAGTACGGCGTCCACAAGATGCTGGCAGGCATACGGGCAGCTGGCGCTCTGCAGGACATCTTCAGCGATGATCCGCCTGATGACCCGGGCCCGGTTTCTGGCTACGAGGTGCCCCATGAATGGGCGTCGCTGCTAGAGGAGGCTGTCGATGCCGGCATCCTGAGCGCGACGGCTGCAAGGAGCTGGGGGCACGCACTTCTTTTACACAGCAGAAAGCCTCCTCTGTTGAGTGCAGGGTACGTACCATGACGTACGTCATAGTACCCATACCTGAAATAGGGGCAAATTAGGTCGAGGCAAAGCCTCGACATTCTCTACTTTAGAATGACTATATAAGTACGGAGTAGACAAGAGGTAGCCACCAGATTAGATAGCATGGGTTTTAGAAATCGGAACTATGGCGGTTGCTAGTAGTGTAGGTGTTTTAGGTGTGGTAGGTGGTTCCGCACTTGATTGTACGTTAAATGCTATGCACCCGTTGTCATTGAGGACTGTCCCAAACATTGCACCGTAGACACTTAAGGGTTATACGTATTTTATAGATCTTGTGACCAGTAGGGGCCCTATAAGGGTCCATTATGGCTCCCAACGAGGCTCCACCGTACAGAAGTTTCTGGTCGATATACGCAGACGTAGACTTTGACAGAACAAACAAAAAGTATCACCAACAGACCACTGTACCTTACCGTAGGACACTCACCTACAGACGTACAGGGCCACCGGTGACATCATAAGTATTTAGACAATCCGACTAAACCGACACTATCCATCAGCCACGGCTCTGGCAATAGCCCCTCTTGCAACCTTCGCAGAGGCTGCGCCTATGCGGCGGGCCAGATAGGTTCCTGCTCGGCCCTCCCTCCATCTGAATGCCAGCCCACTTGCGTAGCCGGTAGGCAACACGTTCAATGTAGGAATCACTGTCTACCGCAAAGCTGCCGAGCTTGTTGCAGCGTTTGCATCGCTGGTTGAAGACGAGCGCGTTATAGCCTCCACCACTGTAGCCCCGGATGACGATGGACACGGTCTTGCTGCCCCATGCGACGCCATTGCAGTCGTGGTTGCACCGGAACCGTCCCATGATATTGGTGGAATATGTATTCTCAGTCTGCTTGTCTCTGGCATTGTCGTTGAACCAGGGGACGATGTTGTCGTTCAGGACGGCCGCAGCCACTTTGTCGTGCAGTTTCGGAAAGGTAAAGAACGTCCGCATCTCGCCTGACTTTTTGTTGACATTTTTCTTTGCCATTCTATCGATCCTGCTAGACAGGTGGTATGGTGACTCGAATCTTGGGTTCTTTTGACGATTTATTTACTTTAGCAACATTTGAAACTGTCGTCAGAATATTTGAAAGAAACATATGATGCAGATGGATTCTCCAAGGATTAAACAAGTTCCTGATCCTAAACGTAGATATATGGGCGCCGTCCAATGAACTCTGTTTGTCTAGAGGCTGGAACCGACACGTCTAGGTCGTTCTTGCATCGATTGAATAATGGCTTACTGATAAACGGAAAAGCCAATCAGATTTGTTCTATTCCCCCGGTGCCACGTATAGTACCGTGGTTTGCGCAGATGCATGCTGACTAGAAATGGGCAGCCCTATAAGATGGCCTGCTCAGCGATCTGCCTCATGCAGAGTGAGCTGTTTGTTGTGTGAGGTGGCAGTGAGAATGCAATGTAACGACGGAAGTGATTCATTGCATCGTAACTATGTACATATTTTGTTTTCCAGTTCCGAAATCTTGTGTGTTGATACGTATCAGTAACAATGCAGAACTTTTTGTTGGACATGGCCCTCGTGATAGCTTCCATTGGTGTGATGTACGAGTGAGTATACGAAGAGCGTTGTTATACGCAGTCATTGTATTTTATAAAATATTTCAGTGCTCGTATTGATTATCAGATCTCTATTCCAGTACTTCCATGTGCTCTAGGCATGGGCCAACATCCTTGCTGAGCCGTTGTGCATTCCAACTAGGTGGATCCCAGCCTTGCATGGCTCATGGATGAAAGGGATTAGTCTACAATCTTGACGACTTCAGTGCATCTGGGAGCACCGAGCGAGTTTTTTATTTTCCAACCCTTATCCTTTGCTGACCTGTCACTGGCATCTGACTGCATCTTTCTGCGTAGCAGATGTTCCGATTCGTCCTGTGCCTTCTGTACCCCACACACCTGATGTGCATACTCTGGTCACCCAGTGAGGACGCATCTACGATCTGCCATGCGTATGAATGACTTCGTCTTACCTAAGACGAGTATTCCAAAGTTATCTTCTCCGTCTCGGCTTTGGGGTGGGACATGGTATCTACGCACTTCCATCGATAAAGGCAAACAGTATTACATCATCATAAAATATATATTAATTAAACATTAGATCCAACGAGTAGAGCGGCGTTGTCTCGACTACCAGAGATCCATGGAGAGACTCTGAACGTCAAATGTCACAGAACTGCTGTTGGCATAGTAGGCTTCGGTTCCGAAGCTAAAGTACCCCATGTAGTCGGTATCCTGAGGCGCATACTGCAGGTTCAAAGCCGACAGGGCAGAGATGAGCGGGCGGATGCTGCCGCTAAATGCGGATGCCGTGTCATCGGCAATCCACGTGAGGACGTGCTGTCCTTTGCTGTTTGTGCCATTGTATAGAGAGCTGGAGGCCCATGTGTTAGTCGGGGCGAAGATGTGGATCAAGGGATGGCGGGGGAAGGATGAGAGGGGGAGAGGGATGACTAGAACAAAAGAGAACATACAAGCTGAATCCTTCGACGGAGAGGGTGGAGATGACACCATCTGAAAAGCCGATGGGATCCGTGTATGCGCCGAACTGGGCGAACCACACCATGATTTCATACGTTGCTTTGTCTGTCTGGCTTGAGGTGTTCTTGTCGCTGTCGAAGAACATGTCAATGGCCACGTTGGCGCTAAAGTCTACGTTGTCCACATAACGCTTCCTAAAAGACCTCCTGGTAGCACCGGACGAGGCAGACGCAGCAGACGCCGCGACCGTGGCAGCCACCGAGGCGGCGGCGGAGACGGCGGCGGCAGCAGCAGTGGATGCGGCGGTGGATGCCTCTGCAACAGCAACAGAGGCGATGGCAGCAGAAGAGGCGGCAACAGAGGCGGCGCCAACGGATGAGACGGCAACAGAAGCGGCGGCGGCAGACGATGCGGCGGCCGTGGCTGCAGTGCCGGCAGTAGTCGTCTTGTTGGAGGTGGCGACGAGCGTCTTGCCGAGGGAGTAGGTCCACTTCATGTTAATGTACATCTGGGTGAGACTGCCGAGCTTGATGGGCAGCTTGTCGTCCCCAATCATGATGTTGGGGTACGCGTGCACCGGGTTGTCATTGGTGTCGGGATACTTCCACGTGGCCGACCACCTGGGGGCCGTCACGTTGGTGGCGTAGGTGTTGTTGTTGTTGGTGGTCACCTGAACTTGTCAGCAGGTCTGCCGCAGAGGCAGAAGAAGCGGGAAAGGGGAGCCTTACATTCAAGCAGAGGCTTCCGCCCTCGGATGCTTTGTAACCCCACTGGTTTGGATTGACTAAAAGACCAGGTCAGCGCGGAGCGGGAAGGGAGAAGGGAGAAGGACAGGGACAAGGGAAGGGATCCAGCCGTACCGATGTAAGTCTGGCCTGTCGAGTTGACAGTGACGGCATTGTACTGCTGGCAATACTTGGACACGGTGGTGCCACCGACGACGGTTGTCGCGTTGGGCTTGTTGCCATCCCAGCCGCCGCCACTGCTGCTGTTACCGCTGGGAGTACCTCCGCCGCCGTACCCGTCGCCGCCATCGCCAGGATCCGAGAAGAGCGGATCTTGGCCGTTGATGCGGCGGTGGTAGTCGATCCCAGCCAGGACGCCAGCCGTGCCGCCGATGGGGATGGCGACGAGGCCGGCGTTGAGGATCGTGAGAAAGATGGTGGCGAGCATGGCGGAAAAGAACGCCCAACCCAAAGCCCGACCAAAGAATGAGAGAAGAAAGAATTCAAAAATTCAAAACAAAAAAAAAACAAAAAAGAAACAAAAACAAAAACAGGATCAGAAACACAAGAGCGAGTGAAAAAAACGAGAGTGAAAAACGAGAGGCAGGCACTCTAGCAGTGCTCAGGCTGAGCGTCGGATGGTCAGAAGCTCTTGCGGATCCGAGCTTACGACATTTTGAAGTCTATACTGCGTAGGCTTATTCGAATTTTTCCCTTTTGCCAAATTCACCTAGCCAAGTACAACGGGAATCACGAAGAAAGAACGCCTGAAAAAAAAAAGAATAGCTGAACTCTTGAAAGTATATTAAAATACAATCAAGTAGAAATTCTAGTACATTATAGAAAAGGGGCTGTGCGTTATCAATCGTTCCGTGGGTCGAGGGACTCGCAACTAGATTCGTTATTCGTGCGCGTACGAGGGACTCCGTTCTGCGTAGTGACGACCTTGGCGTCGTTCTGACTTAGCTGGTGAGTCTTTTTTTCGTCCATACTATGTAGGGGGGCAAAAAGGTACATGGGCACGGAGAGCTGGGTGCCATATGCAGGCGTACATCCGAAGTCGACTGATAAGACCCCTGTCGAGGATGCCATAAATGTGGGACTGTTATCTGTCAGATTGCGCTACGACAGACTACCTCTGAGGTAGTGGTGAGCCCTGCTCCGCTGCCCCTGGGATTTGATCAGTTTCTCGCGGGACTTTGGGGACTTTTGGGAATGCTGGTGGTTGCCATCACGGCAGCTGCTCCCCCGTTTGAATCCCACACGGGAGGCCCTAGTTGAATAGCGACAAGAGGCTGGCGCGAGGCCACGACAGCCTTCATGAAGCATGCCGCCCGTCGCAGGATGAATGGCGACTGAGACGGGTGAGACGACCAAGACGACTGGCGGTGTCTGGGCTGCCCGCCGGTGGTGCATGGCAAGGCGGGACTTTTCATGCCAGAAGTGATCATCCACCTCAGCCCCCCTACTTTTCGCCTTAAGTAGGCTAGTCGTAATTTATTACGAGTTATTGCCGTTATCTTACGCAGTCTCCTACGCAGTACATGGCGTAGCGTTGATAACGACGTTGTCGATGGACTCGTATCTTTTCGAGTGGGTGGGATTTTCCCTTCCTGAACGGCGTGCTCGCAACTCCGTAGGCGCCTGCATTACCTGTTATTTCCTTTTTTTTCCTTTATTTTTTATTATTCTTCTGCTACTGTGGATAGTTGTAGTACTCCGTAGTCTTTTCTATTTTGATTTGATTTTGAAATTTGATTTTCTTTTTTCAGCCTTCGGACTGAAAAAAACTTTGCCGTTTTGATTTTTTGTGTTTAATTTCTTCCTTCTTGCAGGGCTTCACTCGCTTTTCTCTGCCGACTCATTCGCTTCGTTTGGCATTGCTTGGACGTCCCTCGTTTTTTTTCTCCTAGTTTTTCTGTTTTTTTGCGTACCTTTGTTTTTCTCCCCCCCCCCTTCTCTCTGGGTCTCGGGTGTTCCTCTGTATTGTTTTATTTTTAATTCTTTTATTCTTTCTATCCGGGTTTCTTGATTTTCTTGATTTTCTTTTTACATCTTATTAATTTTCATTTCATCATCCGTCCTTCCCCAACACATCTCCCTGTTGCAGGAGACTCCCCCGAGCAATGAACAGGGAGGAAAGAGAGGAGGAGATGACGGAGACTTCGGCCCTGAGTCAACATGCTGAGAATGCTTCCGAGGAGGAGAAGAAGCGATCGTCCACACAGCTTCGTCACAGTCGGACCTTAACTCCAACAAATATAGGCCTCTCCTACTCGACGTCGACCTCGTCCAGCCCGGTCTACGCCGGCCTGCGGACATCCTCGCCGGCCAACACCCCCAAGCCAGGCCTGCAGCCCATGCCGACCGACCTGGACTACGTCCTGTCGCCGCCATGGGTCTCGTCGTCGCCTTCGCCCGGCCCCAGTCTGCGGCTCAGCAGCCTCTATGACGGCCAGAGCGAGTCCTCCTTTCCCAATGGTACCAGCAGCCAGAACCAGAGCCATCTGAGTCTGGCCGCCTTTTTGCCTCCCCAGACTCCGGGTGAGCAGCCGGCCCGCCCGGGAAAGGAGCTGCCTCCCGGGGCGATCCGGAAGCTGCACGACCGTGACGACGCCGACGTGATCACAGGTCCGCAGCGGTTTGCCCGTCGCGCGGCCCCTATTCTGACGCTGCTGGCCTGTGCCGCCTATGTGCTGTACGTCGCCTTCCGCATCTACTGCGTGATTGACTCGCAGCACGTCACCGGCAAGACCTACTGGCCGGCGTGGATCTTCATCGCCGTCGAGCTGGCCACGGCCATTCCATCCATGATCCACAACATCTGGACCATGATGGCCTTTAAGCGGCGGCGTCGCCCCAAGCTCCGGCTCGTCTGCGAGGACGTCGATGTCGAGAGCATTCCCACCGTGGACATTTTCATCACGTGCTGCGGCGAGGACGACGAGCTCGTGCTCGACACCGTGCGGGCGGCCTGCGATGTCGACTACCCGCGCAGCCGCTGCCGCGTCATCCTGCTGGACGACGGCAAATCCGAGGGCCTCGAAAAGGCCTGTGCGCAGATGAACTCGGTCTTTGGCAATGTTGTTTACATTTCCCGGCCCAAGTATCCCGGAGTCCCCCACCACTTCAAGTCTGGCAATCTCAACTACGGCCTGGAGGCGGTCACCCAGCTTCCAGGCGGTGCCGGCGAGTACTTTGCTGCTCTGGACGCGGACATGGTAAGACATGACGGAGCTAAAAATAAAATGAGACAAAAAACAAAGAGAAAGTACATTGTATAGGGCTAACAAAAAGTAGATCCCCGAAAAGCAGTGGCTGCGGGCCCTCATGCCTCACCTGCTTGTCGATCCCAAGATGGCTCTCGCCTGTCCGCCGCAGCTCTTTTACAACACGCCCCGGTCAGACCCCCTGTCCCAGAACCTAGACTTTTTCGTCCACGTCATTGAGCCCATCAAGGACTCGCTCGGTGTCGCCTGGTGTACCGGCTCCGGCTACGTTGTGCGCCGTGAGGCCATTGACGACATTGGCCACTTTCCCCTGGGCTCGCTGGCCGAGGACGTCGCCACGTCGACGCTCATGCTGGGTCGCGGCTGGAAGACGGCCTACATCCACGAGCCCCTGCAGTTCGGCACGGTCCCCGAGGACTATGCCAGCCACATCAAGCAGCGCACGCGGTGGGCCATTGGCACGGTCGACACGTCCTTCAAGCTCAACTTTTGCCTCTGGGGCGAAAAGGTCCGCCGCATGACGTTCCCCCAGCGCTTCTCCGGCTTTCTCTACTCCTTCCTCAGCATGTACAGCATCCTCTACAGCATCTCGCTCTTCTCGATCCCCATCATCCTCGTCATGGGCAATACCCTCGTCGCCTATGCCACCATCAATCAGCTGCGCTGGCTCATCCGCCTCTGCTTCATCCAGCTCATCACCAGCCGCATCAGCGAGATCCTGCTCTTTATGCCTGCCGGCTACCACAACGGCCAGCGGGGCGCCCGCTACCACCTGTGGATGGCCCCCTACATCAGCATGTGCTTGATTCGCGCCTTTGTCCTGCCCAAGTGGCTCGGCGGCAAGGCTCAGGCCTTTACCCCGACGGGCTCTCTCCAGTCCTCCCTCAACGAGCGCGATCCCAAGAAGCGCCGCAACGTCTTTGTCCGGCTCTGGACCATCCTCATCCAGTGTCACGCCCTGTACCACCTCGCCTTCGTGTACCTCACCCTCGTCGGCGTGACCTTTAGCTCCTACCGCTGCATTGCCGAGAACACCACCGTCCGCAATGTGCTCTGGTGTCTGGTGACCCACGCCTTCTGGCCTCCGCTGACCTTTTTGTTCCTCTGCACCTCGCTCTGGACCCCCATCGGCTACGCCATCTTCCCACCATCGGTGCCGGACCGCGAGAAGCTCCTGGTGCGCGACGCCAAGACTGGCGTTGCCCACCCGACAGAAAAGAGCAAGAAGGTGGCCTTTGGTGGCCAGGCTGCCTGGTTCGAGTTGGAATACACTCTTTCCACTGCCTACACCTGCCTCATCTTCGTTGCCTCCTTTATCATTTAGGGCCGTTCTCCTATGAACGTCCCTGATCCTCTCTAGCCCTTCCATCCTCTCATTGTTATTTATCACGGCTTTCTTGTTACTTTCTGTTTGGGTTCTGCCTTTTCATTTGTCACGGAGTTCCGACGTCATTGTTTTTTCATGTTCATCAGTACACATTTTTCTTCTTTGTTTCTTTTTACTACCATAAAAACAGCCCTACGTCTGCATCCTCTTCCATGATTGTAATTTATTTGGGTGGGTTGTTTGCACGACCGTCGGATTTGGAAGAGGCAAGTCTCACGATTTAGTCAATAGTTGGTAATTCATATAATACATTTCTATATATTATCAATTTCATGCATGGCGCTCATCTCACAAGGCTGTCATCTGTACAAGTAATAATAGGATCTGGTGGAGCTCGGGTGCGGTCTGTGCTGGCAGGGTTCATGCGATTATTGCTTCCAAATTGAATATCGAGTACGTAATATTTTCTTGGCTCCGAGGCTTGATCATCCTAGCGCCGCCAAGATGTCTCTGGATCTCGTATAGATCAGAAAGTCGATCTGTAAAGGCATCTCTCTTCGAAAAAGAAAAGTTGTACATTTGCAAAGTATCTCTTGGCTCAGGGCATATCTCTTCTCGATGGCGTAGATGTTAAAGGATGCTCTGAAAGACCGAACTTGACACTTTTAGCCCTGACAGACCGACCTCGTGTTTTGGGCGAACATGAGCGTCACACATTAATACGCCGACTTTTTATACGTCGTGTCTACAGGGTTAATTCAAGGTATATATTATTATCATAAGGAACCTATGCAAGTGTTGTCCAGGATCAATAAGAATAGCCAATAGCTCTTTGGGGAACTACCTAAAGGCTATAAAATCCTTCTAATGTTTCAAGTTTGTTCCCCATCTTCGGGTCACAGTGTCCATTTTCTGTTACCCTGCCCAGGAATTTCTACCCCTTACGAGAAGCTGTTTATCAGTCTCGTTTTTCTCCCGGCGGGGCGTTTGCCTTTTGTGACGGACCGTTCCTTAATTTAACGAGCTACCACTCTTCTTCTCTCCCATATTTAATTCAAGTAATTCAGGTCGTTTCATAAATATTTGTCTTCAAGGTAAGCCAGCAATGAAACGTTGTTTATCTTCAAACTCAGATACCTGTTGTTTAATGATGGCTCTCCTCATAAGTGTATCTCCGCGAAACAGCTGAGGCATTTACAACCTCGCGGTATCTATCACGACGGTCGAGCTGCGAGAGGATGTAATCTGGTGCCTGATCATGCTCACCCCATCTGAAATACGTGTCCCACCCCGGTATAATTCAGGCTTTACATACTGGACAGCGCCCATGTTGTGGCCGTTCACAATCTCATGCAAGAGGTCCCACCAGTATTGATTTTGATTTTCATGGAATGCAACCATGACAGGTGCAATGATGCTTGTGCCCAGTTTGTAGACTACAACCGGCTTAGGACCAAGTTTCTTCAAGGTAGTAAATTCTTCTTCTGTGTTGATACAGGAATCGTCACTGGCCGATGCTGGCTGTGCTTGAGGCGGGCATGCTGCCTGCATGGCCTCCCACCTCGACTGAAAATTGGCCACGGCCTCTGGGAATGGCGCTTGGATGGCGTTATAGAGCTGAACAACCGAGTCAATGGCATCCTGGCTCGGCCTCTGGCTTGGTTCTTGACCTGCTTCCTGGCTCGGCAACGATACCTGTACTGCGACCTGATCGGTTGTCATTATGAAAGTTGGCTTTGAAGCCCGTTATGTCTTTTGCCGCGTATACAACTGGTGCAACGCGGAGAGACGAGCAGTAAATCTGACGAACTCTGTGAGGAAAGGCGGGATGGCTACTTATGGGTAGGCAGCAGCATTTGAGTTATGATATCTGCCATACCTGGTAGCAGTTGAGTGAATTTGTTTTGTTCAGAGGTGGGATGCTCCGCATATCATTTGCCAAAGTTTGTTCGTCGGCAGCGTAGTGACGAATCATGTCGAAGCCCCGCTTTTCTAGGCGCTGGCATATGCAGGACCTGCTTCACACCAAGCACAGACTATTCTGTTGAAGGCAGAAAAGACACAAGTGGCTCACAGCAGGGGAAGCATAGGACGGGCATCGAGACAGCATTTGGGTGCACAGTCATGAAGGATTGCAAGAAACTTTGAAAGCCTGGATTTGTCTTTTATATATATTTATCTTACCACACATCTCCAGAGTCAAGTTCTTCTTCTTCAACCTAGAAATATCAATTAGACAGTAGATTTTCATGGACCTGTACATATAGTATATAGAACACATAGAGTAATCTGTATAGAGTGCAGTATATCCAAATATTACATAATACTACTTCAGATGGCACCCAATGGACGTAGAAAGCTAGCTAACAAAGGCAACTGGAGCCCATAATTCTAGCTGAAAATGAGCCTGTCTAGCAGATTCATATTGTAGACCTTTTAGCATAGGAAATACCAAAGCACTAGCTTTTCTACGCATACCACATTAATTATAATATGAAGACGCGCGGCCACTTGTGGCTAGTTACTGGCGATGACGAGTATACGTACGAGTCTTGCGAGTAGTTTGGAGACGTTAAAAGGCGCTGTTCCTAATGCCGTCGTCATTAGACACGAAATATAAACATAGAGGAGCTGGCCACGAGTCGCAAGGATGTGAAAGAGAATTACCGAGGTTGGCCGATTCTTATTAAAGCAACTGGCTTTGCGAAGCATCATGGATCTAGATCCTCTCCTACGCCTACGAAATCATCTCGACTCAATTTACCTTGCAAAATCAGTTCGTAGGAGGATGAACAGCCAATGAATACCCAAAAATTTATTCTATTTGTAGGTAAGCCTTCTCACCCATGGCAATATATTAGAAAGAATGGTGCCATCACTGAAGGAACGGAGATGGTTAAACTGACGGTCCTGATCCTACATTACAAATAATCGACATAATCTCGATCCATACCTTATTATGAAAAACATCGATACATAGCCCGAGTTATTCAAATATGGTCGCAACACAGCTGTATACTGCTTCTAGCCGCTTTAGGGCCTCGCCTATATAACATGTAAGGGAGAGACTGCTCTGTAAACTCTATCCTTCACATTCATCAAAGTTCATTTTCAGTCTTTCTCTAGCTCTGCTCTCTTCATGCCTCACTTTTGAATTTTCCATGTGGTTAGACATACAAGAGGCTGAGGCTGGCGGATATCGCATTATCCGCACGGATGTCCCGTCACCAAAGCTGTCGGTCAGCCGGCTAGTAATTAGTATCAAGTAAGGTCAGTACGCAGTGTATGCGTACGGCGCGCGCAGTAGTCACGAATACACCGAGGCCCTGTACGTCCGCAGGTGGTGTCCTACGAAAAGTGTACTGGCCCAGTGGTGATATTTGATTGCTTCTTGTCTAAGTCTAAGTCTGCGTCTATGGGACAGTCTGATTAAGTAGACGCAGAGACTTCTGTGCGGTGGAGTCTCATTTCAGTCCTCCTGGACCTATAAGGGGCCCCTGCCGGTCACACTACGTATCACGTGTCCTCCCCCTTCGACGTATTCGTCTAGTCCCTACTCGTATACCGCCAGTGTCTCAGACGAATGCAACTATCTCCTAATAATCACAATGCCCACAATACCCGCATTCCTTGTCACAGGCTGTATAGTCCTTCAAGGAATTGGAGTCTCGGTCATCATCGTAACGATCGTAGTAGTCGTAGTCATCATAGTCTTGGTCACTGTCATTGAGCTCTCCGTGATTGACAACTTCTCCAGCCTCCTTTCTATGCCGACAATGCTCCAGGATATTGGCATCCGGTCCCGACACAAGTAATCGAGTAACATATGCGCCATGCTGGGATACCCACCGGACCTTGGGATTTTGGCCCAAGAAATCATCAATAATCATCTGGAGTCGGTCACGCCCCCGAATGGATGATGCTCCGAGAAGCCTGACCCTGATCAATGCAGCGCCGACCAGCTTTTCCACGGCATCGATACCAGAATCGCCGCTAGTTCCAATGATGCTCTCATGCGTCTCAGAGCAGACTCGGAGAAAGTCGGTGATTGTGTCTGCCGTCAGATTAACATCCCACATAGGTTCTAGCTCGAGGTTCAGGTCCAGGTCTGCATTGATCCAGTCAAGAGCGAGCAAGGACACAATGCTGTTAGGACCCAGGCTGTCTGTGCCACTAGGGAGCAGGAAGCGAAGGACACTCTTCAGTGTCTGGTTTGTCAACCCCCCTACGTTTTTCTCTTTCTCCTCTGCAATCATGCAGGTCGCAAGCTTCCCAGTCTTCCAAATGGCCGCCGCTGGGAGAGATGCTTTACTCTCCAAGGGCCGGGATATCTCCTTTCTTCCGTCCTCAGCAGTCGTGAAATTTGTCGTCACTGTGTTCCTATTTGCCTCTTCCATCTCCTCGGTCTTTTTTTGTCGAAGGGCAAGGTCGATATCTCGCGAAGGGCGTGCCAGGTTGAACCGCCAGTGGTGGGTGTTAACGACATTGCGTTGGTACAGATTGACTTCGAAGAATCGGTTGTGTTCCCCACAGCGGAAGTTTTTGTATCTGTCATGTATTCAAGAGTTAGCTTAGACTCGAATGAATATCTAAGCAGGAATCTCGCAGGAATCTCACGAGTTCAGCTTCTCAAAGTTTGCCTGGATGAGGTTGTCTTCAGTTGCCTCGCCAAAGTTAGAGCTCCCACTTGCAGGGTAAAAGTAACGAATGGATTCTTGAGGGCCATAGTTGACCTGACGGACGATCTGAACGACATAAGCTGCGCTGTCGAGAGCCTGTGGGCTGTTATTGGAAACGATAGATGATTTTGGACTACGTGCCCAATGCATAAATTCTGTGAACTTGGCCTCGTGGTCTAGCCGCTTAGGCCGAAATGGCTCGATGTTCGAACAGCAGAAGATCTCAGACATTATTCTGATGGCTAGTGAGGTGCCGGTGATGGTGATGATGGTGATGATGGTGATGGTAGAAGTAGAAATAAAATAAGATACCAGTGCTGCCCAAACATAGACATTAAAGAAATGTACTTCCTTCTGAAGAGAGAGCTTAGTCAGGAATGTCAGAGGCCAATACCCAATGACATGTCTGTGTCACTACAATGGGGTGAATGAGGGGTTACTTGTCTGAATATATCTATGGCTCTCTCCTTGGTCTTCTTGGGTAGGGCTCTCACGTGCTGTCACGTGCATTGGAGCAGTCAGTCTGACCGGAGTGGCCAAGCTTGACAGTCTGCAGTTCCAGAACAGATCGAGCTCAGGACCATCATCGGCTTTCATGAAGTCTCGCGAAGTGACCATGAAGATTACGTTGGGGAAAAGGGTCTCTGACAAAAAGGCAAAAAGGTTCTTGGAATTCGGCCTGGGACATAAACAAAAATCCGATTTTTCAAAGCAAGAAACGAGGTGAATAGGATTCAGATATCACCTCGGAGGAACAGCGATGGCTTAGCATAGTCATCGAGTGATCAGGACAATAGTGCATTAGTGTAATAGCCCTCAATAGAGACAAAAGATGCTGAAACAGGTATTTTCTGTGAGAATAATGGCGTAGCCGTTCTTTTCAGACTCGTTGAAGAGAGACATATTAAGCATTTGGCGATTCTCTATAGCCGCATAGTTATCTAGACAGGCTCCTATTCTACATCTAGCATAATTCTGGTTAACAGTAGGTACAAGACGTAATCACGTACAAGACTATAAATAATCCGTTTCTATACTCAGAGAATAAGCGTAATGCAGCGGCTCGGGACACCTTCCTGGCCACGATTGTGTGGCCATTTTGGCGGCAACAAACTTGGCAGTAGGAATGGAAATAGAGGCGATGCAAGTGCTGTGTCTGTACACGCCTGGGAACTGGCTAATAAAACTGCATGCTGGCTAAATCCTTCCATAGTACAGGCCGCAAAATACACAGTGCGGAAGAGAAGACTGAGGCTGAGGCAACTGCGAAGGCATAGTAAGCCATTATCTCCCGATATAGAGAACAAACAGTTTCATCTTATTTACAACCTTAAAATTAGATATGTGGTCTCGTAATGTGGCCACATACTTTTATGAGTTGTCCTAGTGATACAGCACGGAAGAGGCATCCTTCGTGGAGGCGTTATGTATGAAAACTCTAGCATTTTTAGAAAGTTTGCTTCATAGGATCACGCAAATGTTTCCAGACTCGGAAGGCGTGCCATAGCCACGTCTTTTCCATGTCCTTTATGAAAGACGGGATGCCGTGTGCTAGCGCAAAATTTCCCGGTCAGATATGCAGTGAGAAATTAGGAAGAAACCCAACGAGGAAGGCATATGTGATGACTCCTCAATTCAGCCGATTCTTGGCTTGTGACAACCCTGGAAATTGCAGAGGCCGACCAGGTACTTTGAATCTAGACTCTCTTTCTCACCTACAGGGCGGGATCCTACGATAGTGGAGAGGAGCGGGGGAAACACCAATTGGAGCTTCCTTTCGTAGACGCCGCACAGGCGCTGCTGACTGTTTGCCGCGTAGGAAGAAGTATGCCACTATTTTCAACAACAGTGAGAATGATGCGGGATGAGGAACTATGCAGTGCGTAGTTTAGGGAGCTGCTAAAAGGTATATAAAGCGTGTAATGTCCAGGCAAGCTATTCGAAATCCAATCCAACCATCTACTCATCACTACAGAATACAGACCTTACTACACAGTCTAATTGTATACTCTAATACGATTCAAGATGCTCGTCAAGATTTCTTCATTCACTACAACAGTCCTCTTCATGGCAGGCCTCGCTCTGGCGAATCCCATCACCAACGCCGGCGCTGAAGGGCTTGCCGTTCGAAATACTGACGTGGTGGACAATATCGATATCGCCACTGATGCATGTAGGATCATCCACCGTATATCTGTATTCTTGTGGAGAATTGACCAACCCGTTCTTACAGACCATGCCTGCAACTGTCCCAACAACTGCAGCCACAAGTTGGGCAGCAAGTGCAAGTTCTACACCAATAGTGGTGCGGTTGTCAGTGGTCGTAAGTATCAAAAACCCCCCGCCACTACTCCCAGCATGTATATATGCTTACCCTCTTCCTAGACTGTGCGAACGATGGAGGCAAGCTGGTGTGTTCTTAAGAGAAATCCGGTACCCCGACATTGAATAGGAGGCTTCGTTTCATTGTGTTCGCTCTCCGTCTTTTCAAATTTCCTTGTATTGATTGTCTTCTACCCTGCCAAGCTATAGTTAGATGAATATAAGGATCTAGATGATTCAACATCATTATTTCAAACATTAATCTGCATGATTGCAATTTCTTTCTGACATTCTAAGTGCAGGACACCTACTATTTATTATACATGGGACATTGTCTGTATCCATTAAAGAGACATATGAGGTCGAGGCTCTGCCTTACCCTCCATTTTATTAAGAGTAAGGCATATAAAGAAGGAAGTGGGAACAGTTAGTTTCAGACAGGACATGGAATGGAGAATACAGACGTTATCCCCAATACTTCAAAGACAACAAAACGATTCGTCTTCCCCGCTACTAACCGATCGGACAATCCATGCCTCCTGTAAGTGACTATGCTGGTTGGTGGTTCTGTAGGAGTTTGTTCCGCACTTAATGCATCATATCATTTCGTCTATTAAGTGCTTGACTAGGTTCGTGCTACGCCGCCATGCACGGCTGCCTTGCTGACCAAGTGCATGCTGGCCAGTCTCGCTTTCATTGTTAAAAAGTGTAAAAAAACTATAGTTCAAACGTCAAGGAGACCTAGACAATGACTTTGTCGTGGAGCGTCGCCTACGGCCATGTCTGGAGCCGTGTTTGGAGCCGCTTTTGTAGCCGGGTTTAATAGCGTGAAGGTTTTGGGAGCGCTGTCTTTGTTTGGGTGAAAATTGACTTTAGGCCCATTATTTTTAAATGCAGAGCCACATCACTTTTTCGGTTTTTGTTTTTGACAGATTGAAATCTCCTGATAATTTTATGTGAGATACGTACATCATCTATCATGCTTTATACCACTGTATTTATGTCCCTTTGGGGGTTCACTCTAGCTGACCTAACGATCCAACACCCGCCTAAGCCCCCTCGCCCAATCCATGTGCCCCCCATTCTCAAAGACGCCACAGGATGCACCATACAGGACCATTCTGTCTCTGCAGATAGTGGTACGCTTTTCAGGGCACTGGATTCTGTGGCGATGCATCTGTGGCAGAAAAAGGTCAAAGTGGAAATGGTCGTCGCTGGTGGAGCAGTCAGCACTCTTTACTTACGCTCACGCGATAGCACGGCCGATGTAGACTTTTTCCTGCAGACCAAAAACGCTGCAGCATACGAGGACATCAACGAGATTGTCTGTTTGCTGCAGCAAATCCATTTACCCGACATTGCCAACACCGACAGAGGGCAGGAGAAGAGTGAGGATATTGGTGTGTTTCCCGGAGACCCCAACAACAATAGGGGCGCCAATGGCAGCGGGTCTGCAGCAAGTCAACTGGGTGAGATGCATAGCAATGGCCCCATGAAACATCACATGAACAACCACATAAACGAATTCAAGAGCGACACTCAGAGTCAGCTTAGCTACGACTGGATGAACAACCATATACAATTGGGATGGTCATCAGATAGACAAAAGGCCCTCTTTGACGCGTCTATTGCGCAAAACACAGTCATCTTCCAACGCGTATTCAACAGTGGAGGTCAGAGCGGAGGCTTGCGTGTCTATGCAGTTGTCTGGTCATATGCCTTCTGCAGCAAGGTGACTCGCATTCAAAGCGGCATATACAGCTTGAAGGACAAAGAATATGGAGCGGATAAGCCGTATGACATGAGTGACGCCATCCAGTACCTTTACCAGCACTTCAAGACAACAGGAATTAGCAGCATGAAAGAGACAGAGATCCGTCAAATGTGTGGCAACTATGGTCTGCTATTTGGAGAATGCGTATTGCCTAGAGTGGACAATGAGTTCTATAAGAAGTTTGCCAGACGGCCTATCAGTGAGTGGCATAAATTCAATGAACTGAAAGCGCCAAAGAAGATGAAATCTTGTAATATTCTATAACGTTTCCAAGTTGCATGAAGACGAAAATCTATTACTATTCTATCTTCTACCCGATCTGGCGAAATATAGCATGGAATTTGTTAAGAAACCCCTAGATAGCTCTAATAAAATACTAAAAAAGTAGAGATCCAAATGCAAAAATGTGTTGCGAGAGGGAATCTCACTGTTCTTGCTCCTTGTCTTTCCTGGGAGCGTTCTGTCGGGTGGATCGCCATTCCATTGCCAATGACGCAAGGATCGATATACAGGACAGAATTAAGCCAATGCGGAACACCACGCGGATCGACTCGTTGTATTCGTTGAGAACGACAGACTTGATGGATTCAGGAACATCTGCCAGCGAAGTGACGCCATTTTGCCGGATAGACTCGGCAGAGAAGCCGCCGACACCGGAAAGCCTCTTTAAGAGTTCGCTCTGTAGCACATTTTGTCCCACGGATATGAAAACAGTACCGCCCAAGGTCTGTGTGAAGAACATGAGGGATGTGCCAACAGAGATATCCTTCTTTGGAAGCACTGTCTGAGCGGCCATGTTGGGTGCCTGGGAGGCTGCACCGAGACCCCATCCGTAGACGACCTGGTAGCCGATCAACCGGGACATGGAAATGCCGACATGGATGGTGGTCAGGAGACCGGCACCCACACTGGCGAGGCACGTGCCAAAGATCATAAAAGGGGCATAGTAGCCGACTCTTCGCACTAGAGTGCCTGTAAAAATCATGGAAATGACCATGGAGAGAATGCTGGGTAAGAGTCGAATGCCGGAATCAATGGCAGAGACACCCTGGATAGCCTGAAACCAGACAGGGAGGTAGTATACTGCAGTATGTAGTACGTCAGTGAGATGGGCCAGCTATAGCCAATGATGGTTGCACCCACCAAAGATCATGGTATGCGAGCCCTGACAGAGGCAAGAAAAGAAACCAGAAATGATGCTGCGCTGCTTAAAAATCCTTGGGGAAATGGTTGCCGTCTTGGGCATGAAGATCTGAACGAGGACAAAGCCGGTGATGAGCAGACCAGCAAGAACGAGCAGGGCAATGATGCGGCCATTGTTCCACTGAGGAAATTAGCAACAGCAAAATACTAGGTCCTGCAGGACATGAAAAATCTGTTCTACGAACCGCGTATGTCAAGCCTCCCCATTGCAAGGCCAGCAGCAAGCACACGACACCCGGAACTATGAGGCTGGTGCCGTAGAAGTCTAGCTGGGCCAACTTGTTCTTGAGTGAAAGCTTCGTCTCCCTGCGATCGGGGATCTGAAGAAGAAAAAAGATGACGAGTATCCCCACGCCCCCCAGAGGAAGATTAATATAAAAACACCATCTCCATGTGACTTTGGATGTAAAGACGCCGCCCAGGAGTGGACCAATGGCCGAGGCCACGCCCACGGCGGCTCCAAAAATGCCTTGGTACATGGGCCGCTTATGCAGGGGAACCGAGGATACCATCGACATCATCTATTAAAGGGATATCCCAACAGAGAGTTAGCATGTGGACTCGACAAGGGTGTAACAGCGACAGACACGTACACATCCTGTGAGAACCCCTGCTGCACCCAGGCCGGCGATGGTTCGGCCAACAATAAAAGCGACTGAACTAGGCGCTGCTCCAGAAAGGGCAGATCCGACTTCGAATAGGAGAATGGTGGAGATGAGGGTCCATTTGATGTTGAAGAAGGCGTAGACTTTTCCAAAGAGAAGTTGGAAGGAGGAACTCGTGAGCAGGAAAGAGGAGCCATACCAGCCAATGTCTGTCGCTGCATGAAACTCGTCGGTGATGCTGGGGATAGCCGTGGAGACTATGAGACGGTCCTGGTTGGCCATATTAGCATTGTTCCGGGCTTCTAGAGGCACTGTTTGGGTTGAATAAGCTGCTTACCAGAGCCACCAAGAACATGCTGATGAAGATGGACAACATCAAAAGAACAAGAACGATTCCAGAAGGATAGACAGTATCTTCCGTTTGAGGGCTTGCGACTGCTTTTCCCTCAACATTCTGATTTTCAGGTTCTGGTTTGATCATGTCGAGCGAGTTTGTAGCAGAGGTGGTCTGCCTCTCCTGTTCGTCTTTGAATTGCATCTTGCTGGAAGTCAAAAGTGTAGTGTAGAGAAGAGATAAATGAGAAAATATTGAGAAATAAAAGGTTCTAATAGAAAAAGAATAACTCAAGGTACAATTCTAGGAGGTAATTACTGCTATTAATGTATTCGGCATCCGATACCTCAATGCTGGCGACATTCCATACATGGGATCTCGGGCCCGATACTTGCATTAAACTTAATTCTCGGGAAGACCCACACCGATGCACTAATCCTAATCCAGACCCGAAAGTCCGTATAATAATACCTATACTATTAGCACTAAATTTACTAGGCTAGTAGGTAGAACCCTTCATACTTCTGCCTGACAGGCAATATTTCGTTATATAAGTAATTCTTCAGTAACAGTAATAGACGCCTCTAATTGCTTGTGAAGTCACCGGGCCTTGTACTGATTGTAGAGTACGTACCATGATTTACGTTATAGTACTCGTACTTAAAATAGGAGGCAAATTAGGTCGAGGCTCTGCCTCGACACCATCTACTTTAAAAGGTATAAGTAGACAAGACGTAGCCACTAGAAAGACTGACAGATAGCAAGGAATTTAGAATACAGAATCGGCCAAACAAGTTTTACGTGCGACGCCCATAGGTGCGTCCCTCTCTCCCCTATACATGCTATGACAGCTGTTAGTAGTGCGGGTGTTTTATGCACGGTAGGTAGTGCCGCTCTCACTACCTACCTAATCATAAGCCAACATTACCCCGCAATAGTTAGCCCTCCATCCTCTTTTTTAGTTTTCGTTATTATCAATTACCTCTTTCTTGTGTTTTCGTAAGCTTTTACTCCCTCCTTTATATTCAGACACGCTACGCCTCCTAGTTTTTATAAATGAAGCACTCCTTTTTAGAATTACCCTTACGTTAGGCAGCTGATTTATGCCTAACTATTTAAGCTCTAAGAATAAATCTAGTCCTCGCATATAGAAAACACAATGCCGACTTCTAAATGCTTATGTTCAGATGCGAATCGTCAAGCAGATAGATGCCCTCTGCCTGAAGCTCCTATTCACAGCTGGACTGCGGCCGACCTTTGCACACAATGTACATCTGTCGATCTCGCCACTTTTCTCGAGTCCTCCCAATATTCGAAATACAAAAAACTCTGGCTTTGTGTCTCATGAACATCTAACTGTCCATTTTGCCAATGTCTTCTCGCTGTCGTGTCTGGCAAATATCCTTTGACCGATTCTGATGCCGACATCGAATTGGGTGTCTACGTGGCCGAAGTCCAATACGCGTTTTGGCAACTTCTAACTACCGAACTCGACACCGATTTAAGGCAATGCCATGTTATCGGACTGGACACCAAAGGATTCGAAGCTATTAGAAACAAGGAATATGGAGACACTGAATGCCCGGAATTTGCCATTTCGCCAGTATTTCAAGGCGGACCCGACAACCCCCCCGCCTTCAGTCTCCGACAGCTACGACCGACATCAATTGATTTCAGCATCCTGAGGGGGTGGCTCCACTACTGCAAATATCACCATTCAAAGACCTGCGACTCATTTCCGGGCTATCTCGATAAACCTCTCAGTCTCAAGTTCATCGACTGTAAAACTGGGTTGATCATCGACGCACCAAATGGTTGCCAATTTGCAGCCCTAAGCTATGTATGGGGTAATTCTAATGCGAGAGACATGGGGACAGCGGCATGCAGGGGCTCCTTACCGGACGATATCCCAAGGACGATCAGCGACGCAATGGAGGTAGTTTTACGTCTCAATCTTCAGTATCTCTGGGTTGATCAGTACTGTATCGACCAGAGCAATACGAAGGAATTACAGCAGCAGGTTTCTATCATGGACATTATATACCATCTCGCCACCGTCACGATCGTTGCAGCTTCTGGGATAGATGCATCCTTCGGTCTTCCCGGAGTTGGACTCACCCCACGCAAAAAGCAACCGGCATATAATCTCCATGGTCGCATCTGGCTCTCTTCGCTTCCGAATCCGAAGACAATAATCAAAGCATCTAAATGGTTCTCAAGGGGTTGGACCTATCAGGAGGGTGTTGTCTCTAGAAGACGCCTTATATTCACGGAGGAACAGGTTTATTTCGAGTGTAACAATATCCAATGTTGGGAGACCCTCGCCTATGATTTCCACTACCTACGCGTGGAAGACGATGTTTGCTTATACTTGCTATTTCTAGGGGGATTCAGTCATTCATACACCGGAGGACTTGATTCATTCCTTCAGGCATACACTAGGAGAGAGTTGTCCTTCCAGGACGACGCTATCAACGCTATACGTGGCATATTTCGCATGTTTTCAGCAATGCCTTCCCCCATTCGTCACATATGGGGTATACCAACAGATTACTACTACTCTGTAAACTCACCGTGGTCGTCTAACAAAGCACCAATTCACGGAGACGAGTTTCCAGGTCATCTTGATTCTAAATTCGCCAGAGCCCTCTGCTGGTACTTGAGCAAACCGGCAAGGCGTCGACAGGGATTTCCGTCTTGGTCATGGGCTGGTTGGTTAGGAAGCTTGTCACCTTCTTTTCCCTGGGGCACCGGATATAGGATTGATGAACCAGGAAGAGTTAAGATATGGACACAGAAGAATGACGGAACATACGACAGATTAAGCTAGTCAGTTATTGTAAGCCTGAACAAGCTGGACGGTTCGGGTTCAATATATAATCCAATGCTACGTGTTCAGGCCTGGGTTGGGAGAGTGCGGATCAGGTATGTTGCTGGGGGATTCCAAGACAAGAAAACGCACTTCCATCACGAAAACCCGGACCCGACATATTTTGTCTATTGTACCAATTCGCCCTGGGCAACCAATCGTATGCTCTACTGGTCAGTGGTACTTACTGCGCAAGTGACGGAGGGCGATGAGATGCATCGAGAGCTCTGTAAGAGTGAATTTTATTGCATTCTTCTCGCTTATTCATCCGAATTCGGGATTCTTGTTAGGAAACTCGGAGGTTTTACAGAGAGGATTGGTCATGTGGATCGCTACTTCCCACACATAGCATATTTGGAAGACTTCCTGTCCCACCTCAGGTATAATTCGAGACGATTCTGGTCGCACTTCAAGTATACAGTAGGATTCTCGGAGGATCCTGGACGTAACCATCCTGGAAATGGACGGCTCCGGGATGTTTTTAACTACATTCCAGGTCAGGAGCGGTCAATATTACTTAGATAAGGTCCTGATTCAGTTTTCTCCAGTACTAGTACTAAAATGGGAGAACAAGACAAGGCCAAGAAGGCACACAACACCAACCCACACAAGGAAGAAGATGTCTATAGGTGCCCCCTCTAGCCTTGGAGCTTACTGTCCTAGATAGAAGTCAGTCCTAGTCCTACGCGAATAGTGGTATATGTCAGTCAGCCGGCTAGAATTAGTAACAAAGTGCACTTCTGAAGTCACCTGTGACCCTGTACGTCCGCAGGTGGTGCCTACGGAAGGTGTACAATGGTCTGTTGGTGTTACATCTTGTTTATTGTCTAAGTCTAAGTCTACGTCTCTGGGACTGTATGATTAAGTAGACGCAGAGACTTCTGTGCGATGGAGCCCTATTTGAGCCTTCATGGACCTATAGGAGGCCCTGCCCGTCACGCTTTGTATCACGTGTCCTCCCCCTTCGTCGTCGTATTCGTCTAGTCCCTACTCGTAACAGTATTCGTATTTCAGAGCTAGCATTTTGTTTTGCTGATCCCCCCCCCCCCCCCCCCCCCCCCCCCTTTATCTTGTCTTACTTTGTATTCTAAGATTTTCCCTCCTCCACAACTGGTAGCGGTGTGTTATAAATCAAAAGAAATATCAATTTTTTATACAGGCTTGCAGGATAAATAAACATATATAATGATTATTTTCTATTATATGTATGTATATTACCGTATGCGTGCTATAATTTGATAATCTCACTAGATGAGATATTCGTAACAATGACTGAAAATGGCGAATTGATGACGCACTGCCAACTTGGTCTTGGCTACCATCTGCAGAAACGTCCACCTTTTGAGGGGCATGTCAACAGCCATAAGCGTACACGTAGTCGTAGACTGGAAAAAATATCAATCGTAGTTGAAATTGGACCATTTCCCCCCTATGCTTGAGTGTTCTCTTCCATCTTTAAAATAACCATCATCTAAAAAGCCACCATGACAACAAAATCCACATCTCGGGACCCAGGCTATGGAACAACCGACGTTCTTGTCTATGAGACATTCGTGACCCCAGCAGCTCCAGAAACCCCAGTAACCAAGGAGAGGCGCATCTGGTGGCGTTATCTCGTCGGCCTCATTTGGGATTCAGCCGAAGGAGATGCGCGAAACAGACGATATGTTCAGAAGCTGGATCTATTTTTATTGTTTGTACTCTGTTTAGCTTCCCTGTCACTGGAGACGAACAACCTCCAACCATGACTTTAGCTCGTATATTTGCTTTGGCAACTTCATAAAGTATCTCGATCAACAAAACTACAGTACGTAGCAGTTCTCTGTGATAGTTTTCTTTGCAGAATTTTACTAACTGGGCACAAAAGGCAATGCCTACGTCAGTGGAATGAAGGAAGATGTGAGTGGGCTATCCTTATTTCACTGTGCCGCTTATCTTTCTGACAATATCAAGCTGAATCTGAATGGCAACGAACGGAACTGGCTAGTGACCTATTTTAGCCTTGGTATCATTGTGGGAACCGTCCCATCGCAGATGGTCCAGATCAAGTACATTCGGCCTTCCATATGGATCCCAGGCTGTGAGATAACGTGGTCTATCCTGGTCATGGCCATGGCTACAGTCAAAGATATTCGGCAGGTATGGGATCAAGACGGGCGGCGAAGATCAATCATTTGAGCAGCACCTTCTCACGTTTTGTAGCTCTACATTCTCCGATTTTTTGTCGGCCTGCTTGAAGCCTGCTCGTTTCCCGGCTATGCTGCCCTCCTCGGCGGGTGGTATGGACCCAAGGAACTGACCAAGCGGACAGCCATCTTTGAGCAGTCTAGTGCCATTGCCGGCATGTTCAGCGGATATTTACAGGCAGGGCTGTATGCACGCATGAATGGAGGTGAGCTGGATGGCGACAACATATCCATGAGAATTCCCATTTCTAATATCGTAGTGAATGGAATCGCTGGCTGGCGCTGGCTCTTTATTATGGATGGCATCATCTCTATTCCCGTCGCGGTCTGGGGCTTCTTTGCCATCCCCGATCTTCCTCACACGACTCGTGCCTTTTATTGGAGAAATGATGTATGTGACGTATATGAAAAGAGTCCTTCATGCCAAGTTACTGACTCCTCGCATCCCTCTACAGGACAGAGAATATGGCATCAGGCGCATCCAAAAGATCGGGCGTGCAGCTCCGGTACCATTGACCCTCCGCAGTCTTCGTGAAGTCTATTCTAGCTGGCAGCTGTGGGCTTTTATTGTCCCTTACACTTTTGTAGCCATGGCCGGGCAGGGCACCAACTATTTTAATCTGTGGCTGCGAAAGGTGGGCTATTCGGTGATCGAGACAAATGTGCTGCCAACAGCCGGAAATGCCGTCAGCATCGCGGCCGCCTTTTTCTTCGGCATTCTTGCAGACCGCACAGGCAGACGCCTACACCTGTTGCTAATCATCATAACGCTGACACTGCTGTCCAACATACTGCTATCGGTGTGGTACATTCCGAAAAATGCAATTCTGTTTGCCAACTACCTGGCGTATGTCAACTCGGCGGCCCAGCCCATCATTATCGTACGTAAAAACGCAGACCCAGACAAGAATCATGTATGAGGACTAACAACCATGTTTAGAGTTGGGGAAACGAACTCAACGGCCACAACGCCAATCTACGCCAACTCCTCGTGGCCACCGGAAACATATTTACCTATGCCTTTCAAATATTCATTCCATGTGGGTTTATTCAAACACAGGTCAAATAACCTCTATTTTTCTGACATAACGTAAACAGTGGTTCTCTTCCCAGCTCAGAATGCGCCTCATTACAAGTACGGCTACCAGAGCTTGATTCTGCTTGGTGGCATTGGTGTTATTGGATGCCTCATACTAGAGTGGCAGCATCGACACTATAGGTAGGTTCTATTTTGATAGCAATATGAGTGATGCCATAGTATTGCGGCTCTGCTAACAAGCTTGTCCGCAGACTCAAGGGAAAGGGTCACGTAGAGTCGACTCCGTCAAGTGCACTGATCGATAACACCGAAAGGGATGCCGTTCAGAGTCACGAAGACCTTGATACTATTGTAAATGTTCCGAAACAGTAGTCGTGAATAGACCTGAAGAGAATGCAACGGCGATAGGAAAATGTACTTACCATGCGGATGAACGCACATCAAGGCCGCGAGCCAAGAGCTACCAGCACTCCCCTATCACTGCTTTGTAGTCCTCACGACGGTAGTATTGGTGTTTAATCTCGCACAACGACGTCCCTGGCGACTCTGAGTAGTCCAAGGCGTGGGCACATGTAATCGTTTCCTTAGCCAATGTTATTTTCATAGTTGTTGTGTTTTCACTGTTTCTGGCCTCATATGATGATACTAGTACGTACAAACCTGGTTGGACGTAGGTATTGGGATAGACGGCCACTCGATGGTGGGCGGCACCCACTATGAGACGGGTAATATCACCACGTTTTTGGTTTAGTGCTTAATCGTTTCTGTTTTCCACATTTCTGATTTCTGTTTATGGTTTTGATTCTGATTTTGATTTGATTTTGATTTAAATTCAATGTACATGTATTGCGACTTCTCGTACGAGTTCCTTACACATACTCAATACCCCAACTTGGTAAGCTCGGCTAGCGACGACTGAGTGACCTCTTCGTGGTGTTCGCGCGCAAACATGTTCACGGCAACAGCAAAGTCTGTGTCGCAGGCAATCTCCTTGCCTTCGTATGCGCTGACCGGGTGTATGGTCGAGCCGCCCATGGTCCAGATAGCGTCAGCCTCGTCGAGTTTCGCAATGGGATAGCGGCCGTACTCGCACTCGAAGCCCTGCTTGCGGGCGTAGGCAAAAAACTCGCGCTGGCTGGTGCCGTAGAGGATGCCGAGGTCCGGCTGGGGGGTGTAGAAGCGCTGGCCGATGCGGAAGATGAGCGAGGATGTCGGGCACTCGAGCATGGTGCCTTCGGTGGAGTAGAAGATGGCCGTGTCGGCGTTCCGGCGGTCGCACTCGCGGTAGACGGCCTTGTTCATGGCGTAGGAGAGCGTCTTGGCGCCCCAGAGCATCCACGGCGCCTCGTGTGGCGCGTCGACGGAGACCCCCTTGGGCAGCTTGACCAGGCGCATGGGGTCGGGCTGCTTGGGGTTGTTGTGCGCGCGATGGTCGACCAGGATCCAGATGTGTGGAATGCCGGGCTCGAGGGCCCGGCCGCCGAGCAGCTGCGGGTCAGAGCCGCGGCTGACGAGGATCTTGAGCATCTGCTCATCGTCGTCCCCGGGCGAGTACAGCGTCCGGTACTGGGCGATGGCGGCCCCGACGGCTGTCTCGAGCACATCGAGGCGCATCGTCGGCAGGTCCAGCAGCTTTGCGCTGTTCTGCAGTCGGATCAGATGAGGTTTCAGCGAGAGTGGGATGCCTTTCCAGACGCTGGTGGCCTCGAAGATGCCGTCGCCACGCTGGACGGCGAGGTCGTAGATGCTGGCGGTGCGAGAATGCGCGTCGTCGATAAGGACGGCCTGCACGCCATCCGGCAGGGTGCCGACTCCTTCACACGCAGCCCGGCCATCGACCCAAGCAGATAATGTCCCGTGCCCCATTCTGTTGACCGCACAACTCGGATAGATCTGAAGCGATTGTGGCTATTGCTGTGGTTGCTGGTGTTTTTGATGTGTGTGCTTCCTGGTCCCTGGAAAGAAAACGACGCACTTCCTAGGCTCCTAGGCCAAGTAGAATATCTAAACTTGTCCCTCTACCCGGCACCCCACCAACTTCATACCGATTCTAACCCATCCCAAAAGCCCCACACATCTTATCTTCTCCGAGATCGCAGATGTCACGTCTCACCCGTCTGAGCAGAAGTGTGGACAGTTTGGTAAAAGTAGCCCAACTCAGAATGTCATGCAGAATACATGCCTGCCAACATTTCTAGATATGAATTGGTTTTCTATTTCATTGGGCACAATGTCCGGTAGACAATCACGATGGATGCGCTCGTGGCCGTTCTTTGTCGCAGAGAGAATAATCGGAGAGCAACATCGCAAAGTTTGGCTGAGAGCTGTGACTATTGAGGGAAATAAACATAACCGCCCACCTTCAGGCCGGCGACAACTGGAAGCGGTGCTACGACAGCCTCACCTTTCACGTGCTCATATCATTTCGCGAGATACCATTTGTGGGCGCATTAAGCTAAAGGGTCTTTCCCCCCAAATTACAAAAAAAAAAAATAAAGAAAGGGGAGACAAATGAAACGAAAGGCTGCAGACCCGCCTCGATCTGGGCGCTCAGGTACAACTCTTCGTCGGGACGCCCCACCCACGCCCTGCCCTGTATACGTATAATAAATAGGATTCGACCAGACGACATTGCGCTGGACGGCCGCCTTACCGCCATAGTCTACTGCAGTTTAACGGCACCTTGCCGTCTTGAACAAGCCCATTCGGATATACGACATAGCCGTTCCTCTACATATTACAGATACGAATATCACCCCGGATTGTCTGTGTACAGTCGCCGTAGTAACTTTTGTAATATCCTGTTTGGTCCTGCTGCTCCCACTGCTCCCCAATCTCCTCGACCCACCTTTGACGAATATATAATTTAGAGTGGTGAATTTTCTGTTAGCCCTGCCCTGATTTGTCACCAGAGGACGACCATTTTAATTCTCGCCCAAGGCAGATGGCACTAAACTTATATTCTAATCGGATAGGTGCATATAACTGCATATGACAATATATGGCTTATCATTTTAGTAACGCCGGACGCGCGCGTTAGTTTGAGCTAATTAAATTGCGCTAATTTTCTTTTATTTTTACTTCTGTACATCATCCATTCTGATTTCAGTTTTTGTTTTTATATTTACTTTATTCTGCTTTTTTTGGCTACATGAGCGAAGCGAGCGGGTACTTGCTTATAATACTATACGATCATAAGGTGAGGTGAGCCTAGCATATAAATCTTTGTATCTAGATTACAATCCTGCATTTTTCTCGTTTTCGAAAGAGGATTCGCTGCTAATTTTCTCTATTTCTAACCAATCTTACTAGATTAAGCTGTCTCTTATTACTTACGGGTAATATTAAATGAAAGCTCTTGCTTAGTTGTCCTCTATTTATAACATATACACCATGGCCTATCGTCAATAGAAGACATTAAAATTCTGCGTCCTGAGCAAGACGAAAAACTGCTGCATGTCCGGCTTTGTCCCGCTGGTAACAGGTGCGCCTGTCCAGGTCTATCAATTCAATTTACGAAGTACTTCAACCACCACATCGCTTTTATGTTATTGCTTTTATGCTATTGCTACAACATGGCCTTCCACAAGAGTCGGAAAGTGGAAATCGCACTTACAATCGCACCTTATTTCACCTGCAGACACAAACTGTTATTATTATTACGAGTAGGCAAGCAAGCAAAAGAAAATAGGACTAGTGCCGGACTAACTTAATCCCTTTATAATATTATAGTTTGCCTCTTAACAATTCCCAAAATAATTTCAACGAATACATTCTAACATTCCCCGCAACCGGATCCGGTTTCATTCCTTGAGATGGTTCGCTTCTGCCATGGTTATGACCAGATCCACCAACTTGGGTCAAGCCAAGCATCCCACCATCTTGACATATACGGAGTCTTTCCAAGAAAATCTATCTCACGCTACTAATGCTGCCACCGGACCTCCTTTTACAGACGACGACATCGGCGCGACACGCGAGAGTGACCAACAACCAGCCAAGAAGACGAAACCTGATGATAGTACTGGTTATGCAAAGGTGGTTGATGCCATTGTAGAAGACAAGATTGAGAATATCAACGAGGCAAGTTTTAAGAAGGTGAAACAACGATCGCAAAATTCTAATAGAAACAGCTTACATCGACAAATCTTTACGAATTCCAGCCACGAAGTCCTGCCAACACCTCTGCCCTCATTGAATTTGTATCTAAGTGGCTTGAGTCAATTAGCACATCCCGAGGTAGCTATATACAGTCGGACAACCATCCGTTCATCTTTAGCGGGGCCGTTGACAGTACTGACCCGTTTTTTAGCACAGCACACGAGGGCGGCTATAGAAAGGGCACAAAATACGCCTAACTCTAGTCGTTTCCTTCAGCCGTCATTACCTTCTACGCCGACGTCCCGGATGCGCAACCCCCGATCTAGTGTATCAATTGCGTCTGCTTCAATTGCACGAAGGAGCCTCGTTGAAGGCCGCTTTTACCGAGATACATTGGAGGATGATCACCATATCCGGTATTTTGAAACCTACGGAGAAAACGTATTGCCGGACCACGTAAGAAAAACTATCAAGCACGTTGCTAGACGGCGCGGCTCTCTAGGTCCTGAGCTTGAGGCTGTGTCCCAAGATAAGAAGCTGCGGCAGCTAGAAGAGTGGGGCCTAGATGAGGCGCGTGTGTCTGCATATTTTGAAGAACATTTGTTCCCGAAAAACCATGAAGATGGCGTGCTTCGCACAAGTTCCCGACAGATCATGTTCAAAGAGCATCTTCCGATGACTCCTGGATCCAGCAGCAAGATCAGCGTCCCAGTCCCTAACCTGGCCTTTGGCTATGAATCGAACGCGTTCCCTCAAAAGAAGTCAGAGATGGACAACCTAGGCGCCCATGGAAACAATGATAGGTTGCTATATCCTTTTTTTCTGGTTGAATTCAAAGGCGAGAATGGGAGCATGTGGGTGGCGACGAACCAGTGCCTCGGGTTTGTTTTTCTTTCCTTCCATTCCCAAATTTTACCTTTCCCCCTTCTAACAAATCTTACAGAGGTTCGGCAACATGCGTGAACATGGCTGAGAAGCTGAACCAGCGACTCAGAGAGTGCCAGAAGAAAAAGAAAGTCGTTAAAGTAGACAGCAAGGCATTCAGCATCGCCATGAATGGGTCCGAGGCGCGACTCTTCATCACATGGAAAGAAGAGGGTATATACTATATGCACAAGGTTAGGAGCTTCGCGGCCCAGGAGCCTGACCAGTACCTCGAACTCCGCAAGTACGTCCGAAACATTCTCGACTGGGGTGCCGGCCAGCGCCTCCAGAGTATCCAGCGCTGTGTGGATTGCTTGTTCCAGGAAACAAACAAGCAAACGTCGGAGCCGTCGGGGCCGCCGCAACTGTCATCAGATGGGGATGCAAATGCTACACCAGTCTCTGCTTCTGCCAGCGGCAACAAGCGATCCAATGCCGCATTAGCAGCTCCGACCAACGCCAGAGCCGGACGCAGATATAGGAAACGACGGAAACAGAAATAATTTAACGATAGTGTCGACGACGAAGGCACTGGCGAAGACGAAGACAAGTATGAACTGGAGGAAGAAGTGCAGGCATCCTCTGGATTTCAAGCAACGCGGATGGCTAGAGAGGGGACAAACATAAATAGAACGAAGGCTATACTAAGTACGTCATGATGCTCGTACTTAAAATAGGGGGTAAATTAGGTCGAGGCTTTGCCTCGACACCCTCTACTTTAAAAGGTATAAGTAGACAGGACGTAGCCACTAGACAGACAGATAGCAAGGAATTTAATAGACAGAATCGGCCATACAAGTTTTACGTGCGACGCCCACAGGTGCGTCCCTCTCGTCCCTGCCTGCTATCAAGCCGCTCATAGAGCACGGCATAGGAGGAGGGACCATTGACTGATCAGTCAATGGTCCCTCCCTATGCTATTCTACGTACTATGGTAGTTGTTAGTTGTGTAGGTGGTTTTACGTGTGATAGGTAGTACCGCACTTAATACGTACGAAGGAATAGAGGCAAGGGGAGGAGGACATAAATCTCTAGGTTCTATGGACGAAGGGAGACTGTAAGCCAGAGGCATACAAGTTATATATATGCGATGGCTAGTCGTCACTATGTTCATGTAGGCGTGGGTCCTGATAGACAAGAATAAGTTCTTGTCCCTCACCCGAATATATAAGTCACTAGTAATACATGTCTTCTGCAACTGTCTTTTTGTCGCTGATCGATGTCTGGCCATGGTACGTACGTCCGTATACTGACTAGTCCCTGAGGTTCTAATCGGATTGGTGCATATGACTAACTGTATGTGACAAAACACGTTATCCGTACAACTAAAGTGAATCTGCGCACTAGTACATAACAGGTCTAGTTAGTGCCAAGGCACCATTGTCTTCCCCGTAATCGAGCATTTGCTGTTGTGGCGTTGAAGTGGCGCTCCTCTTAAATCAAGAAATGTGGGGCTTACTTGCCGTCTGATTGGCTCCGTGCCGCTGCTGCTCTGACGACGCATATAAATACAGCTCTTCTTTTCCGACGTCTCTTTCTTGTACTCTTGACTTTTGGCTATTCATTTCCTTCCCTTCTCATTTCCTCACTTTCGTCATCGTTTGTAGTCATGTTTCAATTCTCTTGGTAAGCCTAGTCTTTGCCACCTTCTTTTTCCCATCTTGTTGTGGCCTTGCGGCATCTTTGTGCTGCACTCTTTCCTCTTCTCTTAATTTATTGCTTGCCTTCGTTTTCTCTTATTCTTGCCCTTTATATTTAAGCACCAACTCTCTGCTAGACTATAGAAACTTTCTTATGCTCTATAACATGTCTTGTAAATGTCTGCACGAAAGGGAAGAATCTTTGCAGTGTAGACTGATAAATTGAATACCTAGCTCGGAGAAAAAGGGAAACAGCTATAGAAGGCGCAAGGCGAGCTAGATACAAATATACACAAGGAGAAATCGGGTAGTTCTATAGCGACTCCTCTCATGCCATATTGAGAGTAAGGTAGATTTAGCACTACTTTCTGACCGGCGTTGCACGAACCATCAACGGCTTCTTGATCCACAGTGCAAAGGCCTTCTGGTCAGACCATCCCATGCTCTCTTTGCAAAGCTCCAAGTCGTACTTCAGTAGTATCAGCGACAGGATCAGTCTCATCTCATGCATGGCCATGTTCTGGCCGAGGCAGTTACGCGAACCAAACCCAAACGGCTGGTGGGCTTCTGCGACGTCATTGGCGTATGTCGGGTCGGTCTTGAGCCAGCGCTCAGGCACGTACGCGTTGGCGTTCCTGAAGTTTGCCTCGGAGTGGTAGGTCGACCAGTGGTGCACTGAGACGCGCGTCTCGGGCGGGATCCGTTTGCCCATGATTACCTGTCCGGGCGAAAGAACGACTCTAGGGCTTCCGATGGGCACAGGAGGGTAGATACGCAGCGCCTCCTTCAGACAGGCGGTCAGGTACTTCATCTCAGCCAGCCGTTCGAAGGTGACGGCATCAGCCGATTTTAAGTGTCCGCGAACTTCCTCGAGAAGAATCTTCATCTTGTCGGGGTGGATGAGCAGGTTACAGATGCAGCCGCTCAGTAGGGTGGCTTATAGAATGTCAGCTGGATTTCTCTCTTCTCATCTTCACCAAGTTGACTTATCCCACCCCCCACGTGTAATCGTTCAGTGTGGCTGGAAAGCGTTGCACGTACCTGTTGTCTCAGATCCAGCGAGCATGAACAGTTCGGCGTTGGAGTGCATCTCTTCAAGCGTGAGTCCCTTGCTCCCCTTTGCCGTCATAAGGAGATTCCACACATCAGGCTTGTCGGAACCATCCTGGAGACGGAGGTTGACGCGGTCAGCCGAATGCTTGCAGTGTGTGACACGCTGCTCGGTGATCGGCTTGGGCTCAAAACGAGTAAAAATAGCGTTGAGGATCGGGTAGTAGTTGATCATGGCGGCAAAGGGCAGCATCTTGAGCGACTCGAAGATGGAACGGACCCAGGGGCTGTACTGGTTGTCTGACAGGAGGTTGAGAGGTCTTCCAAAGCAGAGCTCAGCCATGAGGTCAAACGTGGTGAAGTTGAGCAGCTGCATCATCTCGACAGGTTTCTTCCCATCCCCTCCGAGCTCGGATATCTTTTCCACGAGAAGGTCCGAATACTTGCGAAAGAGCGGCTCCTGCTGCTTCAAGGCACGTTCGGAAAAGGCAGGCGAAAACAGGCGGCGCACCCTGTTATGGTTCTCGGTGTTCGCCGTAAGCATGCTCGGGACGCCTGGCTCACCGTCAGCTTTTCTCATCTAGGAAGGATGTGGAAAAAAGGCGAGGAGGGGTAGGAGGGGAAAGGAGATTTTGCTACTGAATTCCTCACCATTGACAGGCTGGACAGAAAATTCTTGCGCCTTCTCTGTGATCTTGGGGCCGTGGATGTCGCTCCATGCCTCGGCAGTAGTGTAGCTCAGGTCCGTAGGCCCGAAGCGGACAGCAGGTCCGTATTGATCGTGCAGCTTCTTCATCCATGGGACGTCGTTACCGTGGATGCTGGCTATCCAATAAGGCCAACGGGTAATTGCACATAGCTTCGGGCCGGGTATAGAGGCCAAGGGATGAAAGGTGACAGAATAGATGGCGCTACCTGTGAGATAGACGGCCAAGAGAACCACAGACAGGAGGAGGAGGTCGAGCATCTTGGAACCTAGACTGCTTAGCTGGGCAGTACGTCCTGCTAGGCCAAGCTGCAAAAGAGAAAAGGCAAATAAATGCCTGTACGAGTAGTTGGAGAAGAGCAAGTGCAACGGTACCCAGCGCACTCATTTTAAATACCCAGGGCCTGCGGTTTTCTTATCGCCTGTCAGCGACAGACCTCCGCAAACGTCTTGTGTGATATGCACGATTAAGGAGTACAACGTATGAGGATTGGTCTAAATGTAACGATGATCTTCATTGCTGTTTGTATGGGGTAGCGTAAAATATTCATACCTCAGACTGCTAGGTAACGAATAGTATGCACGGTTTACGAAAGGCTTCGTAATCGTCTATACTCGTTACCACCCCGTAGTAGCATACGGGTCTCAGTTACTGCAGGCATGCATTTCTTTGGCCAGTACAGTGAGCTTTTCTTCGAGTATCCTTGTTTCGACCCGCCACGGATCCTTGGCAAGGGATGTTTTTTGAGCATCGGCTGCCTTTACCCTTACGTTTTTTTTTAATGTCCCCCGGCCCATCCCCTATTGTGCCCTGCAGTCGCCTTTGCTACCCAATATCGCTACCACCATGACCAGCATCGCTCCCACATACCCCCGTAAATAATCCCTACTCGTACTAGGGCTACGCATCAGCCCTTGCAGGAACAGGACACTACCATGTACTCGTACGAGAGCGGACTTACTCGTAGCCTTCAGGGTACGATTTTGAAGTTAGCAATCAGGATGGAATGTCTCCTATTGCCTGCGTTATGTTGTGACAGGCGGCCACCAACTTAAAATGCTGCATCTCCGCGAGTAGGCACGGTCATTGTCAAGCACCACCAGAGCAGATAAAACCGTAAGCCCGGCCCGTCATCAACAGAGCAGCAGCCGAGACCACTTCGCATTCAAAACAACGCCAATCAGCGGTGGTCAAAGCCAGCCGTGTCACGCAAAATGTCTTCCGGCAAGGAGATCCAAGCCATTGCCGACGCACTGGATCCCATCCAGCCCACGGGTCTCGGCCCAGCAGCTCTAGTCATTTCCATACTCTTCGCTATTATCAGCTTCATCATCGTGTCTCTGCGAATCTACGTGCGTGCTGGATTTTCAAAGGTGTCTGGGAAATGGCTGGGTATGGACGACTACTTGACGATAGCGGGAACAGTAAGTCAGCGCTCGCATGCCCTTTCACGGCTCTATACCGCCACCGAATCGGTGACAAAACTGACAAGTGGCAGCTTCCGTTTATCGTCTCAGCAGCATTTGCCGTCCTGGCAGTCCGCTACGGGGTTGGATCCCACGACGCCAGTATCCCCTCGCAGCTCTATTTGATCCGCGCCGTAGAGTATCAGACCATCTGGGAGCTGCTTTACTTCGTCTCTTCGACCATCATCAAGTGCGCCATTGGCTTCACATGCACGCGTCTGGACAGTAGAAAGTCGGTTGTTATCGTCGTCTACCTGAATATGATCGTCATGGTCATCGTGGCTCTCCTGGCCATCATCTTCGTTTTTGCCAACTGCAAACCGTTTGCCGCCACCTGGAACCCTGCTCTGTATGTCTGCGAAATCCTGCATCCTCACACCGTAGGATCCTGCATAGCGCCGCGAATGCATTCCACCTATGGACTTTTTCTTTCTTTCTTTGCTAACCAAGCCTAACCTGCAGAGGAACATGCCAGAAGACCATTAGCCTTCAGACCGTCAGCTACATTGTCTCTGCAATCCAAATGGTCACGGACTGGGTTTGCGCTACCGCACCCTTCTATATCGTTCTAGGCCTGCACATGTCCCGGCGCAGAAAGATTTCCGTCCTCGCCATTCTCGGTTTGGGTGTTCTCGCGAGCATCGCCACTTGTGTCCGGATGCCCTTTTTGAAGTACTATGATACGACGAAATATCCGAATGAGATTGCTTGTAAGCTCATTTTCACCTTTCTCATCTAATAAAAAAAAACAAAAAACGCACGCATGGAACAAATCTTCCTTGCTATATCTTACTAACACAAGACAATTTTATAGATCACCTCGGCGTCATCACCATCACCTCCAACATTGAATGCAGCTTGGGCATCATCGCTTCCTCTCTAGCGCCCTTGCGCAAGTTGTTCAAATTCTACTATGGTTCCAGCAACGACAGTGGAAAATACACCAGCCAAGTATGTAAACAGGTTGCATAGAGCAAAACAAAAGAAGAACCCCCTAATGCTAATTATCCTAGGATCACCCTACGGTAGGAAGCTGTGGCGTCAAGTTGAAGGATCTCGAGGGACGACACGCGGCATACAACACGACGGTGGACATTCATCATGACTCTAGGGAACGTGAGACTGACGACGACGACTCGAGCCGCAAGGGGATTGTACGTAAAACGGAAGTCCTCATTGACTAATTTGGCGCACGGAGTATATGTTGGTATTGTCGTTTTTTCAAGTTTATGGATCTCAAAATGCGGTGTACCTTTATCAGAAAGGAGTGTACTTATAAGATACCATACCATGGTCTTTTACTCATCCGAGAAAAGAGCTACGTCTGTTTTTTGGTGTTTTCCTGGAATGATCTTGTCGTTATAGCTTTTTTTTTCTTTCTCCCACACCCATTGCTCTCATCCGGTATGTAAGCATATTTAATAGAGAACAAAATCTGCAATGGTCTAGAGCCTGCAGATAACTATTTCAACCGTCGTTCATTTAGACGATGGTGGGAAAATGGTTCAAACGAGTTTTTTCAACAGAGGCTATGACAGGATACGCGAGGTAAGATACACTACGTATACAAATGTGGAGTATATGGGAACCCCTTGTTCAATAGGGGCATGTTCATATACCCGCATTTTTATTCTGTTTGTCTATCGCAAGAGCGTAGTAGCCATTTGTCTGTTTGCGGGCGACGAAAATCACAAACACACACCAACTCTCTGTCATTAAAATGGGCCTGCCACTCCTCATGCCCAGTTTTTGACCTACTAAGAGCGGTACTACTTACCGCACATAAAACACCTACACTACTAACAACTGTCATAGTACCAGTAGAAGAGCATAGGGAGGGACCATTAACTGATCGGTCAGTGGTTCCTCCTCCTATGCCGCGCTCTATGATCGGCTTGCTAGTAGGCAGGGACGAGGGGGACGCACCTGTGGGTGTCACACGTAAAATTTGTATGGCCTATTCTGTATTCTAAAATCCATGCTATCTAAACTGGTGGTTACGTCTTGTCTACTTACTCCGTATATAGACCTAGCCTCGACCTAATTTGCCCCTATTATAGGTACAAGTACTATGACATAAGTTATGGTACGTCCTGGTAGTAACGAGAATCGTATGTGCTAACCTGAGACAGTAAAACTGGAAAATGCGGACAATGTAGCTAAAAGGGAACGGGGTCGGGCAGACTAAGCGGTGAAGGAGAGAGACCAGGCAAATGAGCAGGCGAAACAGACAATACGGGAGAGAGACGGGGCAAAAGAAAGGCAATAACAACTAGAGATAGATATGACACGTTTAAAGCAGGTAGTGTAGGACGCAGTGAAGGTTTACATGCTGGTATATTTTTATATAATGTCAAGACTGTATTTTGCTTTACTAACAAATTCACCGAGTTTTTTCGCTTAAGCTTTTTCTTGAGTCATGAAATGACTAATAATTTTTTTTTCAAACATGCACGTTCGTTTTGGGTTGCTTAGGAGGCTAGGCCAAAGGAGATATCTGCTCTATACTGATAAAAGCCATATCATGAGGATCGGGTTAAGACAAGGCACTTCCTTCCTACGTCTACCGTCTACACTGATGTCGAGAACCAATCAGATAGTATCAGGGAAAGTAATGCACACGGTAGAGTATTTCAACGCTCTCCACTTTGTCAGCTATTTGCATACTTTTCACGCAACGGGGTTTATTTCTTTTTATCATTACCTTTTACATGTAGGGATCTTTCCACATGAGCTTTGTCAGGAGATCATTTTCTTCAAGAAATAGACGATCATAAAACCAGTCTTTTCAGCCCAGCAGCACTTGGAAATAGAGATTGAGTTCAATGCGACCTGGTGAATTCCATTTTTGCGATCTGCCTCTAACACAAATACACCTGACGCTGTGTCTTGTCTGCTTGGTCCCAACATTCCTTTTCTATTTTATACAAACCCAATCGCTGCGATATTTCTGTCTCCTTGTCCGTCTGCAGTAAGAAAACCGCCACTAGAGAAACAAGGTGACCCTGCCAGCCCATCTTGCAGAAATAAACATCGGTGCTGACTTTTCCGACATCACTGTCCGTCACTGCTTTGGCTTCTGCAATGGCAGCAAACTCAAGATTCTCATCTTGTTGATCTCTCCAGCCCTTGTCCAAGTCGATAAATTCGAGGCCGAGTGCCGAAGACAAAACGCGGTATCGATGTGTCTTTGGGTCCCAAGAAAGTTCCTCGCCCTTCTTGGCCACCGCAACCTTCACTGTATCTGCACAGAACACAAGCATATTTTTGATATCTACTTGCTTCCACGGTAGTTTTCCGCCTGGGCGACTGATCTGGATCTGGCTTGGCTCCGTCTGAGGGTCGCCAAGACAGAGAATATCAAAATCGTAGACGCCGTCACTGCCACCGTGGCCTTTATGGTTTTCTGGAGACGCTGAATAATATAAAATAGGCTTTAGTTTGAACCAATTATTAAGGTTGGACTCTAAGAATTCAAACCCAGGGAAATCGGCGTCATCAACTATTTTCATCTTTCGCCATCCACACCAACTCCAGCTCGGAAATCCCTCTCTGCGAATCTCTTCGGGTGGACCGGTAATATTAAACAGCAAGAATTTCGTCGCCTCTCGAACCGGAATCCCTCTGAGAAACTTTTGGGGTTTTGATCCTTCCATCAATGCCGCAAATACACCCTGGAGAGTTTTGAGAACATCGGTGGGGTCTGTCAGTTGGCGGTGCAAGTGATCTTTTATAAGCCCCCTCAATATAGCCGTAAAATCATGCTGGGACTGTTTGTCCCTTCTTTCTGCTTCTTTAATGGCAGGAAAAAGCTGGGACATTGTGCACTTCGCAAGTGGAATAGAGGCTCGTGCTGATAGAAGCTTCGGGTGTTCCAAGAAGACGGTCTCCCGCCACGCCACTCCAGAGCTGCACTGGTAAAACACCTCTTTTTCCGTGAAAATAAGAAGTCGGTGGGATAAATGAATCTCTTGGAGCGTCCAGGTCCTTGTATTCCATGGTATCTCGTCAATCGCACTTTGGCGAGAACCTAGGTACAAACCAAGAGACATATTTCCAACATCCTCAGTGATGCGCGATTCCTCGTTCGAACGGTTGCGGATCACGTGGCGCCCCGATTCCTCGTTCGAAGGGATGCGGATCCCGAGGAGCCCGCCCCAAGAGTCTTGTCCGGCGGCTGCGACAACGGTGACAAAGGCACCGCGGTAAACCTTACACATGGAGTCCAGAACATCATCCGTTATGTTTTCTTGATCCAGGCAGATTGCATCTACCCAGAGGTACGGGATACCAATTTGCCGACATAAATGCATGGAGTCACTGACCGTGGCTGGGACTCTATCTTTAAGCGGGTCTGAGAAGAGCCCCTTGAATTTGAGGATCTCAGAGGTGCCGTCAGATGCGGTATGCTTCAGCTGAGGTGCGGTTGCCCCCCAGACATAACTAAGTGCAGCATAGTGCACTGTCGTTCCGCAATCTCTCCCAGGTCTCAACATCCCGCTTTTCACGTCAATCAACCAGCTGGGTCGCCAATCGCTGCCTTGGTCCATGGCAAGAGGCTTACACCCATCACCATGATAAGTGTCGCAATAATGAAGCCAAGTTTTAAGGAGGCCCTCGTCAACCTCTTCGCCCGTCAATCGACCTTTCAAGTATCCAAATTCATTACCAAGAACCTCAAATTGGCTCTTCACCTGCCTAACCGAGTCTTGAGATAACGTAGATATTTGTGATCCTATGTCGCCCTCTAGTGGCCGTTTATTAGCGTCGGGGGAATCTGAGTCGATAGTTAGACTCGCACAGGATACGGCCTTTATTCTCTCATTAGTGTCACTTTTGGGGCTTTTGATGGCGTAGATCCAGACGCGTTTCTGGTGCAGGGAGACTTCTAAGACAAGCATAGTAGCCTGTATGTCAATACTCTGAAGAGAGAGAAACGTCGTACGGCTGTGATCCAGTGTATCTGGCCAAATATAAGTATACGAGATTTTGGTCCTGGGATCAAGCTGGGTCAATGCCGTTGGTGACTTTGCCGAAAATCCCTTCAGAGCAATCCTGCAGAGGGAGCAACTCTGTTGTGAGAGTAGTGCGCTCCTGAGTGTTCGTTCTCTGCTGGGGAATGAATCAGTCCGCTTTCCGGCGTATATCTGAGCACTTCCAAGATGCAAAATGATATCAAGTCCACTGCAGAAATTGCATAGTTGGTTTGATATTTTCAACGTCTTGGCTTCTCTAGCTTCCGCATTTTGACAGCCGCATGCTGTCATTTCTGACGCGTCTTCACCCGCTACGTCTCCCAGTTCTTTGCCGATTAACACTGTAGGCACATCAAGAACTTGCGGACTAGGAGTTACCTCAATCATTTCACATCTTGGAAAATATGGCGCTTTTAGACGATTGAGGCTCATCATTCGAGACTGAAGAGTTTTCCTGGCCGCGATCGTGTCTTCATGTTCATCTCCAAGTGTGTGCCTCCGTGCGACGAACACCATGTTAGACAAGATAAGAATGTCCTTCTGGTCCTTTTTGTGGTCCGTTGTTTTCCACATAATGTCTTCCAACAGTTCTAGGACGGAGATGGTCTCGACATGGCCTTCGCCTGGAAATATTCTCATCCCATCCCATAGGTCCCTCACCATGAGTATCTTGGAGAAATCGATCGGTCCATTGCCCACCCCTTCCAAGGCATAATATTGCAGGGTATTGACAGCATCATCGATAAGGGAGACGGTAACTGGATGTTCGGGTCCAAATACGTCCCGTTGTTGTCTCAAGACCATGTGCATGAACTCCTGTCCGAGTTTGAATTTCCCCAACTTTAACAGCATTACTCCGGTGCGTAATAATTCAAGTTTTACATCATAGTCATCTTTGCCATCGATTAAGCGGATACAGTATTTGATCATACTTCTTGCCTCCTCGTCTCGTCTAAGCTCATATAGAGACTGTATATAGTATCGTATGATCTGTAGGGTTGGGATGGCTTTCTTTTTATCAACTTTCTTCAAGCCGCGAACGGTGCGTTTGAAAATGATTCCCGATTTCTTGATTCTCCCAGTTTTCAATAGACACAATCCGAGCGAACTTAACGCCCAGCAGGTGAACTGATTAATATCGTTGAAGTTTTCGTCGTCGGCATCCAGTTCCCACTTCGCGAACCACTCCCTCAGAAATACCTCTGCTTCGGCATACTTACTGTTTTTGAGTAGAACCAAAGCACAATTCCTCAGAGCCCAAGACGACTGAGGGTCATCCTCGCCAAATCGCTCCTCCACTTTTCGTACATAGCACCTCAGCCGAGATATTGCTTCGTCAACTCTGTCTTGCTTCAGCAACTCAGGAAGTATTTGCAATTCGGCTCGTAAATCCTCAGTACCATCAGGAAGGCTCTCAACTTCCGAAGATGAGATGACTTCGTCGTCCTCCATCGGTTTTGTATAATATGTTTAAGAATGTTGGCGTGACAAGAAAGGTTTAGCGTAGTAATCTCGTGAAGTAGACAGTAGGGGAATTTCGTACATCACCTAGCGATTCACTAGGGATTCGTAAGGGAGATCGAGCAAACGTAGTTGATTCTTCGACAAGGGTATCCTCTCAGTGATTATATACGACAACTGTAATGGAGGGATAACGCGGGGTAAGGCGGGGTTGGGCATTAATAGTTCTATTGCTGAAGGGTTTTGACCATTCACCCTCTATCAACGAGGATACACATCAACCGACATTGCAAATCAGACCTGATAGTGGGCACTTTGAGACATTGGGATGGTTGGTTCGCGGTTCACGTGCTAGTCGTAAATTCGAAGAACCTTTTAACAAACATGTTTGACTACGTTTGACTTTGTGTACCAAATTATAACTATTGCATATGTAGATCGTTGTAAAGTATGGCTGAATCCCGAAGATGAACCCAACAATTATAGCGTACCTTAAAATGGCCATACAAACTCAGGCTCAATGATAAATACCATTTTATGAGTAGTGTAGCTCCTCTTTGGGTTTTATAATAGCAGGAGGAAAAAGAAGAAATGGAAAAAAATGTAGTATGACTCCAAAAGGCACTTTTCAACCTCCTTAGCATGAAGTCACACCCAACCAACGACTTCAATTAGCCCTTCTCACCTTCTCTACAAAGCACCTTGTAGAAGACTTCATACCGTTGACCGCCAATAACTAGAAAAGTCGGGATCGTTGTTGGACATAACACGGCCACTGCTGTTGGTTTTTTTTTTATCAAAAGTGGTTTTTTACATTTATGCAACCGATCACTCAATGTCATGAGTGTGTCAAGAATTGAGAGACATCTCTCTTAGATAATACACTAATAGAGCGCACTAAAATAACCACTAAGGTCCGTTATAAATCGGCACTGTGTACATCGCGGCTCTTAGTCATGAGGCTCGCAGTAGAGTAAGCTCACTTTTTTTTCGATTTGGTTTTCTCACACATCTGAAATGGCTTCGCTTGCAAATGAAAGTCTAACCCCCAGACAACATGCCTGCATCATCTGCGCGCGTCGTAAGGTCAAATGCGACAAGGGTAGCCCCTGCTCCAACTGCCAAAAGTCCAACGCAAAATGCTCCTACGAGTCCAATGCGCTGCCTCGGCCTCGAAAGAGGGCTGTCGACGACGAGCTGCTCGCCAAGTTGGCTCGCTACGAGGATCTCATGCGGCAGAATAACATTGACTTTTCTGAGGCCACCAACGTCTGGGTGCTATCCCACCTGGAAGACAGGCTGAAGAGCAGCGGCTCGGCCAGCGGGACTTCGCCGTCAACTCCATCCACCCCAAGCAAGCAGACTGCGTATTCACAGTTGGCCACGCCTGAAAATTCTATGCAGTACGTTTCATGAGGCCAAACGACACTGGCCACTAGTCGGACTGAGCCAACCTACTGACACCTAGCAGACGTTTATGGAACAGCCTCCCTCTAGAGGTACAGTTACTTCAAGCCCATTTGGCTCCAACAAACTTGGCTGCATCGACTAACAATGCTTGGCTTAAAGCTCAAGAACCCTCCGAATAGGATCTTTGCTTTCAAGACGGATCCCGATATCCGTCCTCTGTCACCATGCGAATTCTTCCACCCTCCCCAGAAGCCGCTTCATGAGCTGCATCCAGAGCCCAGACACATTTTCCGCTACTGGCAGATCTTTGTTGAGACGGTCAACCCGCTCATCAAGATCGTCCATGTGCCGACTCTGCAACAGCGCATCATGGATGCCAGCTGGGATCTGGCCACTGCTCCCCCGTCCCTCCACGCCATCATGTTTGCCATTTACACACTCTCCGCCATATCTCTGACACCCGGAGCATGTTCAGAGACGTTTGGTGAAGAGAGGGGGGCAATCATTGATCGATACCGGACAACAACAGCCCATGCGTTGGGTGCTGCAGACTTTTTGCAGACACGGGACCTCGAAGTCCTGCAGGCCTTTGGCCTCTTTCTCTTTGCCGATCCAGAGTCGGAGCTGACGTCGACATTGACAGGCGTGGCCATCCGGATCGGCCTCAAAATGGGCATGCATTGCGACAAGGTGGAAGAGGGCCTGTCCTTCTTTGACAAGGAGATGCGAATCCGACTCTGGTGGCAGCTGAACGGCATCAACAGCCGCAGCCTCGCACTCTACGTCTCTAATGCTAGGCCACCGCCGCCCACAGAGTTTGGCGATATCCGCCTACCGCTCAACGTCAACGATGCCGACCTCCACCCGGACATGGCCGATCCGCCTATTGAGCATAGTGGGCCCACAGAGATGATCTTTGTGCTGACCAAGTTCCAGGTCTACAACTGGCTTCGCTCCTCCAAGTCGGCGCTCCACATGTTTGACCGCGTCATGAACAACCACGACAAGACCACGGCCACTTCTTGGGCCATGGAGGACGCGGCTATTAGCGAGCTTGAGAACCAGTATTATGGAAAGGTTTTACAAAACATCGACCCGAGCATTCCCCTGCACAGAATGGCACAGGGACTCGGCCATCTTGCCCTGTCTCGCCTGCGATTCAAAGTATATCGGCCACGTCTGCGTGGACCGACAGATCGCTGGACCCAGATGGCTCCGGAGAAGGATGACATGGTCTTTGACGCGGCTATTGACACACTGGATCTTGTCCATCTGGGCACGCGAAACAAATTCTCGGCACACCTCTTTGACCACATGATTTCGAGATCACAGATTTGCAAGTCGCAAATGACGGCCTATATTTATCTACTGTGCGGTCTGAAAAAGAAAAATTCGGGTGGCAGAGTAGCATGCATCTGGAAACTGATAGAGAATCTCTATGGTCAACACCCAGAATTGATTGAGGAGAAGGAGAATCCTTTCTTTGCCGCGTTTGGAGACCTGGCACTCGACGCATGGCAGGCCTCCAATGGGCAACTTTCTCGTGGCCCAGACGTACCCGCCCAAGACAATGCGCCGCCATTCGTTATGTCTTTGCAGAGAAACAGACAGACTGACCATACTGGAGGGATCACAGAGGTGACTGCCTTCTCTGATCCGACGGCTCACGGCCTGGGCGATCTTGCACTGGACGCGATGGATGATTTTGACTGGACCTCGTGGAATGAATTTATTCGAATGTAGCTATATACACAATAAGGAAAGAGGGGAGACATGGACGGGAGGACCCCAATGCAAGATTCCACTTACAATGTATCACATAATATATAGCGACTGGGAGATGAGAACACGAAGAACATTAGTGGAATTTTACAAAAAAAAAATAACATTCCCATGCCGAAAATACAAAAAATATAAAATGCAGTTCGCTCATGAACATTCAAAATAATTGCCTCTAGGCATTTCTTCCTATTCGGCGCGCTTCTTGGCCCGCCAATTCTTGCGTACGGCATCCATGGCCCCAGCCTTGAGCATCAGGTATATGGACCATGACATGGGTAGCCAAAATAGGGCGTAGCGAACTATTGTGGAATAGGTACCGCGATAGATACGGTAGGGCGGGCTAGACGGGCGACGCAACAAATCCTTGACGACGGTGCTCGCCCATTTGTCGCCGTTCTGTGCTGTCTTCGGGTCCATAAAGTCGGCACCAGCCATGAGAGTCTCGACCTCGGAGCGGGCGGCGTTGTAGAGGCTGTTGGGTGGTAGCGTGGGCATACCGCCGGCCTGACTGCCGGCCTGGTGTTCAAAGAAGCTGGTGCGGACGATGCCTGTTCTGAGCTCGACGACGCGGATGTCAAAGGGCGACAGTTCGAGTCGGAGGACGTCTGAGAGCATACTGGCAGCACATTTGCTCATGCTGTAGATGCCGCCGGTAGGCATGCCATTGATCGAGGCTACAGACGTGTTGTTCACCACGGCCGGGTTCTGCTTAGACTTGAGGAGCAGCGGCACAAAAGCCTGGATGACCTGGAGCACGCCCCAGACGTTGATGTCAAAGAGGCCCTTGGCCTTGTCCAGCTCGACATCCAGCAGCGGCATGCTGTAGCCCTGCCCGGCATTGTTGACCAGCAGATCGAGGGAACCGCCCGTCTCAGCAGCCACGGTGGCCACGCAGGCGGCGATCGACTCCTTTGACTGCACGTCTAGCGGGAGCGTGTGCATGCCCAGAGCCTTGAGATGTGCCATCTTGCCGACATTGCGCGCCGTCGCATAGACTGTGAGTCCTCTTGCGTGAAAGGCTCGGGCCAAATAGTCGCCCAGGCCTCCCTGTGAGCAGCCGGTGATGAGAACAGTTCGTGGAGCCATGATGTTCGTGAGAGGTAGGTGTAAGAGGCAGGAGTAGGAGGCAGTGTGAAAATGGGCATGAGATACTGCTGATTTCGGTGTATGTGCCGTGTAGTTATGTAGTGCTGAATAGGTGCCAGCTTACTCAGAAGCGGATTCCCGGAGCCAAATGATGGACCGGAATTTCCGGGACTTTCTAAACTGCGCGGCGTTGAGACGGAGAGTTTCCGGAGAGTTCTAAATGGCGCGGCGTGGAGAAAGGGAAGTCCAGCTGCACAGACACGGATTTTCCAACAGGTTGATATGGAATCAAAGTGGAATCAAAGAATAGCGGCACGTACCTCGTAAATGCATTAGTCTGTATTTGGCATAGTAAAGCGTAGAGTCATTGTGAGCCATCTTTTCAGGGGTGCTGAAATCTAGCCAGGATTGTACTATGTATTTTCGCCCGGCTTTTCTACTCCGTACTCCGTGCAGAGTGACGCCTAAATTGGGTCAGGTGATTGACATGTGGTAGCGCGACTGCTTACTCAAACGCGTATTAAGGTGCTTACAAGATCTCTTGCCGAGACCCATATATATAGCCCAATCATACGCGTATTACCGACTTGCTCTCTTGGCTGTCTGGATAGCGGTCATATTTCCAAGCACCAACATGGGTTTGTTGTGAACATGGCAAGGCATTGATGAATATGCGCTTCTTTTCGTTTGTTTTTGTCATGTCTCTACCGTGTAAGCTGTACCATAGTATGAATCTTCCTCCCGGCATGTGTATGACTAGAAAGGACGGCTTCTGACAAAGGCTTGCTCTCTCGCTATGATCGCCGTATCATTCCTTTCCCTAAATCACCTACATAGTAGACAATTCTTCATTCCTTTATCTTGGGCCCAGCGTGCAAGAGGGGTTGAACTTTTAGTTGGCTACGTATAGTATATTGACCTCTATCTGGGCTAAGATACATTCTCTGTCGGTAAGCCGGCTAGTAATTAGTAACAAAGTGCACTTGTGAAGCCACCTGTGACCCTGTACGACCGCAGGTGGTACCTACTGGAGATATACAATAGCCTATTAGTGATACTTCTGTTGATTGTTGTCTAAGTCTAAGTCTACGTCTATGGGACAGTCTGATTAAGTAGACGCAGGGACTTCTGTGCGGTGGAGCTTCATTTCAGTCCTTCTGGACCTATAGGGCCCCTCCCCCCCCTTCGTCGTATTCGTCTAGTCTCTACTCGTATACCGACATTCTCCTTTCGAATTCGGCTGTATCTTTGGTGTTTAAGCCGACGTCGTCTCTCATTGTACCTGAAATACAAAGTAGGAAGGCTCTTAGACTAGAGATGCTACAACGAGCGGCTTAGAATCTTCAAACCTGGTGAGCTCTAACCTACCGGTCCAGAAGAGCAGATCCCGTCTTTGCACTCTTTGCACCGAATATCCTGGCTGTCTTCAGATTCGATCTTGCACTGGTAGATCATCTCTGGGAGAATGAACCCCCCATTAATGTATTCACCTGCCAGACGTTCTCTGAAGTTCTGAAATGCTGTGGCGCGTGTTGTTTTTGAACGCGGGTCGCCAACGCCCAAAACGGATTCCGAATAGCCTTGGGTGCTGTAGATATTGGCCATATTTAAATTGTTATCGTTTCCTTGGGTCCGCCAAAGAAATGCCATGCTTAGCAGAGGCGTATCGCTGTCCCAATTGATTTGATAGCCTTCAATTAGAGCAGGCTTTGTATTGACAGTGTGGCCTGCGTGCATGCCCCAGCCTTCAATGCCCTGCGAGCCCGTTAAATACGCCGACACAAAGACGGGTGCTCCATCTAAAACCTCCTTAATAGTAGTCCATCCAATAACTTTCAGCAGATTAGGCGGCGGGGCCATTGTAGGCAGATCGGGCGAGGAGATTAGAGACAAATCATGATTGTACCCAGCTGGGTACTTCAGGATGCGGCTGGGGTTGTCATAAACATGAGTAATACAACCTACCCGCCGTCCTTCGACAAGGCGGACCTCCTTTCCAAGAGGCAAGTTAAAGCTGTCCTTTGCAGTGGTAGGGTCGGAAAGCAAGAGAGGCAGCTTCGGTATCTGTGTCGCAAAACTAATCTTTCGCAGCACTTGCCAGATTCTAAAAGAGACCGCTGATATGCTGCGGAGAACCATGTTGGTTCCTAGCCCTGGTTGCACAAATCCATGTGTTACAGTCGTCCAAACTGACTCCTGTGTTGGGAGTTGGAGACGTAAGCCGAGCGCACACACACCAACTCCTTCGGCTGTAACCGCCGAGCCACTATTCACATCAGCCGTAGGTCTCATAGCGGCAACGCAGAAGTAAAGCGGCGTATAGATTATTAATTCGGTCGATAACGAGTCGAAGTTGTACTGGTCGGTGTCGAGGTCGCGCTGGCTATGGTAGAGTAGGACAATCGCATAGGCAAAGCGAACTTGGCCGCCGTACGCCCGGGGAGAAGTTTCCTTCAAATTCGCCAGGGTTTGCGGACCGAGCACTCAATGGGGATTGATGTGATCGGACGATAAGATTTTCGTGTCGAAAATGAAACGCCGTGGCAAAATTGGTCTCTCATCCCGAGGCATCGTATAAATAGGCAGACCGCTGGCAAAAAGATGGCCCTCGTTCGTTGCAAACAAAACCGTCCACTCGCCAAAATCGCGAGTAGCTGGCCGTGCTGACTAGACAAACGTCACTATTACCTGCCAGACCGGGATGGTACGTCTGTAGTAGGGCTTGGTTCTCCTCCGTGACGTTTGTCTCTAATAAAGGCCTTGCAGCTGCTAGATGCCGCGGTCCCCACACGTTGCTGGGAGTCCCTTCAAGAACGGGTCAGGGTCAGTCTATAGAATACACTAGTAAACTCCTCTCGCTATTATGCACTCACTCTCAACATTATATAGTTCGGTAGAATAACAGGAGGAACCGATTTCGCCATGATCTAACAAATCTTGAAGAATATTAGGGTGACTAGGTAGTTCTTGACGTTTCTCTTTTCTCAGGCGCTTCGTCGCAGACATAATGGTGATATAATACTGATGATGGCTATGCGGACGAAGGAGTAGAGGCAAGGGAAGGTGACATAAATCTGGACAAAGGGAGACTCCCACACGCTATTATATAGGCGGAGACTAGCCCTCACCACATGAACAGTAGGCGTGGGTCCTTTTACCTAGTCATAGCTGTGACTAATGGCATGATTAAGTAGGGAAATGACAAACTGCGTCTCTTGCAGATCGAATTAGTGAATAATCCGTCGCAGCTTAATAATACACTGACTAGATGAGATGATGATACACCTCTGCTCACAAGACCACTCATAATATATTAGGACCCACGCCTACTGTCACGTGGTGAGGGCTAGCCTTCGCCTATATATAGCTGGTGAGAGTCTGCCTCGCAGTCTCCCTTAGTCCATAGAACCTAGAGATCTATGTCCACCTTCCCTTGCCTCTACTCCTTCGTCCGTCTAGCCTTCGTCATAATAACTAAACGGAACCTAAAATTCGATAAAAAGTAAAAAAATGGTCGTAAAACACGCAATGGCTTTTTGCATGGGATTTATCCAGGGAAACTGTAGCTCTACTGGATGTGATTTCACCTACACTCTTTTTTCAGCACAGCTATTTTTCATGGTATAAGAGATAAGGACCAACACAGCAGGTTACGTGTTTAGGGCACTCTAGGTACCAGCCCGCACGGGACGTGATTGTAGAGCTTGGCCAGCGAAAAATAACCAGGCCAAGAGCCATGTATGCGTAACTATAGTCTGGATAATGGCAGTTTTCATGTAAAATATGCCTTGGTTAAATTGAATAAAATAAATGCTCGCGTTACAGATGAGACACGAATTATCCGTGTGCTCCAACGCAATGTGGGAAAGCATCCCCAGTTGGGAGAGAACGAAGCGACTACAAACTGGCGTTGATCGAAATTCTGCAAGACCGATATGGTATGTGCACATACCAACTCTATTTCTCACGTTGAATTCGAATTGTCCGCACAGGAGAAAGCAGCCGAGCCGCCCGACTCGTTGTACGAGTCAATAATGCCAACCACGGAGCCATAGGTACCAGCAATCATCAAGAATGTACCAGACACAATAACAAATATGCTCCACAGGACCATGACCTTCCAGCCGAGCCTCTTCTCGTCTCTGCCCTTGGACCAGTTGTCATAGAGCCACATGCAACCCATAGGCATGAAAGACAAGAGTGTTCCAAGCAAGGCACCGATCAGCGAGACGAGGCCGCCAAAAACAGGAATAGTACTGGCAATGATATAAGCAGTGATCGTCACGCCGAATGTGCAGCCGAGCCAAGTGGCCCAATGGATGACGGTATTGGCAGAGAGATGTTTGGTGCCACGAAGAAAACGGATAAAGATAAACTTTCCGGGCAACTGTCGCGAGTTATATTAGTACAGTGTACTTTTAACTTGTGAGGACTACACAGATGAACACGGAAAACGGGGCGGAAGAAAAACTCACGTGAATAACAAGGATCGTAGTCACCAGGAGACCGGGGAGAGCGAGACCGTAGCACACCTTTTTCAAGGTAGGCCCGGCCGATCCAAGAGCGGGTGAGGCCACATAAGAACCACAAAAGTAGTAGACAACACAGCCGATGGCAATGTAAATGCTGGTCACGCCACCCTGGCAAATGAGAAGAGAGCGAGTATAGTGACGCGGGTCGCGCATTTCCGAGGCAATCGCAAAAAAGGCAGGAGTACCGGCAAAGGCAAACACAATGGCAGAGACCGCGGTGATGGCTTCCGTAAAGGACGGCGAGTTGACCACTTTGAAGTCGGAAATCCAATGCCCAGTTGTCGGTGCCGCGGCTGGCCGATCCTGCAGGCCAACAGCGATCGTGACAGTGAGAACTGAGGAGCAGGGTCGTTAGCTAGCTGATCAAGCTGATGATCAGAGATGGCAAAGCAATCTAGCAAGGGCAACTTACTAGAGCTCAGAATGCACGTCAGCCCGACCCACGCGAGCCAACTGATTCTACCGAGAGTCTGGATGCTGGCCAGTACGAAGCCAGCAATGGCCGCAACGGCCACAAACACTGCGGTGCAGGCGCCGTGCGTAGAAACTGCATTCAAACCGATGGAGATGCCTAGCATTCCGGATCCTGCGACAAAGATCCAATCTGGTAACGGTCAGCAAGCAGCAATTAGAACGGCAAATAGCCCACAGCACTCGACGTACAGAGACAGTATGCTGCACCCATAAACTCGCGGCCAATGCGGCCAAACAACAGCTGGCCAACATCGTCGATGCTGTACACTTCAGGGTGCCGGATTTTGAAGGCACCGACCATGTAGTCTGACCAGGTGGTGATGGCAGAAATCGCACAGAGCACGATCACGCCAGGGACAATGCCGAGGGTGTCAAACGTGGACGGGATGGAGAGGACACCCAGGCCAATCTGAGTCTTCATCATGAGGGCCACCGTGCCTACCCAGCCCACCTGTTGTGCGTCAGTCAGGCTACGGCCGGCCTGCACAAGGCTCCGCGGGTCAGACTTACATTTCTGTAGTTGGGGCCGTTCTCCGTCATGTCACCAAAGACGGCATCGTGGACTTCGCCAACCTGGGCGATGTCGCCGACGTAGCCGAGTTCAGCTGTTTCAGATGGAGCGGATTCCGCTGCTGGCAACTTGCTTTTATAAATCGACATCTTGACCATTCGTCATGTTAGAACCCCCAGAGGAGCGGGCGAACCAAAAGTGAAAATGGATGTGTCAGTCACTATTTTTGCCATAGCTGTCAAAGGAGGCTCGAATGTTTGTTTTTATCTCAGAGCTGGGTTAATTACACCTGTTACACCTGTTTGCAAGAACAGGTAACTTGCTCGCTCGTGTAAAAGTGCCCCTTCCCCGCGAGCTATTTACACGCATTACAAGCTAGCTCTATGGGGCAACAACTTTATCGGATAAGACGCCTTGGTAACTAGGAATCTACTTCGGCTGTCCTACCGTGGAGGGGCGGCTTGTCACCCGAGTAGTTGTAGATATAAGACCCACAAAGACCAATGCGCATACGAATACATTTGAACTATTACATGATATCAAACAGAGATCTTTGGCGCTAGATAAACCCGCCTAGATATTAAGCAAGCTTTCGCGTAGGACGGAAAAGAAGCCGGGTGAGTTATAAGTGGCGAGAGGGGTTGTAGTGGATTCCTTTTTTTAAACTTGTTCCGACCTGGCTTGTCGTGACATTCCACTTACACGGGCGTGGTCGTACGGGGGCATGGCTGTGCGCACCGTGATGTCACCAGGCCCTGCTGTCAAACTAGGTAGGTCAAGCTCGTTGGGACTTCCCTTGGCCCTTCCAAGGCCTGAGCAGATGGGTGCGAACCGAGGAAGTGAGCGTCCCCCTGGTAAAGTGCCTGTAGTTGGAAGAGTGGTGCAAAGATAACGTGACCATGTGAATTTGCGTACGAGCTGCACTTGCCCCTACATTTATACCAGCCAGCTGACCCAAAGACATGCACGTCTGGCCCGGGATTCTTTGTGTGCTGCTCGAGATATCGCATGATACACGGCCACCTCGTCCTGGATCTTGTGATTCTTTACATTGTAAGCACATACAGGTACAGGTGAATGAAAAATCAGGGTTGTACAAGAGTTTATTAGAAAAACAGGCGGTATGTACATAGTCCCGCCAAGGATCTCTTGTGTGGCAGAAGTGATTGGATTTTATAAAGTAAAAACTAAAAGAGAATAAGATACGGGGGCACCCAGACGAGAGTGCTACTGGCAGAAATGCCATTTGTCTCCCACGCGGAATCCCTCTGGGTAAGGATCCGTCCGGTGCAGAACATACTGCTTGTAGCTGGTGATCCAGGCACTGCCCTGGACTGCAGGCAGAACAGCGTCATAATGGCCGACTTTTGTTGTTCCACGAATGCGCCCAATAAACTCGGAGTCAATGATACTCCGGTGGCGGAGGTCCTGCTTCTCGGTGAGCTGCCCCCGCGCGTGGAGCACGGCAAGGCGTGCGCACGTCCCGGTTCCACACGGGCTTCGGTCGAGTCGTCCGGGGGACACGACGACAGTGTTGGAGGACGTCACAAACAGCTCGTCCGTCTCCAGTGGTCCTGTAAATTGCAAAATGGAGACGCCCCGGATGGATGGGTTCTCGGGATGGACCGCCTCCACCTGCTCCTGCACTGCCTTCTTGATACGTTCCCCCACCTCCACGAGCTTAGCGCCCTGCTTGCTCTTGATGTCCAGTCCCACCGATGCGGCATTGACGAGCACGTAAATCATGCCGCCCCAAGCCACGTCGACGGTGACGTCTCCCAGCCCAGGGACAGACACCCTGCGATCGAGGCAGAAGACAAAGGCCGGGACGTTGTGAAACTCCACAGACGTGCACTTTCCCGCCTCGCATGCGGCCTCGATCGTGACCAGCCCCGCGGGCGTGTCCAGTTTGAGAGTGGATTTTGGCTCCTGCATGGTGACCATGCCCGTCTCCAGCAGAACGGTGGCCGTGGCAATGGTATTGGCACCGGACATGGGGGGGTATTCCTCATGTTCCATGATGATGAAGCCCGCGTCCGCTTCAGGGTGACAGGGGGGCAGGACAAGGTTCAGGCACATGGCGGAGCAGCCGCGTGGCTCGTTCATCAGGAGTTGGCGTGTGCCGTCTGCCTTGGTCCACAGGTGCATCATCTTCTCGTACATGGTCTTGCCCGGCACGTCGAGAAAGCCGCCGGTGATGACATCACACACCTCGCCGGCGCAATGGATGCCGACGACGTTGAGAGTGCGAAGAAAAGACATGGCAAACCCGGCTCGACTGCTGGGACGGCTTGTCGTGTTTCGTGGACAGATGTGGAGCTGCCAGTAGCGATGGGGCGCCACGATGTAAAAGTCTCGCACTGCTGGGCGGAGAAATACTTCTGGAAGTGAGATGACAAGGCCAGCATCCCCGGATGTGATTCCTGAAAGACCATCGGGAGCAGATCCGCTCAGGAATGCCAGAGCCTGGTGGCGTCCCACTTGTCGTCGGCCATTGAGCCGGGTGTCTTCCCGCGGCTGGCTTCAATGTTCTATCCGGAAGGGCGGGACAGCAGGATGACGGGCACACTCTGGGAATTCTGATTTTCCATACGTGATCCGCTGTTCTAGGAGCACGGCAGTTGATCCGCGTTTCGATCTTTTCAAAAAAAAAAAGACAAGAATAGCCGCGACCAGCAGAGTACTTTCCCGTGCCTGATACAGGGAAAGAACAGGACTAAAAGTAGCCAGATTCTACGGACAGCAGGATGGGGTACACGATTCTCGACAACACGAGGGTCCATGAACTGCTGATCAACCTCTCCCGCCATGAAATTGTCGAGTTTCTCAGGCGCCTCGAAAGCACGCTGCAAGAATTCGCCACGGGCGAGGAGCGGAACTACCAACCGGAAACAGGCAGCGTAGCCCGGCCAGACGGGCAGCGGGTCCTCTTCAGACCATTCACGTCGGAGACAGCAGTCGGCACAAAGCTGATTGTCGAGCCAGCACCGGCTCCGGATGGGAGGCGGCCGCCCATCTCTGGCATCCTCGTCGTGTGCGACAAGATGGGATCGCTTTCTGGTATTCTTGCGGCCGAGGAGCTGACGGGGTACCGGACATCGCTCAGCATCATGATTCCCTTTTCCTGGAGAAAACACGTCGACCACATTGTGGTCTTTGGCGCCGGCATGCAAGCTCTGTGGCACTCGCGGCTGGCTCTGGGGCTGCGCGGCGCCGACATCCAGACCATCACCTACGTGAACCCCACCGAGAGCCGGGCAACGCAGCTCATGGGGCAGATCCGGGAGGAGAACGAGGCACACTGGAAATCCCCCTGTCAGTTTACCCACGTCGCCGGAAGCCCATCCGGACGCAGCGATGCCCTCCAGAAGGCTCTGCAGCTCGCCGACGCCGTATTTTGCACCACGCCGTCGAAGGCGCCGCTGTTCCCGGCCGAATACATCCTGAGAGGCGAAGAGGGAGCGCGGCAGCCCTTTGTCGCTGCGGTGGGCTCCTGGCAGGCGGACATGATCGAGCTGCATCCAGACATCATGCACCACGCCGCGGACAGAAACAGCCTTCTTGTCGACGACCGCGTCTTTGCGCTAGAGAACACGGGCGAGCTCACACAGAGCGGCCTGACGCTGGACGATATGGTGGATATTGGGAGAGCCATCGAGGTGAGAGCAGGGGCCCAGGGCCCGCTAGAAGATGGAACGAGTGCCGAGGCGCTGCGGCAGAGGACATCCGAGGGATTTCTCGTGTACAAGAGCGTGGGCGTCAGCCTCACGGATCTCACGGCCGCCAGTGTCCTACTCGACTTGGCTGGCAAGGCATAGAAGCATCAGGCCACGTAGAAACCCGCAGGGGGCGAATCTAAGCCTTTATCATGTCGCTCTGCTGGTGGGTGTGCATTTATAGACGTCTTATCTAGGGAGGGGCCAAGTGGGTGCTAGAATCCGAAAATTCACTGCTTATCTTGCGTTGTCATAGTTCGCTATGGTCTGCTGTAACAGAAACCCCTAACACCCCGCATTATCCAGCAGCAATGCTCGCGTGGTGGATAGGGGACTCTCCATAACCTGGAATGCCTTCCGCCGCGCTCATCTCACGCAACATAATAGACTACAAACAACAAAAAACAATGACTATGGAAACAAGTCAGCCGAAATACCGGGACCGCGTCTCCTCCAAACGAACGTCAAACGCGTATGTCTCCATATTCTCCTTCTCTCTCAGTCTTCTCCTGTCAAACGGCTGCTGTCCTACAGTAGACGCACGTTCACTGGCTAATAAGCACGCACCTAGGTGTGTTCGCTGCCGTCGTCTCAAAATCAAATGTTCGGGCTCCCAGCCTTGCCATGGCTGTCTGAAGCGGCAGGTCTCATGTGAGGTTGATCCACGGGACCAAAAGATTGTCGTGTCACGTGGGTAAGTAAACATGACCGCACGTCGTCTGTACAGGGTTTCTCAGACACTCACCGGTCCAGATATATTATGGATCTCCAGCAGTCCCTCCGTGAGGCAGAGCAGCGCTATCTCCTGCAGCCAGAGTCAGCCTCCGGCGGTCCGGCCGCTAGCCGGATACAGGGCCGGGTCGATGAACATGGTAAGCCACGGACTCGGGTGCATGAGCACAAGCACACCACAATGTTTGGCTGCTAGATGTATTCCCATTAACATCTCAGATGCAGCTGCTGGTCAGCGCACGCCGTGCCCGCCATACGCCACGCCCCTACCCGATGATCCTGCCGGCCGATCCACGGCGATCCCAGATCCCCGCGACCAGATCGACCCGGCCTCGTCGACCGTCGCGAACCCCCTCTCCCTTCGACACACTGAATTCACGCTGTCAGCCAGTGGAACAGCACGTACGTACATAGCAGTAGTACTCCTGAGCCCCCCTAGTCCGGCGTCTCCTAAACAGTTCTTCTCCCAGACTACATGGGCACCTCGTCGAACTGGTCTTTTACGCGTCGTGTCCTGAATCTGGCCCATGCTCAGCTCTGCGACTCGCCAGCCCCCCCGCAGTCCTTGCTCTTCGATGGTGCCGTCTACACCATCAACTGGGACACTGTCAAGGCGGCCCCGGACAGCTCGTATCCCCTGCCCGAGCTTCCTACTCTGGACCACGCCATCTATCTCATCAACACCGTTCAGTTCAACTGCTGCCAGCTCTTCCATCTCTTCGACAAGGAAGAATTCATGTACCACTGCCACAGGTTCTACGCCAGCCCCAAGCCCAACATCGAAGCGGCCGGCCTGTGGTATTTGCACTTTTGCTTTGTCATCGCTCTCGGTAAGGCCTTCCAGTCGCGGCGTCGAGGAGCTGATATACCGTTTGGACCAGACTTTTTCCTGTCCATCTTCCGCCAGTTTCCCTGCACCGGAAGCTTAATCCAGCAGCCTCTCGCGGCCGTAGAGATACTCTGCTGCGCCGTCCTTTGCCTGCAGTGCATCGACCATCGCTATCACGCGCACATCATGGTGAGCCCCTGCCGCGTCTCCCGCGTCGCTCCTCTCTGCTGCAAAATTGTCTGACATGGTCTGGGCTCCCGGCCGGACATAGATTGGGGAGGCGGTACGCATTGCGCTCTTCAACGGCTGGCACACCGACATGCGGGCCCACGGCCAGGGGGACCACTATGTTGAGCGCTGTCGGCGAGCCTGGTGGACGGTGTATGTGCTGGACAGGGAGATGGCGTCTCTGCTGGGCATTCCCGTGTCCATCCATGATGACGATATCAACTGTCCTTTGCCCGTCTTTGGTGGCCAGCCTCAGCGAATGGCGACCCTCAACATGCAGGTCAAGCTGTGCCGCATCATTGCCGATATCAGCCAAAGTAGGAAAAGGCCGCATGGCGTGTGTGCTACCGTTCTCGGCTGACGTTTTCTCAGAGCTCTACGGAAATGATGGAAGCGTGCACTGCCGATACTTGAGTCGAGCCAAACTGATCCTGAGGGATATTGCCAATCTGTCGGAAGAATTAAGGGGGGAATTCCCACTGCAGCCTAGGGAGAGTCTGCATGGCATATCCAGGACGGCGTCGCATCTTCATCTGCTCTACCACCGCGTATGTTCCGCCGCCTTCACGGGATGCCTTTCCTCCCCTGCTCCTGCTTACCCTTTATTAGTGCATCACCCTCGTTACCCGACCGCTCCTCTATTATCTTCTCAAGATGCGGTTCTCGTCGTCTGATGACTACTTTGAGACTCTCGATTCCATGAAGACCGTGCGGAGTCTCGTCAGGCTGTGCATCGAAACGTCCCAGTCCATGGTATCGATCCTCGAGTGTCTGATGAACCAAGGACTTCTTGGTGAGTGGACCCCACTTCCGCCTGTCAACATCCGAGCCGTGAACGGGACTCTCTATAGATCGCGGACAGCTAATCTGTCTCTCATTCTCAGGCGCCTTTTTCCCGTACGATACGGAAGCCGTGTTCGTGTCGACGACCAACTTGTTGCTTGGCCCTGCCGTGGATTCCCACTTCTCAGACGAAGACAGGACGTGGCTGGACAAGGCGCATGACATTTTTGATGATATGATCAGCCACGGCAATCAGGTGGCCAAGTATAGGAAGGAAGAGCTGAAGCAGCTAGGCGAACTGCTTGCCCAGTTCAAAGCAGTCCATAATATTCGGCAGTCGATGGAGACAACCGCCACGCCCACGGCGCCTGGGCCGTCGGAGATGCACAATGTGGATGTCGCACCCTCCACGGTGGCCGCTGCCGATATGCAAACAGGACCGGCAGAGCCAACCAGCCGAGGCATAGCCAGCCACGAGACCGAGACCGAGACCGAGCCGCCGAGGCTGCAGATGGAGGATCCCATACTCTCAGACATTTTTGGCACGGGCTTTACGCGAGAGCATCTCATGGGAGTATCGGATGCCATTAATGATGACGACATGGTATGGATGTGTGAGACAATCTTGGCACATGACGGCCACTAGAATCTATGTAGTGCAACTGCGTCTTTGTAGCATCTGTATTCTACGGGGAATGAAATATCAGAACTAGGTATGGGTTGGGCTATGTGTCCATAAAAGGAACGTGTATCCATTTTGCCGGAATGCAACCTCTACAGCCTCGACACATGAGGCCGATCCAGATCCTTTAGCTCCTTGACATCGCCCAGGCGCCAGCTCACATGTCCGCCCCAGTCGCTGTCATCCTCCGTCGAAGGCGGCGCCTTCCACCTAAATTGCCGCGTCGGCTGCTTCCCATCAGGCGCCAGCAAGAGATCCTTGACCCAGTTTCCTACGATGGGGTACATCTTGAAGCCATGGCCAGAGTCGCCTGACATGAGAAGCACAGACGAGTTCGTGTGGGGGACGTAGTCGATGATGAAGTCCGAGTCGCTGGTGTCGGCAAACCAGCACAAGGTCTGCTTGACCAGAGGCCGATCGGCCAGCGCCGGAAGTGTCTGCTGCAGAAGACGACGCAGCTGGTTCTGGTCCTGGAGCGGCATGAAGGCGCTCTCCCGGACGGACTCGGGAGGGTGGGACACCCCAGTCTTGTGATCCGTGTTCACGTAGCCACCGCCCATCGGGCAGAGCTTGAGCAGGTTGGTCTTCGGATCGGGCTCGAAGAAGAAGCCCAGGTCGCGCGCGTAGGTCACGGGAATCCCGCGAAGCGCCGACGCCTCGTCGTCCGTCAGCTGGACATGCGCCACCGACCAGGACTTTGCCACGACCTGCCGGCCGCACTCGGGGACGAGACGCGCGGCGGCGGCGCCGGCAGCGACAATAACCAGCTTGGCGGAAAACGTGCTCGTCTTGGTCTGGACACCGGTGCTCCTGCGGACGCCATTCGCCTCCTCGAACAGAATGTTCGTCACGCTGCCCGCGTCACCCGAGAAGAACTTGACGCCGCGTTCTCGCACCACGCGATATACGCCCAGCAGGGCGTTGCCGGAGTGGGCATAGCCATCCAGCTTGTTCAGGTAGCCGTGCCAGCCCGGGAGCGATCCGTCCCGGTACTGCCAGCAGTGTTGTCGAATGTCGGCGGGGCCGTCGATAGGAACGACGTGCGCTTGGATCCGCGGGTCCTTCTCGGCGGCCTCGCGGAACCGGTTCAGCGTCGCCGTGGCACGGTCAGGCGCATCGCCAGATACGCAGTGCAGAAACCCCGTCTGGTGAAAGTGCGGTGCAAACAGCGGAGTCTTCCAGGCCTCCATGGCATCCTTGTCACCAGGTCAGAACGAGCCCGCGGCGTGTGACGGGGAGAGAACGTACCAGTGTCAGCTGAGTATAGAACGGATCTTCATACTCGGCACGCACGATTTTGTTGATGTCGTTGGCAGCGGAGAAACGAGAAGGCAGGCTGTCGTCCTTCTCGAGAACTGTAATGTCCTGGAAGCCTGCCTCGGTCAGTCGCAGCGCCGTGGACAAGCCAAAGGCACCGGCGCCGACGATGATGATGGGATCAGACTGTGAGAAAGACATGCTGGAGTGTTCTCGTGGTTTCCTACGAGACATGCATCGAACTGGTGCTCTACGGCTTCTATTAAGTATGGCCTTTTCGTATCTGTTCTCGACTGCAAAGTTCCCCGCGACAGTAGACCGACAGCGCAACTCGCTTCAGCTAAGACTCGACTCCAGTTGTGGCATGCTTCATCAGGCCATCAAGACACGGAAGCCAGCAAGGCTTGTACACCGCGTGCCATGGTGTCCCATGTCAACGTCGCTCTCAGTAGTGACGGGTTGGCCTCCGTGGTGGATCACGGAATGTGCTTATCCTTATCTCGTACAGTTTACTACCGGACGGGTTGGCATCCGTTTCTCGGGCGGGGCAAGAGAGTGCTAGTCGTAATCCGGCGCTGCTCAGATAGCCTCCCGGATTCGGATTTTCAGGGTCCACGCCATCCCCCCAGCCAGAGGGAGCGAATGCTTAAACAGTATCTGCCATGGCTTGAATCTGGCCATTCTTGTGAACAAGTTCATTATTGGGTCAATAAAGTGAAATTTGTAAATGGTACGTTAAAGTAGAGTGGGCGTGCAAAACAAGAGAGGAGTCCTCTGGAGCCTCCTTGGCTGAATTCTACTATCTTTTTTTATAGCTACATTACTTGAACTACCTCCTCTTGCCCAACGGGCTGAGCAGTTGAGTTCTCTTTGCACTCACGTGGATTGCACATTATTTGTTGCTGGGATAGAGGAAGCCATCGTCCAAGGGATAGAGTTCCTCCTTGATGGTTCTTGGACTTGTGAACCGACGAAGAATATCAGAGCTTCCAGCCTTGTCGTTGGTGCCGCTGCTGCGAGAGCCACCAAACGACTGCTGGCCGATGAGAGCCGCTGTTGTTTTGCAGTCTGAGCGTGATGTGTTAGCTGTCGATAGTACCAGAAGAAAACGGGCGGAGCAAAAAAAATGAGAGAAAAAAAAAAGAAGACAACATACTTATGTAGAAATTGCCAGCCGAGTACCGCAAAGCATCCTCGGCCTGGCGGATGGCACGCCGGTCATTGGCAAAAACGGCACCCGTCAAGGCGAGTCCCCCTCCGTTCTGGTCAATGTTGGCAAGGAGGCTACTCCACTCGGAATCCTCATAGACACTGATGGCCAGAACGGGACCGAAAATCTCTTCATTGAAGAGCCGATGATTGGGAGAATTGGCCTGGTAAACAGTAGGCTGGATGTAGAAACCCTCTGTGTCGTCGTATGTCCCACCAGCAAGAAGCTTCAGGTCCGGGTCCTTGTTTGACTGATCCATGATGGACTTGATCTTATCAAACGACCGCCGGTGGATCACAGGGCCCGCAAACGCGCCAAAGTCACCGTCGGGGCTGCCCACTGTAATGCCCGCCACGGCAGTCTGGAGCAGAGAGATGAATTCGTCCGCACGCGACGCCGGGATGTAGGCACGGGAAGTGGCGGAGCACTTCTGTCCTTGGTATTCAAAGGCGCCGCGGACCGTGTGGTTGACGGCACTCGTAATGTCCGCGCTGGCGTGGATGAGGTGGAAGTTCTTGCCGCTTGTTTCGCCCACTACACGGGGGAATTCGCGGTAGGTTTTCGCAGCAATGCCGTTCCCGATCCTACCATAAAGCATGCGGAACGTGTCAGAGGATCCAATAAAGTTGAGGCCCGCAAAGTCTCGGTGGCCCAAGACGACATCCGTTACAAGCTCGGCGTCTCCCGGGACGAACTGGATAACATCTGGGGGCAAGCCTGCTTCGAGGAGAATCTTGTAGACGATCGTGCTGGCATACACATTGGAGGGCGATGGCTTCCACAGGACAACGTTGCCCATCAAGGCGGGGCCGGATGTCAGACTGCCTCCGAGGGCGGTAAAGTTGAAGGGTGAAACGGCGTACACAAATCCTTCGAGCGGACGATAGTCCATTCTCCTTTTTTTCCCAAGAGGTCAGCATACGGAATGCGTGTTCTACCGTCAACGACTATGCCAAGGATTCACGCATATGCACATACGTCCAGATACCGTCCGTGCCACGGGTGGGCTGTCTCGCGTGGATCTCGGCCGCATAGTGACAGTTGAGGCGGAAGAAGTCTGCCAGCTCGGCAGCAGCATCGATTTCTGCCTGCCACACATTCTTCCCCTGGCCCAGCATGGTGGCCGCGATCAGCTCGTATCGGTACTTGCCAACAATCAGCTCGGCTGCCCGCTGGAAGATGGCCGCCTTGTCGACGAACGGGGTCTCTTCCCACTCCTTCTTGGCGGCCAGGGCGGACTCGATGGCTTGGGAGACCTGGTCCCTCGTGGCCAGCGGGAACTTGGTGAAGACCTGTTTGTGATCGGACGGCATCACCTGGTCCTCTGTCTTCGACACCGCCTGACTCTGACCTTGGAAGTAGATCTCGCTGCGGACAGGCAGCTCTGATCGAAGCTTGCGCAGGGCTTCCTCAACTTAGGCGCGCTCTGGAGAGCCTCTCTCGTAGGTGGGCTAAGAATGAGTCCAATCAGCCAAATCCATGCCTTTTTTTTACAGGAGCAACCCCTCATCCCATCATCCACGGCCACCCACATTAACCTCATTGCGAGCTGTCGGCAACACAAAGGGCATAGTTACTTGGGACCGCATCTGGAACCGGAGCGAGGACGTTGGGATGCGCGAAGTGGTCTGGCTCTTGGGAAGCCGAGCAAAGGTCTTTGTAGAGAGCATAACGACAGGCCTTCTCAAGGTCTGTTCCAAGTTCGTTCCGAGTTGATTCTGAAGCTCTGATCCGCGTATTTCGTCGGCAGCTGGTGTTAGAAGAGCAGGTGGAAGGAAGATGGGTGTTGCAGTATTCATAGGGAGGAATTCATCAAACTAACAATCTATTTCCCCACCCTTCTTACACCAGCTTTAGTTATGTTTCCCCTTTTGGTAATTTTCGAGTCTTTGCCAGCATCGGAGACGCAGCCGCGAACTACTGATGTTATCGGTAACAAAGCCGGCTGGGTTCATTGTGTCACTGGTATGCCGTTATCGCACGTATCCCTGAAGGAGCTGCGGGGAGCTACTCTGTAGATTTCGATAGCTCCAGATGTTCAGGTTCCCATGGAAATAGACACACTATTGCGTCACTAGAGCGAGACACAGACTGTAAGTATACACTCCATGCTTTTTCCCAATATGCAGCTTGTACACATTTCGCATCTCATACAGAATGCCCCAACAGAGCGTGGGACAGACGTCCCAAATTAAAAATCAGGCAAAGCGGCTGGTTGCTGATTGTATGGCTGGCTGCATGTCCGCTTTTCTCATTTCTCCTGTTCTTGTCATTCTCGATAGGTATGACGTGGAGGACTGCCTTGAAAATCAAAGCAACACAGGACAACTAACTGATGTAGGTCCATTGTTGAGCAGGCCACGTCTGGACAGTCGCTTGTGCGAACAGTGTCACGACATGGCCTGGCCGCTTTTATCAAGCCCGGCACATTCCTCCTGTCCACACCGTCAAAGATTATGTTTACGCTCTACGCTGCAACATTCACCGTCGCCAACTGTGCCAATACTTTATGCCAGGAATTCACACACGAAGCAATCGGGAGCCTGGTTGTTTTTGCATCGACATTTGCCGTCAACGTACCATTGGGGGTCTGGAAAGACGTTCGATTCTCTCAACTGTTTAGGGCGAGAACGGCGAGGCCACCGGCTGGGATAACATGGGCCCCAACCGTCACGTTCTTGGCCCGTGATGCCGTCACCATCTTTGGCTCGTTTACGTTACCGCCTTGGGTTTCCGCAGCCATTCCAAAGGAGTGGATACAAGACGAAGCGGCAAAGCAAGTATTGGCACAACTGGTGGTGCCAATGACTTCTCAGGTGGCTGCAACGCCTCTGCATGTCCTCGGGATGGATTACGCAAGTCGGCCAGACGACGGTACGCTCGGCGAAAGAATATCAAGGACAAGATACTTTATACCTTCTACGACAGCAGCCCGGTGTTTTCGAATTATCCCTGCGTTCGGCATTGGGGCGTTGGCAAACAGCAGTCTACGAACAGCATTTCATGGGGTCACTTTTCCAGGCGGCAGCGAAAGGGAAGAAAAAGCATAGATACGTAATAGATAAATTCGATAACGAAAAGGTAAGACTTCTATAGGGCAATTCCGTCATCGATTCCATGGCTAGTTGCAAGAAACGGGGTAACAAGGATGAATCCGGTCTCCATGTAGCATGTTAGGCAACGCATTTACCAATCTTTCATGTGATGCCATTTTCGTACCTGAAGACTTGACAATAATTTGTATATGTACATATATTTCTGCGCAGATACTCTTCTTGGTTCCATCCGTATCGTCGTGGCTGTTCCGCCACTCATCTCATGAAAATCCTCCGCTTCAACTCCCTCTTCAGGGCAAGGTGCTCATCTTGGGTGCGTGCGACCGCATCCTTGTTCTCTGCTGCCCTCCGCATCAGATAGGCCAGACATTCTCCGAGCGTACCCCAAGTACTACATTTGTAGACACCAGGAGCCTCTTTGTTATGCGCATTCATGTGAACCAGATCCAGGCTGAGGTGATCCGACATGCCATGGAGCTGGGCAAAGTCCAGTGGTACTGTTGGCAGGTTGCTTCTCAGACGCGACTGATGTGTCTTGTGGGCAGCCACGAGACTTTCCCTATTGTGGCTGGCAAGGTAAAGGTAAACCGAGGGGAACGGAACTCCATTTGCCGCACCAAACCGCCCCAGCTGCCGTTTCAGTGCCCCCTGGCTGATGGAGTTGTACGCATCGTCTGTGTCTTGCTTGGAGTCGTGGATGAGCGATCGCTCATCAGATGCCATGTAGGCGCCCCTGACAAGCTTGATACCCAAGGTGAAATTTCCCGAAAGCGCTCTCTCGAGATGCTTGTCGAGGATCTCCGGGGTGCTCTTCAAGTATGCCTGGTAGGAATTGAAGACTCGTGCCACGCCATCCAGATTGTAGGTTTCGGCAAGCTCCATCCCAGCGGCGAATATCCCCCGCTGGTAGTGCTGCGACTCTGCATCGATGATTACCCGGACATTCCTGGCGCTCGCCTTCTGGCAGATCTTGTGAAGCTTTTCCATGACAGACTTTGAAGGTAGTCCTAGAGTAAATGACTGGCACGCCAGCGGGCCGGCACCTGTCAGTCTTTGCGTGGTTTCGCGAGTTAGCAAAATCGCTAGATCAAGTCTGTTCAGAATAGAGTGCTTACTTCATAGCAATCTGATCCCCTTCTCCCAGCAGGTCCACTGTCCTCAGCGTTCCTTCGCTCCATTCTTCGAGCGCATGGCAGTAATCAGGATCATCTTCCGTTGCAATGCCATGTCCGTGAGACTTGTTTTCTCTATGGTCAAAGACCGTTTCTCTCGCATAGGTGAGTAGAGTCCCCCTAAACCCCAGATCTTTCATTTGCTGGAGCGTCCGTCTAGTCTCGGTCTCGGATTCTCCCGCACAGAACTGGCTGTAGAATGTCGTCTTCAACAAAAAGTGCAGCAATGGATTCTTGTCCACATTGAAAACAACCCCTCCAGACGAACGGACAAGCCATGAGAGGAGCGCCAGTGACGGCTGTAGTAGGTACGGTTTCGAAGAAATGGTCGATATCAAGAGGGACCTAAGCAGGTTCGTCGTTGGCAGCACTGACAGAGACTCTGCTTTTGTCATTGTTTTTCCCTTGGGTGGGCCGGATTTGGGATTGCCCGCTACGGCGTGATACTGTCTGACATGTCTCGTGTTGACGAGGGCCCGCGACTTTCTCCAGGGTGCGCCGCAAATTCGTCTGGATGGATTCATTTTCCCCTGGCAGTATCGTAAAACCAAGTTTGTTCCTTTTCAGATGGATCAAGAATCAATGAGAGGCACTGAGACTCTGAGACTCTAAGACTCTGATACAGACTCTGATAAAAGGTTCCAGTAAGACTTTTTGTCTATTGATTCAGATGGGGTTTACGGCAAATTTTACATGATCTTAGCCCATTGTCCTTTGCAGGGACTGAACTTGCCATCAAACATGCCGGGCTAGATTCGCATCCCACAATTTGCGGAAATACAACGCTTCACGGCAATACCGCAACCCATCATAGAAGCTGGGAAAGATACGCGACTCAACGGCTAGAGAGGCCGTGCTAGGCGCCGGCTCCACTCCCGACAATCGCTAGCAGACCGTCCGTCGCCGATGTCGTGGGCCGGAATTTCTCCAGATTTCATGACAAACTGCGGATAGGCACCCACGTCCAGCTGATAGCCGTCACGGAATTCAACACCGACGCGGAAGTGTTGCCGTGAAGGGGGTAAAGGTGGAGATAAAGTCAAGCGTCAGCAGATTAAGAGACTCTCCGGTTGGTAACCCGATCTGATGTAGGTTTACTGGTCTGATTTCCTTCCTTTCAGTCTCTAGTTCTTATAATCCGATTTCATAATCAACATCCGTTTGAGTGTCACATATTGCATTGCGTTTGCATTGGAGTCCAAAGTCAAAACCGCATCTCCAGATTTATTGTTAACTTATAGTAAAGCAGAAAGTCAAACTAAGAAGACACCAACAGTTATGCAAACTAGCCCCCTCATCCAACCATCCCGGAAAGACCATGTCCAATGTATAAAGGAGACGCATGTGACCCTTTACAGTATATACGAACCCAAGAGAACATCCATCAGAAACCCCTGCAACCCCTGAATGCCATGGTCCGCTCAAGCCCGGTCGCCCGAGCCGCCCGAGCCACAGACGTTGTAGTTCTCCGACTCTCCGCAGTAGACGCTGGAGAGGTCCTGCCCGGCAGGGCCGATGGTGACAAAGCCCGTCCAGGTGCCGCCATGGGTCAGCTTGAGGCACTGGATGCCGCAGACGGTGCCCTTCTCCTTGCGGATCCAGTTCTCCATGGCGCCCTGGATGGTGGCCGTCTGGGCCGTCGTGTCGCAGTTGCGGCCGGTGGCTCGGAAAGAAAAGGTGGCATCGTCGTAGCTGCTGGTGTGGACCTTGCAGTCGTTGTTGTCCGAGCCGGACTTGACGAGGCCGGCAATCTGCGTGGCCAGAGAGGTGATGCCAAAAGCGGTGGCGCTGACGAGGGCACAGCGGGCCGTGTTCTCGACGGTGGTGAAGCAGTACTTGACGTTTGTGCGCTTCTCGAGGGCCGTGTCCTCGTAGGCCCGGAGGTCCAGGTAGCCGTAGGCGTCGGGGGCGCGCATGCCGCGAGGCACAAACTTGGAGAACTCCTGGGCGATCTCAGTAGAGTTGGAAGGATCCAGCGTGTCGGAGCCAGGTCCATTGGGTGTAGGCGAGTAAGGCATAGCCAAGGCAGCAGAGAAGGAGGCCGCGGCGGCCAACAGGTAAGAGGTAGGCAAGAAGTGCATAGTGAAGAGCGGTAGCGATAAAGAGTAAATGGGTAGTGCTGCAGATGTAGGACATCCAAGCGCGTCTCGGAGGAGGGCAGGAATCTGTGGGAGTGTTGGTGAGAAGAACTTGTTGATGATCTGAAGCCATTTCGAAACTGTTGGCGTCGACGAGTCGGGCGTTTTATACTTTTTTTTGGACACAGAGCAAGCCGGGCACGGCAATGGTATTCAGACACATGCCAGAGTCGTTGCAGAATTCGTCCGAGTTCTCGATGGTTGTCGCTTCCTCTGATGCACATCAAAATAGAACTCTCCACTTCTTGTCTCTAGCCATGGGCTTAGACGTTGTCTGGTGAGGCACAAGAGTTGAAGCTGTCCGCAGGCTATACGAGGATGTCGCGATGTAGAACTCTGATGGGGTCACGTTAACCGCTCCGTTCTGTGGCCAAATGTAAAATGTACGAGGCAGACGAGAGGTGCACGGTGCAAGATGCGGCACGGAACTACAGGACCATCCAAAAATATACTCCTGCAGTTGGCCTAGACATGGATTTAAGCTTCCCCGTCCCCACTCGAATACACCCGCCCCCCTGTTCCTGGCGGAGGCTGTGCCAATTCTTAGCGAGTCCTCTTGATTGGCAGCAAGAGAAGGACCAATGTGTGGCTGTACAGCATATACGATGCCGCCTGCTCCTCCAGGATGGCGTGAGGAAAAGTCTAATTCCTACGGCGAGGCAGACGGCTTATTCATGTGCTCCGGATTCCTGCTCGGCTCCCCGTGAATGCATTAAGCCCAGCAAGCTGCATCCTTCAGACTGCTATTCTATTTCTGGTGCGACTAGACAGGGACGAGAACGGAGGCGGACGAAAAAAAAAAAAAGAAAAAGAAAAAAATTGTAAATTGTAAAGAGTATCACGTAAAAGAAACAAGAAACAAGAAACAAGAAACAAGAAATTGCTTGTCTAGTAAACAAAACGACGGCTAAATTTTCAGACTTTTCAAACTGCCCAGACTGCGCAGCCCACTCCGGGCAGCTCTGCCCTCTCACACATTCTCAATCTCAAACTTGACGAGAATCGAGCACTGGGTCTCCTGGCCCTTGAGATCAAACATGCGGATGAAGCGCCACTCTGGCACCGTGTAGAGCAGTCGCACGGCCGCCACGGCCAGCTTGGGATTGCTGGCAAAGCTGTCGTCGCTCTTGACGAGCAGGCGCAAAAAGACCATTTCGCTGTCGTCGTACTCCCACTCGAGCTTCTCGTTCCAGATGGGGTCGGTGACGGGCGGATTCTCGCCGCGGTGGAGGAATCCGAGGTGGTGGTGCCGGTAGTGCGCCGTCTTGCGCTTCATGGGCGAGTCGTCCTTGTTGCCGGTGTCGGGGTGCACGAGGGTGCAGGTGAGGTAGGGCTTGATGCTGTCGGCCTTGCGGTCGGCCGGGACGGGCACGCTAGAGGCGCCGCCGACGTGCAGCCGCAGCCGCTTGCGGGGGCGGGATCCGCTGGCGAGGATGCCGGACCAGCCGCCGCGCAGCTCGGCGGGCTTGAGGACGTAGCCATCGGAGCCGCTGAAGAGGGCCTCGTTGAGCTGCATGCTGGCGTTGAACGTCTGCCAGTTGAGGGCGCAGATCTGGGCGCCGACGGCCCAGAAGGGGACGGGGTTGAGGTTCTTGGAGGAGATGCGGGTGCCCTTGGGAAAGACGCGCATGAGGTGGGCGCCGTTGTGGACGGACACCTTGTCGGCGTTCTGGGGCAGCAGGCCAGAGAGGCCCGACTCGGAGACGTTGATGAGGTGGTGGTGGGGTCCGTTGGCGAGGACGCCCTGGGCGTACCAGGAGTCGTCGCTGGGCTTGACGGACTGGGCGTAGACGCCGAGCGCGGCGAGTTCGGGGATGATGCCGGACGAGGAGCCGTCGACGGCCTGTTTCTGAGCCTTGTAGTCGTGGCGGGCCTTTTTCTGCTCCTCGTCCTCCTCGTCGGTCGAGTCCTCCGAGTTGGACTCGTCGTGCTGCTCGTTGGCAATGTGGTACTCGACAATGACGGCAATCTTGGAGCCGAGCTCGTCGAGGCGGATATGCTCATTCTGGTCCTTTTCCACCACCCCTCCCTGTCCCTGTTCCTGTCCCTGTCCCTGTCCCTGTCCCTCTTGTACACCTGGTCCCAGGCCGGGGTTGACGAGGGGCCGGCTGAGCATGCGGTCGCCCCAGACCTCCACCATGATCTGGACGAGGCGCATCTGGCCCTCGGCCTTGCAGTGGTTCTCGAGCGAGACAAAGATGGGCGCGGCGCGGTAGCCCTGGCGGTCGACGGCCTCGGCGGCCTCGCGGTCGACGACGTCGCGGATGGTCTCGCAGACGGCGCGGAAGGGGATGTGGGAGACGAGCGTGAAGCCGTGGGTGACCTTGGGCTCGTCCTTGTTGTCGTCATTGTCCCAGGCGTCGATCTCGATGCAGCGCGCGCCGGCCAGGAGGGTTGTCTCGTAGGCGTTGGCCGAGGAGGTGCCGTAGAGCTGGTGGGCCATGAGGTAGGTGTTGTGGCTGGAGCTGATAAAGTACTCGGGCAGCGGGTGGGAGCGGTCGGTCAGGCTGGGGGGCACGATGATGTGCGGCAGGCTCGAGAGGTGGCGCACGGCTGCCGTCTGCTGCTCGGGGTCGTCGAGGCCGGCGTCCTTTTCGGGGAGGACGCCTTCGTGGACGAGAAAGGAGCGCAGGACGTGGCTGACGCGCAGCTGGTTCTTGGTGTCGGTCTCGCGGGCGCCGTGGCCTCCGCCGGCAATGCTGCCGAGGCCGACCTCTTCGCCGTACTGCTCGTCATCGCCTCGGCTAAAGGGGTTGAGTCGGTTGAGTCGAGAAGAGAGACCAGAATCTGCCATTTTGTTGTATTTTGTTGTCTGTTTTTGAGACTCGCTGTTTTTTTGTTTTTTTCTGCTCTTGCTTTCTCCCCTCTGCTGCCTGTTCCTCCCGCTTTATATGTCTCAGTGGCGGCGAGACCGATGCGATCTGACCAGAGCCAAGGAACGATCGCCTGTCGCAGAAGTGGTCCTCCAATTGGCTGACGACGTGAGATCGCTTAGTGCTGTAGATGGAGGGCTTTGTTGGAGAACGTGAGCCTATGAGACACCAAGGGAGGGGTAGAGATGGCGGGGCATTCTTCGTCTTTGTCTCTCCACGAGGGAGGAGGGAGGGAGGGAGGAGGGCCTATCCACCCACACCTCGTTTTTCTTCACGAGAGCTCCTTATCTAATACTCGTACGAGCCGATACGAGATCGCTACGGACAAGCAGGCTTGTGGACTATGACGAGAGCAGTTACCGTCTGTTTTTTTTTCTTGAGCAGTTGTGTGACAAACATGGGTGAGATGACGTCTGTCAACTCATTCTTTTATTTCTTCTTCCTTTTTGTCTTTTTATTTTTTTCTTCTTTTTATTTTTTCATTCTCCTTTTTCCTTTTCTCTCATTCTTTACTTTCTTTTCTTCTTCTCTGCATCTCTCAACATCAGACAATCTCATCTGTCCGGACAACAATCAGTTCATTCCATGCATTCATTCTCACATCCTAGTCCCCCCCGTCTGGTGGCTGTCCCATCTGACGACCGAAAAAAGAAACTGTGCACTTTGCACTCTGCAACGAGTAAATAATGCGACCCAAAAAGCAGAGTAAGCCACTGGCGCAAAAGAATCGCCGACGCGGCTGACATGCATGAAACAGACTCGAGGGGAGGCTGGTTGGGGAGTCCGCAGGCCATGCGTGTGTGCGTGGCCACTCTGGCACTTTTTGGCACTTTTTGGCACTTTTTGCACCTTTTCCGTCTCTTTTTATTTGCATCCCCTCTTCCCACCCTTCTGACTCTGCTCACCCTGCTCATCCTGCTCACTCTGCTCATCCTCCCCTCTCTCACTCTGACGGCTTGCGTGGCCTCTGCAGAGCCCAAGCCAAGGGAATCAGCCAAGAATATCAGCCAAGAAGACAGGCCAAGGGATCCTCTCCTCTGCAGCGATTCGTCAGCGTGCGCCTGTGGGTGTGCTTGCTGTACCGTTAGTCTCTGGTAAACGACGAATGCGAGCTCTGGTCGGGGACTGGATTCGACACCCGAAAAGTGTCTGATCCCCACACGGAGATGGACTGGCGAGTCCGGTCCCGCCAGACTGCCCGAAAGCCCCGATTGCAGAGTCCTGCGTAGTTTGTAGTCTCAGTTATACGTAAGTCCTACTGCTTACGCCGTGCACGACGGACTGCAGAGATGACAACTGCCGATAGACAGCCCTATGGACTGATCTGGTTGTGCTTACGCCGTCAGCAGTCGCAGGAGAGGGAGACCTGTAGATTCCTTTGATTAGTCAGGATATCATCAGCCACAGGACTCGTACTCCATTCTCTGGTAACGCCACACTGTGGCTTCTGTACTCCGCGTAAAGTGTCCCTCGCAAGAGAAGAACGCGTACGAGTATCGACAGCCTGCCCCCCCCATGGATATCGACGACATTCTGCGCGAGGTCGATCCCGGCTTCGACTCGACTGGCGGCACCGAGACGATTGATCTGCAGGCTCTGACGCGTGCCTGGGTCGCCGAGCGGTCTGCACCAGAGCTTTTACCGTAAGAGGGGGGCAGAGGAAAACGAGAAAAGAAAGGAGAGGAAAGGAGAGGAGAGAAGAGAAAGAAGACTAACAGGACAGATGGCCGGCCGACGGACTGTTTGAGCGCATCAACGAGCGCATCAAGCGGCAGATTGAGACCATTGAAGAGCTCACGGGCGACATGGACCCCAAGACCAACTTTGCCCTCATCATCATCCAGACGGAGCTGGAGCGCTTCAAGTACCTCGTCCGCAGCTATCTGCGCGCGCGCATGGCCAAGGTGAGTTTTCTGGTCTCTGGTCCTGGACTGCCTGCCGACTGACGACGGACGCCAGATTGACAAATATACCCTCCACTACCTCTCGACGGCCGAGATGCGCGCCCGCCTGTCCGAGACGGAGCTCGCCTACGCCACCCGCCACCAGGCCCTGCTGCACAACCACTACCTCTCCTCCTTCCTCGCCTCCTTCCCCCCCGTCCTGCAGAACCTCAACGACGCCACCGGCAACATCAACATGATTGACAGCCCTGATCTCGATGCCGCCGTCTTTGTGCGGCTGCTGCACGACACCGCCCTGCACGTCCATGGCACCGTGGCCGACGACGTTGTGCGTGCCGTCGCCGGTGACATTGTCATTCTGCGCTGGTCCGACGCCCAGCCGCACGTCCAGACTGGCGATGCCGAGCTGGTGTGAGGGGGGCGGGGGGGCGGCGAAGGGCAGAAAGCAAGAGGGAAAAAAAGGGCGGAAGAAGAGAGAGAATGAACGAGAGGGCGGCCGATCCACCAGATCCACCAGATCAGCCTGATCAGCCAGTCCAGCCTGACACTGATGGCCAGACAAGCCATGCTCCACCCCTGGACGTTTAGGATATGGTTATCCGACTTTGTCTCGTCGCCCTCACGAGTGTGCTTACTAAGCAATCCTGCTCTTGGATCGTCCCATACTTTTGGAGTATGGAGTGCATTCGAGTGTATTCGAGAAGACTACGGGGTACGCTTGACGGAGCATGAGCTACTCGTAGATGAGGACCACGAGCATACTCCATACGCATGCAGTACTGCCTCTCACAAGGTTCACATTGCAGTGACTAATAGAAACCAAAAGGAAATAAGGATAGCCATGTTTCCTCAGTCTCTCATCCTACTCCTGTACCCTCATCCAACCCCAGATCCACACGTATGACGGCACCTACTGCGTATGGAGCCGAGCCCGGACGAAAAAAAAGACAACCAAGGCAAGAGAGATCACAAGCGCCAGCTGGAAGAGTGCAAGAGAGCGCTGAATGTCTCTGGCCCACTTCTATTTATTAGCTCCTTCTTTTTCATCAGCCCCTTGCAGTCCTTTTGCCAGGGAGGGAAATAAGAAATACGGAGTACGGAGTACGGAGCCAGAAATAAGAAATAAGCATAGGAGGCATTTGCCATTGGAATGTGTCAATCCTCGACGGCGGGAATGTCCCCCTTTTTTTTGTAAATATAAACAAAAAAAAATACATCTTTTATACTTGGAGTGACGGGAACACAAAGTCGGGTATCGGCTTTGTGACCGTCTTCCAGAGGAGGAGAACAAGAAAGAAAATGGAGAGAAAAATGAAGAAAAAAGAAACTTGATTTATGCACTTGCAGAATACGAGCTGCTAGGAAACCCTGAAATGGAAGGCGGACCAACGGGAGAAGTGGGTATGCGGAGAACATGTATACAGTAGTATGCACAGTGCTCAGACGGCCCTGTCCAACAGCGAGAAGAGGGCCAAGAAAAAGGCAAAAAGGGCAAAAAAGGCAAACAACGCGATCCGCACGCGCCCTGTCCTCGTATTGTACGGTAGTATTGTTGTACGAGTACTCTGTACGTCTTGCTGAATTTCCTGATCCTTACCTGGCTGCCGAGCCACATGATTGGGTCGTTGTCCCCCCTGCTTGCCGCGATCCACCCTGTCTTGACAATATTTGCACATGAGACGGAGGGAGGACTGTGTCTCTTTTGTGTCTTTTGTGTCTTTTTGTCTATTTTTTTTGGCCCCAGACCAAGACGTCCCAAGACTTGCAATTTAAAAGAGGGAAAGCAGAGGGGGAAAAGGTGTCTAGAGACGAGCTAGAGCAGCAGGCGAGTCTCGACTACGATAGTTGTGATGATCCCCAAAAAGGACAGCGTGAGGGACAGGACAGGTGGACAGGACAGGTCGTGCAACACAAAGAAGATGAGTACGACAAAGGACATACGAGTAAACAGAGTACGAGTATTTTCGTCGTGGCAGAGTCGGGTGACAGTGACAGTGACACTGGCTTGTTGGTCTTTGGTCTCTTCGTCTGGCAAACAGGAAACGAGGAACCCAAATTCAAAAAGAAAGAGTACGGAGTATGGAAACTGTCTCAACCCAACGTTCGCCACCGTTGAAATTGCAAGAGACTTCTTTCGCATACGGAGTCGTCTAGTCTCTCTTGCTGGACAACAAGAGCCGTACTTTTCATTACTCGTACTTGTATAGTACCAAAAAAGGTTCTTTCAATTCACGCCATGTTACCCCTGTTTTTATTTTCCCTTTTGTCCAACCAAATTCATACTGTACGACTCCGTAGATGAGCATCCAAGCTCTCGCCAAAAAAAAAAATTCAAAATTCAAAATAAGGGGGACCAAGCAAATCACTTGCACCCATGCGTCCAAGGAGAGTGGAGTCTCACCAACAGAGCTGAGGAGAATGTGGGTGAGTTCCTAACCAGACGCCCTCTAGGCTAGGCGTTTCCCCTACCCTCCTTTAATATTGCTTGCTCTGAATTATACTGTGTATACGAGAACGGAGTATATTGTTTATTTATAAAAAAGTACGTCGGAGCAAGAGCTTGCTCCCCTCTCTCTCTATACGAAACTCGTATATAGAAACTTGTCCTTTCCCCTTGCTGCCCATTCTCTTCTTCCTCCTTCTCTGCCTCGTCCATCCCTCTTGCCACACATTCGTTTGTCCTAGACATACTTTTTTTTGCTCTTTACATTCACTCTCTCGAGCTTCACTCTCTCTTGCTCTCTTCTACTTCTACCTTTTTTTTACTTTTTTAATACTAATACCCTAATCAACTCCTCTACTTCATCATGCGTTTCTCTACCGTGATCGTGGGCGTCTTCGCCGCCCTGGCTGCTGCTCAGTCCACCTCGACCTCCTCTAGCGCCAGCCCGTCTCAGTCCGTCGACTCCGAGACCGTCAAGTGCCTCAACGCCTGTGCTTCGGGCGACGTTAACTGCCAGGCCAAGTGCATTGCTGTATGTGCCTGTCCATCTTTTGCCTCTTTTGCCTCTTTGCCTCTTCTAGTCTGCTAACAAAAACAGGTCCCCAGCCCCAGCACCTCCCAGGTCAACGCCACCAACCAGTGCGTTACTGCTTGCCCCCAGGGCAGCGGCACGGCCTCTGACAACCTGGCCTATGCCAGCTGCGTCTCTGACTGCATCGGCCAGAACTACTTCACCTCGAGCGGTACCCCCGCCGAGTCTACTGCTGCCGCCGCTGGCACCACCGGCTCCACGACCGCCACCGGAACTGCTTCTGGCTCGACTGGCACCGCTACCGGCACTGGCACCCGCACCGCTTCCACCTCCGCCACCGGCTCGTCCACCAGCTCTTCTTCCTCTGCTTCTGCTAGCAGCGCCGCCGGTGCTCTGCGCGTCGGTACCTCTGCTGTCGGCCTGCTGGGTTTCCTGTGCGCCCTTGCTGCTTTGTAAGGAATAGGGTGGGGGTGTGTGACAAGGATGGGTTGTTGGGGAGAGTTGTAATTCAGTGCATACGAGTACGAGTATTCGTGTATTGTGTACGTGGACGATGCGAGTCTCATACTGTGGAAAAGCTTCTGTACCTTTCTTAGCCTCTATTTCATCGGTATCTATTTCATGAATGAAAAAATATGAAAATAATATGACAAGAAGAGTCAGCAGCAGCAGCTGCTGCTGCTCCTGCTGCTGACTCCTTACTGCCCTGTCGGCAGAGTCTCTTGGATGTCACTGATCCACGGAATCTGCAGCTGCTTCATCTCGACGGCGAGCTGGAACAAGTAATCGAGACTGTTGGTGGTCATTGTCAGCATTGTCCACATGGTCCCTCTGCCCGCGGAGAGAACTGACCTTTCGCACTGCGTCTTGGCCGCGTGGACCGAGTCGCCCCAGACATAGACGCCGTGCCGCCGGACGAGCACCGCATACGTGTCGGGGTAGGCCTCGATGGCGGCCTCGAGGAACTCGGTCAGGTCCTCCTCGTGCGCCGTGTTCTCGATCACAGGGATGACGAGCGTGTCGTGATACCCGAGGTTGCCCGTCTTGCCAAAGCCGCGCTTGAATCCCTTGATCTGCTCAATGTTGTTGATGCGGAACTCGCGCTGCTGCTGCTGCTCCAGGATCAGCGTCACGAGCACCGCCCAGTGGCTGTGTGTGTGGATGCAGCACCCGGCGTTGCGCCGCGTGAACGCTGCCAGGAACAGCGGCGTGCACTGGGACGGCTTCAGGCCCCGCGGACTGCGCAGGTATGTCCGCAGCGGCCGCCAAGGGCCAGTGGCCACGACGGCAGCAGCAGCAGCAGTCTTGGCCGCCTCGGCCACTCTGGCGTCCCTCTCTGCCTTTTGCTGGGCGTAGTAGCGAGCCTGTGCCTCGAGTGACAGGACGTAAATGTCCTCGCTCTTCATGAGCTCCTTTTGCACGCCCGACGGCGCCAGATAGACGAGGTCACTACTAGTCAGTTTCATTTCTTTTTCCTTTTGTTTTTCTTTCTTTTCCTTCTTCTCTTCCTTTTCTTCTTCACTCACCCGCTTCGAATCGAGGCACCACCGCCCGTGCCCGTCACCCAGCCGAGTGTCCAGAACTTGGCACACAGCGCCGGAATCAGGTTGGCCGGGTGCTCTGGGTCGTCGGAGATGACGAGATGCTCGTGATTCTCGACGGCATCTGTGGCTGGTGCCGGGACCGTGGCTGCAGTGTCTGGCATGGTCTCTGTCTGGCTCTCCTCTTCTGTTTTCCAACGTAATCAGGCCTTCTCTTGTTCTTTCAGCACAACTTGATGCCTTAAATTTGCACGAAATGGCGTAACCTGAAAGAGGAAAGGGCACGATGGCTTGGGCGTGCCTGCGCAGACAACGCTCTGTGATTGGGTAGTTTCGTCTAGAGCATGTTAGTCATCTCATCAACACCAATATGGCGGCATCGCCTACTTGGAACATCGCAGGCTCAATCTCTGTAAAATACATCACGTGACATTTATTTCCGCTTCTCTGATCTTCCCTTGCTTTCATTCCAAGTATTTGCTCCCATGCGTGTTGTATGCGCTTGCCAGAATATGGAGGGTCCATCTCCATGTTCTATCCCTTTACGATTCAGAATGACCAAGTGTGCCTCGACAAAGGAGTCACTGACTATCAAGTGTCCAAACTTGGCAAAGGACTACTCTTTTGACGGCAAATGCAACGGCAGCACAGGCGAGGGTGTCTGCCGCCACATCTCGGGATGCAGCTAAGACAATCGAGACTGTCGGACGAGGCCAAGGAGCCGTTGTAGTCACCGCTGTAGCCGCCGTTGCAGCCACCACAGATGATGCGAAACAGCGAGGGCCTCCTTCAACACTACATGGAACCATGGCAGTCCGCGGCCAAGAGAGAGACAGAGTCGACTAGCCAGGAAGTGAAGCGTGAGAGAGACTCGTATTTTTTTTAAAAAAAAAAAAAAGTCCGTCGCGCTCGTCATTCCATGCTACATTGGTGCAACAGCAGAATTCTTCAAGACGGTCATTGTCTATGCTCGTCGTTTGTAGCTTGTCTGACTTGAGCTGGGCGTCCTGATCTAGGCTTTTTGGGTCCATCGTCTTGATAGCATCGACCTTCCTCCTACAAATAGCGTTGCTTTAGTGGCTGGCCAGATCCACCGGCGAAAACCACTAAAAAAGGATGTTCCTGTCATCAACATGCAACACGTGGGCCATGTGCAGCAGCTCAGCCTCTGGTCAGGCACGCCGTCTGTCCAGTTTGCCAGCTGTTCTTTTGAGATACCGACTCAGATCTTGGCTCCCCAGTTTTATATTATTTTTATTTTTATTGTTTCCTTTTTGCTTCCTCTGCACCGTCTCAGTTGTCTTGAGTCGTGTCTGAAATGTCTCTCTCGTTCATTCTTGCCATGCTCGTCTGAAAATAAAAAAGAAATCTACCATGTCATGGAATAGGATTCTCCATTGTGGATGTGAACACGGATGAGTCGTGTGTAGAAGATGCGAGAAGCGAGCAATACGCAGTATGCTAGACATGAAACTGTGTGGAATGGGCAGCCTCCTTAATGCCATTGCCTCGGCGGTCTATGCCGCTCCGCTGTCAGAATCGGCGATGCTATGCCGTCCTGCAAGGGCAACTGTGCAGTCTCATTGTGTATTCTTTCTTGTTGTCGTTGCTGTAGTTGTCATTGTTGTATTTATCGTTCTTGTTGTAGTTCTTGTCGTCGTTGTCGTCGTTGCCGTCGTCGTCATTCTCGTTATTGTCGTCGTCGAATCCACCTGCCAAAACTGTCATGGAAAGTTCGAAGCTCTTCTATGGCGTAAGCACTGGCCACTTTTGTTTTACCCATACAAGTACTATTGGCGTACCTTTAAGAGGACAGCGTAAGATCGGCCGGAGGGCGGGCTGTAGTCTCTGTGTGGTCTCGCTTGCAATCTCGCAGGCTTTGTCTCGGGCTCGAGTATAAAACGGTAGATTGTCGATGTAGTACGAGTAGTGCATGAACATCCTCGTATTCCGCATGCGCTGAATGGCTGGGAGCATGGCAAGACGGCTTTTGTCAGGCTACTCCGTACTGCCCAAAAAAAAAAAAACTTCCCCCCAAAAAAGAACAGGGAAATAAAAAAGTGGCCAAAAAAGCCCAAGTCTAAAAACGGAGAGCAAATGACCCCCGAAGTTGCCGTCATTGGCGCCCTTTCGAAATGGAGGCTGACCGTCGCGCTTTCCTTGCCGTACTGCGTACTCATTCAGTAAGCGGGGCAGAAGCACAGACCATTTCCGTGGCTTCCGGCAAAAGCTTTTCTGCTTACTCGTACTGGAGAATGCGACAAAAAGCTAGACACACATAAATAAAATGGAAATAAAATAAGTAAAATAGGAGCATCCTTTGGGAGCGCGCAAAAGTACGAAGTACTCCTCCGTACGAACAAAAAGAAACGCCACGCCATGCTATCCCTTGCTTGCTTAATAAGCAAAGCTATCAAATCAGAAAAGTAGCCACATCGTCGTCGATTTTGCTCGTCTTCTGGTCTCCTTGGTTTTCTTCTTCGCCGCCGCCATTGTCGTCGTCTTCGCTCTCGTCGGGCTCCACGATTGGATAGGTCGTAATGGCTGCAATACCGCCGAGGCTGTCGAGGCGCTGACCGCTCTCGTGGTCGCCGCTGATGATCTTGGCCTCACCGCCGTCGGCCTTGACCTTGTCGACAATAGCCACATAGCGGCGCCGGGTGGCAATGTTGAGGCTGCGGAAGAGGGAGTTATTGATGAGCAGGACGCCGCCACCAGCACCCACGGCGCCCTCCTGGACGGCCCGCTCCACAGGGCCGGTGCCATAGGTGACGCGGCCATTGTCGCGACGCAGGTTCTCGAGCACTTGGTCCATGGCCTGCGTCTCGGCGCGGAACTTGGTGTCTTTGAGCTGCGCGGCCACTTCGGGGCTCCTGAGCACTTCGTTGAGGGCGTGGACGTTGCCAGAACTGGCGTGGACGACGACGGCCTTCTTGGCAATCTGCACGAGCAGCTTGTCGCCGCGCCTCTGGGCCTCCTCGATCATGTACTGACGAAAGTTTTGTGCGGAGAAGCCGGGGCTGGCCAGCAGGAGGAGACGCTCGGAAGAGAAGTCGAGGGTGCGCAGGAGGCTGTCGAGCATCTTGGCGTAAAAGCGCAGGACGCCGGCGTCCACCTCGGAGGCGGCCGTGAGTTTCTTGGGCAGCGAGCCGACGACACGCTGCTTGACGAGGGTCTGGTAGTCGGTGATGAGGCAAATGTTGGCTTGGCCCTCGCCCATGATGATGGCGGCGAGGGCATCGTCGCGGTCCTGACGTACAGCCTCTTGCAGTTCTGCCGTCGACACGCTATCCCAGCCGTAGCGCTTCCAGAGGACAAAGGGGTGGTGCAGCTCGAGGTCGAGGGTGTGGCGCTGGCCCTTGGAGACGTATGGGTTGTCGGCGATGACGGCGCCCGTGACGCGCAGCGATGACACGACAGGGTCAAAAAAGGTCGACTCGACGCTCACAATCAGTTCAGTGTGCACTCGCCGCTTTGTCGTCGAACCGGTGTCGCTCTCGTCGACGAGATTCCGCACCGCATGCGCCTTGATTGTGTCTTTGGGCTGGATCAGGTTGTTGGCGTGCCACATGTCCTCGGGCTCGACAGGCAGCAGGGCCACAAAGTCCTCACCAACGGCGCGCATCTCCGCCGTCGTTTTCGCTTTGACTATCTGCATGATCGACGACTAGCTGTGGTGGTTTCAAAGCGCTCTTGCGACGGCTATTGCATCGAGACATGGAAACAAGACGCAGAAAGAAATTTGGGTATCCAGGGCCTAAAGAGAGTGACTGGCACTTGTACACAGTAGCCCCGCGCGGCACAGCCAATGAAATAGCGGGGTTGAAAATCAGGACGCTGATGTACTCGTGCTAGGGATGACACTACAGGGCACAACCATTAATAAGGAACGCTGGATCGGTAAGCTGACGATGGCGATGTCGTTTATGCAGACGATGCCGTCGCCCTGCCACTGCCGTGATTGCCGTGATTGCCGTGATGGCCGTGATGGCCGTGATGGCCGTGATGGCCGTGATGGCCGTTGTTGCTGTCCTTGCTGGTTGCCACATGTACTCTGTTCCTGTTCCACCCGTCCTTGACGAGTGCATCATCTCGATCACACTTGTGAGAAGGACACATCCACGTAGATGATAGGTCGATAGGCTGACCTTTTGAATTCCATCACACCGTAGGACTCTGTAGCTGACAAATGGCTCATGGAATCTCTGTTGCACTCGCAATTAGGGGATAGGAGATAGCAACGTCAAGTGGATCGGTGACAGGCTGAGAGAGAACGCAGTCACGTCATTAGACGCTACCCCTCGAAATTGGAAAAATAGATGCCAGTAGAGGCTGGTAGAAGCTCTCGTCCAAGATGTGTATAAATACTAGGGACACCCCCGGCTAAGGAGGCGGCCCTTGCCCCCATCCCACCAAGCCAAACACCGCCAGAATCGTTTTACAAGAAAAAATATTGCCAATGGCCCTTTCCATCTCCTCAAAGTTTAAGCTCAACAGCGGCTTCGAGCTTCCCTTGCTCGGCTATGGCGTACGTCTTTCCTGCCCCTTTCGCTGACCTGACCCCCGTTCTCTCTTGCTCTCTTTTTCCATCGCACCAACTGACTCTCCTCTTAGCTCTGGCAAACGTAAGAAGGCACCTGTAAGGTCCCCTCCGATAACGGCCTCCTTCTAACCGCTTGATAGCCCCAAGGATGTTGCCGAAGAAGTGACGACAAAGTCGTTTGCCTATGGCTACCGCCACGTACGTCGCTGCCTCCCCCCTCTTTCTCCACCTTTATCGCGTGCCTGTATATGCATGCCAACATGATGTCCTTCTTCTTGCCTTGACAGATCGACTCGGCTGCTGCCTACAAGAATGAGGATGGCTGCGGCGCGGCCATCCGCAAGACCAACATCCCGCGGTCTGAGATTTTCTTCACGTCAAAGGTGCCATCCAGCTCCATCAGCTACGAAGGCGCCAAAACCCAGGTGGACAAGACGCTCCACGAGACCGGCCTCGAGTACATTGACCTGATGCTGCTGCACGCGCCATTCGGCGGCTCCGCCAACCGCAAGGGTGCATGGCGGGCCCTCGTCGAGGCCGTCGAGGCCGGCAAAGTGCGGTCCATTGGCGTGTCCAACTACGGCGTCGCCCACCTCGACGAGCTGGAGCAGCACATTGCCGAGCTCGAGCAGGAACGCGGCGGCAAGGGCAAGGGCGGCGTGCTCAGCGTCGGCCAGTGGGAGATTCACCCTTGGCTGGCTCGCAACGACATTGTGGAGTGGAGCAAGAAGCGCAACGTTGCCATTGAGGCCTACTCGCCGCTCGTGCGCGGCCAGCGCTGGGGTGAGCCCGTGCTCAAGAAGCTGGCAGAAACGTATGGCGTCAGCGAAGCACAGGTGCTCATCCGCTGGAGCTTGCAAAAGGGATTCATTCCTCTGCCCAAGAGCGTGACCGAGTCGCGCATCCGCGACAACGCCGACGTCTACAAGTTTGCCCTCACTGACGAAGAGGTGGCTGAGCTCCAGACGACGGACTACTCGCCTGTGTGCTGGGACCCAACAGTGCGTCCTCTGGACCAGTAGAAGCTGAACAAGGGAAACAACGAACAAAAAAGAGTCATTTTTTTCTTTGCTAGGTAGCAATGTACTGCTCATGTCTCTGTATTCCTCTGTATGCTGATGATGCATGTCTGTCATAAAATCGTAGAGATGGCCCCGAAGACGGAATGCGAAAAGAAGTGAAAGAAACAAAAGAAAGGAAGAGAAAGGTCAGCTGAAGCCCGAGGATCTTCCGATCTCGAGCCGGTGACTCTCTGCAAATATCATACAAGACGTAGACTCGTCAATCAAGCTTTTCTCCCCCCTCCACCTCAACCATATGTCCCATTTAGTGCTGATGGCCTCATTTTTTTTTGCTGCTCACACCCTGCTCACTACCCACCCTCCTCACCTGCTGCTGACCCACAGCTCACAGCTTCTGCTTCATTTCTAGTGTCTTGCTCCCTGATGACATGGCTTTGTATACGTTTTCGGCTAGCTCTAGCTCTTTGCTTGCCTCGTCGATCCGCTGGCTGATGGACTCTAGCTCCTTGATGGCCTTCTTGTGGCGACGCTGCAGGTTGTTTGCTCGCTGGTTGCGCGAGGCTTTGGCCTCGTGCGCTGCTAAGCTTGCGTATGGATGAATGTGCGGCGGTGGATGGCCGGCGACGACAACGGTGCTGAAGAGACCGGTCGGCTGGGGCATGAGCGACGGTGTGCCAAAGGCAGATGGCATATCGATGGATGAATGTAGTTTCTTTTGTGGAGTTGATGCGGAGCTTTTGAACCCGTTTCTTCCTACTACGTATCTCTCCAGTCTTGAATGTCAGCAGGGATCGACCGAGTTTGATGCAGGAAAAGCTTACTCGTATGCACTGTTGCTTTTTTTTTTAGAAAATTTTCCTTTTCAGAAAGAAGTGGAAGCAAGGGATGCGGAGGTGGTACGGATTGCGATTTGGTTGTTTTTGTAGAGTTTGGGTCGCCTTTTGTATTCTATCTGTTTTCGTGAATGCTCACCGCTTTGTCAAAAAGAACAAAGACCGTTCTGTGTGACGAGGGAAGGAGAGAAGGACAATAGACGACAGACGACAGGGAAGCTTGAAGAAGGATGAGCCAGGGCATAAAAGCCGACCAGTGAACGTGCGTCGTACGGGATGAGAGTGCCATTTTCGACCACTCACAACGTCAGAGGCGCTTTCCCCCAGGTCTTTAACCCTTGATTTATTACTATTTTCGTGAAAGGCCATTTTGGGCAACATCTTGGGCTGCCACAGCTGGCCAGCACCAGACTGTCTCAGCTGGCACTGTTTTGCCTGTGCCAGGCTTCACGGGGACGGCCAGTCTGGCATTTGCCTACTGTACCCATCAGACCTCTTTCATCCTACACTGCGTCGTCACATTTATTTACTCCGTACTCAACCTCCATTCTCCCGACTGCTCGGCTAGGACATTCGCGCGTCTCGCTGGAATGACAAAAAAAAACAAAAACAAAACAGTAGAGTGAGCCGCCCCTATTTCCTGCCCGTCCGTCCCTTGAAATGTCCTTGTCTCCGCTTCTCCTCAACGCACAGGTGCTGCTTGCCGTCCAGCAGCGAGGGTCTCGTCCCTCGTCTGCTTAAGAAACGGGAGCAGAGCAGTTCCTCCAGTGCCTGTCGGGGTGTGTTGAGCGTCGAGTGCAGTTGTCGTCTTGGCCAGGCCGATGGGGCTGTTGCTGGCAGCTACATGGGTCGTCGCAGAGGATAAAGACTGCTGCTGGCCCCTCCGAGAGGGAAGAATGATATATCTGGCGACAATCGACAGGTGTCTATTGCGGAACTCGGCGAGCGCTCTTGTGGCATCCTGGTAGGCTGACGAGAGCTCAGTGCTGACATCTCTGGCTGCGACATCCGGGCCGCAGTGACGGTTGACAAACTCCCACACGCCTGGCATGGCCCTTACTGTCTGCAAGAATCGCCGGTGTGGTCCTGGCATGTATGCGCGGACCTCTTCGTGAAAGGCCGGCTCGGAACTGCGCGTACCGGTCCCCTCTTCTCTCATATCTGGGGCTGCTGCACCCGACGACGTGTGCTCGACGCCGAGGGCGACGTCAAAGAACTGAATGAGGGAGCTCTGGCCATTGCTGCCGCCGCGCAGCTGCCGCCAACTGCCTCGACCCTCCCCCTCGTCGTAAAAGACGCCCTGAGGCAGGCCCTCGGCAGCCATGTTCTTGCTACCAGCCAAAAAGGGACGGATCTGGTAGAAGAAAACGTCTGGGTCGCAGTGCTCGTGCATGCGCTCGAGCAGATCGCCAATGCCGTGGATGCAGGTAATAAATTGACGCAACGCGTCAATAACAGTGGCTTCCTCCTCCTCCTTCTTGTCGTCTTTGCCTGTCAGCTCACTTTCTGTCTGAGCCGCTTCAATGGCGCGCAGCAGAACAGGGACAATGTCAGCAGCACGGCACTCCATGGCCACCGACACGACATAAAACCAGGACTCAGAGACGGTTCCGGTAAAGGTATGGAGGGCTTTCAGGTGGTCGGGGTCATCAAACGACATGCTATCCGAGGTAAAATTCCAGAGGTTGAGGGCCGCATAGGTGGCCACGGGAGGGAGATCAAGGTGTGCAGAGACGGCCAGCAAGGGCACCGAGATGCAGGGCGGAAGGACCTGAACCGTTAGCCCCCAAATATATATATATATATATACAGGAAAAAATAAACAGTACAAATTCTTACATCTGCTGCCTCTGAGCCTCCCCAGATGTGAGCATGAGCTAGGAATGCCAAGATGACATAGGCCCGCCGCCATTCCGCTTCCGACTTGAGCCGCTCAACAGACAGGGTAGACAAGTGTGTCTGCACATGCTGCCGAAGCTGGCGGTCCTTTAAGAGTTGGGACAGATGTCCGATCAAAAACTCCCATGGCTCATAGTACGGGTCAGACAGGCGTGCCAGTGGTAACTCTGCTGGGAGAAAGCCATTTTTGGTAATGGCGAATGTGTCGAGTGCAAGCCTGCTCATATTTTAAAGGTCGAGAGGAAGACAAAAAAAAAGAAGGTACTGATCTAGAGGGTATATGACGCGGAAAGGCAAATAAATGGAAAAGAAAGACACAGAGAGGGCAGGTGCACGAAGATGCGTTTCGGCGTGTTTTATTCTGTCATCTAAATGTCCCCCCCTCGGGCAGAGGTGTCTTAAGATACACCGCCCATTTCATAAACCATGAGGCATTATCCAAGTGTCAACTGATAAAGGACAGTAATAGTTATTGCCACTGTCTTTCTTTTCCTTTCAATCAGTACGTAAAATGAGAGTAATGTGTCTCTGTCAAGACCAGAAGCTACTCGGCTAGCTGCGGGTTGAATCGGCGTATGCTACCAATGTACTTTCACTGATTAGTTAAGGGCTGCGCCGTCTTTCGGAGCCTGCCGACAGGTCACCTCCACGCGTCCTTTTTTATATTCCGCGGCAACTCTGAGATAACTGTCGCTGAAGCGGACGTCTATTTAGTGTCCCAGCGTGTCCGGATCCTGGACCGCCATAATCTTTTGTTCTTTCGTCTGCTCATCTAGCCATTGCATAGCCATCCTGACTAATATCCACATTTACACTAACATCTATCAGCACCCCTTCCCCACTAAGAGCCATTTTTCAAAACTACACCATGGACTTTCAAGAAAACCTAGCCAAGCTGCGGGCCGGTGGCAGAGCCGCCTTTGCGGCTGATGCTAATCGTCTGGAGTATGCTCGCTCTCTAGATGCCCAGGACCCTCTCCGCCACATGCGCGAGGAGTTTACTATCCCGTCCAAGGCAGCTATCCGAAAACGGCGCTTGGGGGAGGCGGATCCCAACAGTAGGCAAAACAGAACCTCCTCTGAGAGCGTCTGCAATCTTCCAGACTTGGCTGCCAGTGCGCTAACTACGTCCAGACGCTCTCTCAGAGCCCTCAGTCTACTTCTGTGGCAACTCGCTGGGTCTGCAGCCCAAGGCCGTGCGCCGATACATTGACGCGCAGCTGGAGACATGGTCGTCTATCGGCGTGCAGGGTCACTTTGTCCGCATGGAAGGCTCGCCGCTGGCTCCGTGGCAGGACATGGCAGCCGACTGTGCTGACAAAATGGCCCCGCTTGTCGGCGCCTCGCCAAGTGAGGTCGTCGTCATGAACTCACTGACGGTCAACCTCCACCTTATGATGGCCAGCTTTTACCGGCCAACAGAGACGCGGCACAAGATCATTGCCGAGTGGAAGCCGTTTCCTAGTGACTCTGTATGTTGCTAATCAGTACCCCTCTCCTCTCCACTCGCCTTGCATCTTATCTCTATAACACGTGACTGTGACTGATATGGCCCCCCTTTCCCGCACCTCAGTACGCCTTTGAATCGCAGCTGCAATGGCACGGACGCGACGTGTCGTCGCTGGTAGAGCTTCAGCCTGACGACAACTGCTACATCAGCACAGAGAGCATCTTGGCGACGATTGATGCGCACGCAGCTGAGACGGCACTGGTGCTCCTGCCGGGCCTGCAGTACTACAGCGGACAGCTATTTGACATTCCGCAGATCACGGCATACGCACGGCAACGCGGTATCACGGTCGGCTGGGATCTTGCGCATGCCACTGGCAACGTAGAGCTGAAGCTGCACGACTGGGACGTCGACTTTGCCGTGTGGTGCACATACAAGTACCTGAACGGCGGCCCTGGTTCGATGGCTGGCGCTTTTGTGCACGAGAAGCACGGTTGGGTGAAGGAGACTGGAGGCGAAGCGCCTGGAGGCAGTTCTGATGGCACGGTCTCCGTCTCTAGCGGTCGCTTCAGTTTCCGCCCGCGTCTTTCCGGCTGGTACGGCGGCGACAAGTCGGTGCGCTTCGACATGGCAAAGACGTTTCAGCCCACGCCTGGCGCGCAGGGCTTCCAAGTGTCCAATCCGTCCGCCATAGATCTGGCCAGCCTGGGCGGCTCCCTGTCCATCTTTGCCAAGACGGACATTGAGACGCTTCGCAGCAAGTCACTCGTCTTGACGGCCTATGCCGAGGCGCTTCTCAACGGCATCCTCGCAGATTCCCCCTCCTCTCCCCCTTTCCGCATTCTGACGCCGTCCAACCCGGCCGAGCGCGGCGCTCAGCTTAGCGTGCTGCTTCTGCAAGACGGCCTTCTGGCTGAGGTGGGCACTGCCCTTCAAGGCGCTGGCGTCATTCTCGACCAGCGCAAGCCCAACGTTATCCGTATCGCACCTGTCCCCATGTACAACACGTTTGAAGAGGTTTTCTCCGTCATCAATGTTCTGCGGCGCGTAGTGCTAAAGAACAAGGACGCGTAATGCGTATAACAACCCATGAGAAATAGACTAAATACATCAGGATCAATAATCAAACTGCCGACACGAGTGACAATGAGATTATTGGCGTGCATACAGGGGCATGTGATTCCCAGCATATTAAAGATAGATTATATCTTGTTCGGATGTATACGTAGTGGGACATATCACGGTACTTGCTTCCCTCTTTGAGGGGATGCTGCTGCTGGGCCAAGGCCGGCATGCGCGTGGATCTGTTAGAGAAGACTGACGTCCTGGACACTAATCCGCGTGCAGCACACGCATCGTATGGTCTGCTTGCCCTTGGATAAGTTTGGTATCATTCTAGAAAGGGTTGTGCTTGCTCTGCAGCCGACAGCCCAGCTATACTCTGCCATAATGCCGATTACTATATGTACCATACATTAACAATTAAGGCCTGTCTCATTAATCTCTCACCGCCCGTATGGTAGTTATATAGGCTCATCCCTAGGCTCTATGAGCACTTCATTGACGGCCACATGCGCTGGCTGTCGTAGTGCAAAGACAACAGCACCAGCTACATCCTCAGGGTCTAGCACCTTGGCTCCTGTGGGCGCCCCGTACTTCTCCATGGCCACAGGGTCAGTTGATAATGACAGTAGGTCAGTAGCTGTGTTTCCGGGCTGTACGGATGTCACGCGCAGCCCTGTACCGGCAGTCTCCAGACGCAGACTCTGCAAAACTGCCTCCACAAAGAATTTGCTCCCCGAGTAGACTCCCAGTCCCGGAAAGACCTTCCGGCCGGCATCCGAAGAAATGGCCAAGACATGACCTGTTCCTCGCTCCACCATGCTTGGTACCGTAGCAGCCAGGCAGTGCAGCAGGCCCTTGCAATTGACATCGACAGTGTGCTCCCACTCGTCTGTGTGGTTACTTGTCATCATGGTAAAGTACATGACGCCGGCACAGACGACAAGAATGTCAATAGGCCCACCGAGGCGCTGAGAAGCTGTCTGCACAAGATCGTTGACTTGTGTGGCACTCGTCACGTCTGTGGCATGGGCTAATACTTTGGTTCCATTTCTTGCACCTTGGCTCTCCAGCTTGATCTGCAAATCCTTTAGTGTATCTATACGTCGAGCAGCAATGGCCACATGGGCACCATTGCGCACCAGGGCCGTGGAAATTGCAGCACCGATGCCGGATGAGGCGCCTACAACAACAGCAACTTGGCCAGCGAGCGGTCCTGCTGACGGAAGATCTGCTTTTTTAGAAGCTGTGCTTAGTCTGATTGGGCCCTTGGCAAGCCAGCCACGAGAGTAGAAGTGGCGAGCATAGGTGCGCAGCAAGTCGAGGTCAAGAGCTGGCCGGATAAGGTTTCTGTGTTTCTGTTGGAAGGGTAATTGTTGCATAAAAGTGTCCGCTAGTAGGATGGATGCTTGGAAAAAGTCTGCCGACGGCATACCAAAACGAAGAATGTCAGCTGGAGTTGGGTCTTCACGAGAAAGCGCAGTAGACGAGGACTCTACATGTTTGGCTGTAGCAGCCTTCCAGAGAGTGACCCATTCCTCCCAGGACGCAGTCGGGGATGTAGCATAGCCAAGCTCTGCCAGCCGGTCAAACAGTTCTTTGGCTGAAATGCCAGTAGGGTCGCCAATGTGGAACACCTTGTGCTTTCTGTCGCCGTCCAAGCTCCCCAAGGCCACAATAGCCTCACTGGCAAAGTCCACAGGCGTCATCTCCACAACCCAACCAGATGCCTCCTCATCAAACGGTGGAGAGCGGCCAATACGCAGAGACTCGATAACCAGCGATGTCACAATGTCTTTTGGATTCGAGGCACCAGAGCGACTATGTCCGCCGAGAGTGCCCGGGCGATAAATGTGTGCAGAAATATTGCGGTTGGTGACAGCCTCGAGGACGAGCTGCTCCGACACCCACTTTGTTTGGCAGTAGCCATCAACAAGCTTGGAGGCGGCGTCCTCGGCTGAAATGTGAGAATCTTCTGGCCAGGCAGAGGCAGCAGGAGGCAATACTCCATTTGTAGAAATATAGTGGAAAGTAGCACCGCTCTTTGCAGCTAACCGCAAAAGCTCACGCGTACCGCCAACATTGGCATCACGAAGTGCGTCATAGGGGTAGACGAGATTGACGTTTGCGCCAGCATGCACAATGGCTTGGACATGGCTGGCCAGCTCAGCAAACTCGACAGGTGCAAAGCCAAGGCGAGATTGGGAGAGGTCACCCGATACAATCTCGATTCGATCGGCCATTACGTCCTGCCACAGGCCGAGCTCCAGCAAATGCTTTCGTAGCCGCGCCATGCCTGACGGGTGTTCTCTGGTGGTGCGCACCAGGCAGTAAATGGTAGCTTGCGTCTTAGCAATGAGTGTGTCGAGCAAAGAAGCACCGAGGAAGCCTGTAGCACCGGTGAGTAGGATGCTCTCGGCGTTGTCCAGCGCCGCAGGCGTGGCTGTCGTCAAGGTGGATTCGGTCTCTAGCTGGATATCCGCGGGCAGAACAGAGTCTTCCTTGAGAGCTTCCAGGAGCACTTGACGGGCATCCTTGACTTCGCTGCTCCCACGAGCAGCCTGGACAACCTGAGCATGGCCGTCCAAGGTGGGCGTGCGGACAAGGTCAACAAGCGGAACTGTGACGCCGTAAGCTCGTGAGAGACGACTTGCAAGGTCGGCAAGGGCCAAGGAGTGGCCCCCGAGGTCGAAGAAGTCGTACTGAGAAGTGACGGCAGAGACATCGACGCCGAGGCAGGCGGCCCAGTGCGTCTTGATCTCCGTGGATAGTCTGTTGCCATTGCCAACTTCAACTGCAGTGCCAGTATCCTCATGGTCGCCTGCCACGCTCTCGTTGTGAGGTGTCTCAGGCGGTGTCATTCCAGTAGAGCGTGGAATGGGAAGTCCTTTGAGATCGATTTTTCCCGAGACCTTGTGCGTAGGGAGAGCATCCAGAGGCACCCAAAGCGAGGGAATCATGTAATGGGCGAGGTGGTTGATAAGGAGGCGGCGGGAGTGAGGGCTGCGACCCTCCGAGTCAATGTCCAGTCGGACACGGCTGCGCGGATCTCCTGGCCGGTCTTCGATGCCGCCGACGGGTGTCTCGTCGCGGACAACATAGGCAACAAGCTGGCGAGCAAGCCCGTCGCCGACAGCCAGGACGACACAACTTCGGACGGCAAGATTCTTGACAATAGCAGACTCGACAGCCGCCGGATGGACAGTGTAGCCACGCAACTTGATCATGCCACCTACACGACCGCTGACTTCAAGTGCACCAGATGGCAGAATACGAGCACGATCACCAGAGCGGTACATGCGGGCATTGCTAGAAGCGCCGGAAGTCTGGGCAAAGCGGTCGGGCAGGAAAACAGCAGCGGTAGTTTCGGGGCGATTTAGGTAGCCGCGCGCCAGCAAGCCACCGCCAACAAAGAGCTCGCCACTTGTTCCATCGGGCACTCGATTTCCGTCCTCGTCGAGGATATACGTGTGCTCGGGGTCGAGGGGTTGGCCGGCGGGACAGACGGTGGCATCGGTGGGGAAGACGGCGGCCAAGTCGCAGCAGGCGATCTCGTGAGTCTCGCTGGCGCTGTAGCAGTTGAGTAGGCGGCCACTAGGAGGAAGAGCGGCAAGGCCTCGGCGGGCCAGGTCAACTGTGACGACTTCACCATTGAGCCAGAGAATGCGCAGATTGGGCAAAAGCGTGCCTAGACCGGTGGGGTAGCGAGAAAGAACAGTGTCTAGCAGGGTTGGCGTCATCAGGGTCTCGGTAATGTTGTGGTAGGCGAGGAAGTCGACGAGGCCGACGGGGTCGTAGCTAATGGCGTCGGGGACAGTAACGACGGTGGCGCCGCGCAGCAGCGGACGCAGGATCTCCCAAACGAAAAAGACATTGCAGGCCACACGGTCGCCCGGTCGAACATCGCTGAACCGGAAACGGAGGTCGTAGGAGCGGACGGCGGCGCTGTGGGGGTTGGCAATGCCTTTGGGGTGGCCGGTCGTGCCAGATGAGTAGGAAACGAAAGCCAGGCGGCCGACATCGGTGGAGCTTGGAAGGTCGGGCAGTGGGGACTCGGCAGTCACTTGTGCTCGGGAAGGCCCCCATGTCTTTTCGTCGATGATGGCACCTTCGCCGAGAGAGAGAGCCGGAATACCTACCGGGAGCTGACCAATGTACTCTGGCGACGAGAGCACCACGGCCGGCTGTGCATCGTTAATCACCTCGGCCAGCAAGCCGGGCGGATAGGCCACTTCGAGGACGAGAAAGGCACCACCCGCCTTGACAGCCGCCAAGCAAGCAACAATGTACTGGACACTGCGACCCAAGAGCACGCCTACCAGCACATCCCGGCCAACGCCATAAGAAGAGCGCAGACGCTCAGCCACGCGCTCAGAAGCTGCATCTAGTTCGGCGTATGTCCACCGAGCCGAGCCATCTTCAGCTGCAATGGCGCTGGGTGTGGCCTCGGCTTGACGTCGAAAGAGGGTAGGCAGGTCTTGCTCAATGTCTAAGATGGCTGCCATTGTAGGGAGAAGAAGAGAGGTGGGAGAGAGAGAGAGAGAAGAGGGGGAAAAGAAGGAAAGAGAAGGAAAGAGAAGAGAGGAGGACGCAAAAGTGGCAAGGGATGAAGGAAATGGGCGGCAAGGAGGGAGCAGGAAAGAACAGGAAAGAGCAGGAAAGGATAGATGGGAGAAAGGAAGGTACGACCGGAGCTACAGTAGGCGTACTTTCTGCTTAGCCATAATACTAATGCGAGTATGTAAAAAGTGGAAAGTGGGATGCAAAGCTGTAAGCCTAGAGGCCATTGGTTATTACAGCAATTTTCACGAGAGTACGGAGTACTGGCCAGCGTTCTGCGAGTGCCAGTCTGGAAGCTTCCATGAGTGAGGAGACCCTCTGAAGCAAATTGTGCTAGAGTAGCGGTGACGGCCTGGTTTCTGAGCCAAATGCAGACCCTCGCATTGGTCAATTCAGGTTACGCCGGTGCGGAAATAGCGACTCGGTCTGCTCGACGAGTTCCTGGCCAAGAAAGGTACAGCTCGTCAAAATGTTGAGCTCAACAAAGTCGTTGATTTTAGATCACGTGATATGACGATCTTTTCACATGCAAATTCATGAAGCCCCACTATACTCTTGACATATTCGAACTCATTCTCCCAGACCATACCCGTACGTTTGCTGTATGATGTTGGCAATCTTCTCCCCCGTTGCATATAGCGTCGCCGATGGAGCGCCACCAATGGCAAGTGGAAAATAGCTGCTGTCGATCACCCGTAGATGCTCGAGGCCGTGGACGCGCAGCTGCGCATCAACGACACCACCCAGCTCACGCGGCATCATCGCCGCTGTGCAGCAGGGATGGCCGTTTGTGGGGCTAATGGCAGAGCGGACGGCTGCCTGGATATCATCGTCTGTCTGTACATTGCTGCCAAATGGGGCCTCTTCTACGGGCCCAAGCACGCTCATGGACGGCGCTGCCATGATTTCGCGGGCCTTCCGCACGAGAGCGGTGTAGACTTCGATGTCGGTCGGATCCGTGACGGTGCGGTAGTCAATGAGCGGTGCAGCAAGCGCGTCCTCGGCGTTGTCAATGGTAATGGTGCCGCGGCTGAATGGCTTAAAGGTGTATAGCGTATACGTGGTGTCCGTGTTCCAGTGCAGCCCGCCTACGGCGACGTCTGGGTTCTGTAGCTGCTGGAGAAGCAGCAAACGCTGCGCCTCGTAGCCAGCAAGAACGGTCGCATCAGTGCCCGGAGGCAGGAAGGAAGAGGCGTTGCGGTCACTGGCCGCAGCCGCAATGGCGCAGACATCGCTTGTAGCGTCGGCCAGCGAGAGCACGGCAAAGTTCGTGGCCAATGTGCGAACGAGCGTGTAGGGGCCGGTCTGGTTGGCGTCATAGAGTGCACGCTGCTCAGCGTCGTATGTGGCGTTGTTGAGCAGCGTCCCCCAATTTGGCTCGACATTACTGCTAACTGTTGTTTCCAGTAAGTCAGGTGCTGAAAACACGGAGAGACACAAGACTGCTCACAGTTGTATGTCATTGGAATGGTGGGCTGGTCTTGGAAGTTCTGTCCCACTCCCGGCAGATCTTCGACCACAGTGATGCCCAATGGAGCCAGTAGTGTCGAGGAGCCAACCCCCGAGCGCTGGAGAATCTGCGGTGTGTGCAGCCCACCAGCAGCCACGAGCACTTCTTTTGATGCCATGACGACAGATTTGCTTCCGCCGGCCGTAGGCAGATACTCTACCCCTATGGCCGTCTTGCCTGAGAATAGCACTCTCGATACGGTGGTGTCCGCCAACACGTGGTAGTTTGGTCTCTGAGACTGCACTCGGTCATAATGGTTGATGCGTGCATAGTTGCGTGTGCGTGTTCTGGCGTCCTCAACGATGGGAAGCCAAAAGAGGCCGTGCAGGGAACCATCATTTGGGTCTTCGTCGACGGCCAAGCCAGTCTCGAGGACGGCCGAATGCCAGTTGCCTGCCATGGGACAAGTAAGCATACAGTACTCCAAGCATGTGGACTCTGGAATCTTGGTCTGCCTACCACTTGCAGAGAAAAAGTAATTCGGATAGGTCGCCTGGACGGGACCTTCTCTCCCGTGAACATCTTGTATCCAGGAGATGTTGGCTGCAGTGGCGAAATCTGCGTCTGGAAAGGTAAAGTTCTCGCTCTGGTTCTCAGTGTCAGGATGGACAGAGAATACATACTCCGTACCCGAGCTTGCGTATTTTCTCCTACCTTGACAAAGTAGGGCAGCAGGTCGTCCCATTCCCAACCCTCATTGCCCAACTCGGCCCAGCCGCCGTAGTCGACCTTGTCGCCGCGTAAGAAGATCATGGCATTGACGGCGCTGCCGCCGCCAACAACACGGCCGGTGATGGCAAAATAGACCGAATTGTTTAGAGCAGCCTGCGGCGTACTCAGCAGTCCTGGCCAGACATACGGGATCGGGTTGTAGGCACCCGGCACGAGCACGGAATCCTCGCCCTCGTCAAACGGACCAGCCTCGAGAACAAGGACGTGGACTAGAAAAAGAAGGCATGGGTCAGCGGAATAACACTACTTTCCTGGTAGATATCGGCTCACCATTCGGATCCTCAGTCAGGCGGTCCGCGACTGTGAGTCCAGAAATGCCTCCGCCTGCAATGACAAAGTCATATGTCTCATTGGCAATGTCGACACGGCGAACCACAGTAGCATGCTGAGGCACTCGCAAACTTTGAACGAGCGCGCAAAAGAGGAGCAGGCCGATTCCATATACATAGACAGCCATGTCTCGTGGGCTATTCTCCTGGGAATGGACAGAACTGGCTTCTCACGTCGACGCTGTGGACAGGAGGAAGCCAGGACAAGGGAAAAAGGGGGGAAATATAAAGACGCGAAAGGCAGCAGACGTCCTCCTTCCCCCCTTTGCACACTACAGGCGATCCTCTGCCGACAATAGCACAGTGATCTCTCCCCCTCACATGAAATCTGTCAGGTACGCACACCTACATACTATGTACTCCGTAGTACCTGAACGTAGCTTCAATGGCACTGTCAGCTGCAGGTCTGTAATTAAACCACGCAGCTATAGTGGACGTGCATAAGTACTTGTACAATCATGTACAACAGCCCTGCACGATGCATTTTAACCGCGCCCTTTCCAGATCCAGATCCCTCTGTCTTACTTTACTATGTATACGTAGACAGTATGCTCCTACGTTATGCACTTTTAGTATAAGGAGTACGGCCTGCTAGGCCACTCCTGTGAACAAGCAGGAGTGCCTCACTCCAGCAACCAATCCTCTAATTGCGTATTTCAACCATTCTACACTGCCTTTATTTATAGCAGCCAGCCCTACTCCGTACGACTACTGAAAGTGTGTACCATACTAATATGTACATAGTAGGCTCAGCAACCTAGAATGGCGTCTTGTAGTGTCAAGTACAGGTACTTGTGATTAAGGTTTCATGGCAACACCCGCCGCCATGAAGGGACGGGAAACGCTCTGATTCGAGCAACTCCACCTGCTGAGCGGAAAGCTGGCACGCACTTGTAAACAATGTAACAAGACGGCATGACCTCCTCTGGCACAATGCGAAAATCACAGCGCGCTTCCCATGATGCCATACTTTTCAGGTTGAAGCCGTCGTCGTCTCTTTCCCATCTCCATGGATCTTGCACGCACGTTTCACTGGCTTGAGACCCGTATTGGAAAATGAAACCAATCCCTGTTCACTGCTTTCCCTCACCCTCTTCCTTTCCTTGAGCCCTTCCCAAAAATAATATTCCGTGCACCCCGAAAACACTATAATATTTATGTGCTCGTGGCTTCTGGCCGCCTGCGATTCGTTCCATTTAGGCTCCGAACGGTGCGGCACACCCAGACTGCTGGTTCCTCTTCTTCTGGAGACGTGCGGAACTCTTCCAGCAGCCGCTCAATGCGGGATTTGGCTGCATGGTTGGTTGTCACGGTCGTGTATCCTGATGCCCAGCCGAAGAAGAAAACGGCCAGCGTGGGAACTGCCGTGGGCACGCGTCGCGGGCCGCAGCCGACAGTAGCTGCTGTGCTGGAATCAGCCGTCATTTCTTTGACGACGGCGGCTGCCGCTGCCGGGAGCTCACCGTCAGTGACGGCCCGGTGGATGCGTGGCACGTCCCAGTCTTCGTCAATGACAACGATAGGCAGCTGCAAATCGTCCGGAATAGCGTCGGGATAGGACGAGAGACTGCGGTACGGCTGGACGAAAGCGCGTCGTCTCTGCTGCCCCAGCTGCAGTTTCTCCTCCTCACTCGCCGCCTTGTCTTCCTGCGCAACATCCTCACTCACAAGCACGGCCGCCCGGGCTTGCTCGCTCGGCTGCCCCATGCTCTTGACCATATCACGGAAGGTGCGGGCAGCCTCGCGTGTGCAGACAAGCCGACGCCCACACAAATGGCCATCGCTGCTGAGCAGCTGCCGCAAGAGGAGACCAGGCTGTTTGCTCTCCTGCGCAATCTCTACAACACGCTGCTGCGGATGCCAGGGCTCTGGGGCGACAGCCGAATGCGTAATGTCCGAGGCCAGCGCGATCAGAATGGACGTGTCAATGTTGAGGGGCCTTTTGTCAGTAGTGGCAGAGACACGCATGTTGTCCCGCCGTGCTCGTCGGGGCATCAGCTGTCGCAGTGCTAGATCGAGAGGAGGAGGGGCTGCCATGTGGAAGGTCGAGTTGGCAGGGTAGATGGAAACGGCCACTGGTGGCTCCTCGCAGCCATCGACCTCTCTCTCGTCTTTTGGCCGAGGTCTCTCTCCAAACATGTCGGCCACACGACGCAGACGGCCCAAGAGGACATCAATGTCTGGCGTTTTGCCCTCATCCATACGGCTTAGCAGGATGCAGAGACTTGGCGGAGCACCGCGGAAGGGGTTGGCGCGAGCGGCAGCGATGAGGTCTGTCGTCGTACGAACAATAGAAATATCAGAGATATCCGTGTTCGAGGACTGTTCGTCACCATGAGCATCCTCCTCGCCAAACTCCCAGCCATTCTCGGCCATTTCCATGACCAGCTGGGCCTCTGTCGTTGTCATGATGCGCAGCCAAGTGCGCCCGTCATCGACCACAGCATTGACAAACACACCGTCGATGCGTCCGCCGCTGTAGTAAATACCCCCACCTCGTTCCTTTTTTGCATTTCTCTGTGATGTCTTTGCCATCCCCATCTTGGCTGTTGGAAAGCGCCGATCCATCGCCAGCAGGCCGTGACACTTTTTGATGGCCGCCCACGCAGTCTCGCGGGCTGTCAAATTGGAAGCGGCCAGCTTTGCCTCGACATCTTGGGTGCCAGCCTCGTTGCCGTCTCGCAAGGCCAGTAGCCGGGCTACCGTAGCTGATTCTGTCCGCAACATGCTGATGCAGGGACCGACTCCCGGCCAATGCGGCTGCTGGACACTCTCCTGGAGGGCATCACGCAGAGCCTCGTGCTCTACAATAAGCGTCTGCCAGCGTCCAAGGATAGCATCCTTGCTTGAGCCAGCATCTGCCTCTCTGCCCGGGCCACTGCCTGAGCTCGAGTCGACTGTGCCCGTTCTTGGACTCGTCATGAGACGGCTTGGGCTACGTGTGCATTAGCAGCCGCTTTCAACGGTCGGCAGTCGGCAATTCAGCGTACTCCGTACTCGTAGTGTGCAATGGTATGAAATACGACCACGTTGCGAGTAATTGGTACTGCGTCGAGAAAGAAAAATGTGGAAAAATGCGAGTGCCAAATCCAGCAAGGTTTGCGCTTCGAGATTTCACACTAACGTCTGAACTCATTTCGTTATTTAGTGTAGCACGCTAATACCACGTTCTCTATATTGCGATTGTCGCTGCAGTACGACATATTTGCGTGCCGTCTCCAGTTTTCCTCTCAGATCTCCGAGACTGTCTACATACTCCGTAGTACTCGTATACATACAATGTACTCGTAGTGATTCATCGTCTTTACGGAGTAATATGCGAGGTTATCCGAGGTGCACTACCCCGAATTTGGTAGGCATCCTTTTACAATCTGGATGTATTGCATATACATACAAATACGGAGTATGTTCTGTTTTCCTCACTGTAAAGTAAAGACCCTGTTCTATCGGAATGCTTGGAATTCTAGCCCATTCAAAGAGTCGTATATACAAAACTAGATGAAATGACAATACAACCGCTCTACTGCCAAGTCCCTTGCGGACCCTGCTCTATTGTACGTACTATATACAGCGCGATAAAAAATGCGAAAGAGATGCCGATCCCTTACTGGGCATCCTCAATGATCATCTCGGCAGCCAACTCGGCGATGCCGTAGATGGCCGTCTGCAGATGGCCCGAGAAGAGCAGAGGGATGATGCTAGCATCGACCACCCGGAGGTTGGATGTACCGTAGACGCGCAGACGGCTGTCGACGACGCCACCATCGGCTTGGGGAAGCATAGCACAAGTACCAGACGGGTGGTAGATACTGAGCGTAGTATCGAGGGCAAACTGGTCCCAGTCCTCGTCTGTCTGCACGCTGTCCAGGCCGGGCTCGTACTCATCGACCCAGACGTCGCTGAGCGGCGCTGTCTGTGCGATCTGCCGGTTAAACTTGGCAGCCAATGCCATGGCGGCGCGGTCATATTCGGTGCTGAGGTAGTTGGGGTTGATGACCGGCTTGCCTGTCGGGTCGCTGGCGTTGATATGAATGCTTCCCAGAGCTAGCGGATGCTGGATAACAGCAATGAGTGTGAAGAAGAATTTTCCGTACAGGTCGGACGCGCTGGATGGGTAGCCCTTGACGCCCGTGTAGCCGTCCGACATGATGACCTCGATCTCGGGCACCTTGTCGTTGGCCATGAGCTCAATCTTCTTGCTTGTAATCACGCTTGTGTTGGCCGTCGGTGCGGCCTGGGCCAAGGCCAGCATGGCGTCTTCCGAGTTCATCACCTGCGACCATGGCAGCAGCGTGTAGGCGCTGCCCGCGTAGTCGTAGTGCGACGGCTCGCCCGCCTTCCACAGAGCCAACTGCTCGGCGGCGTACGTGGTGTTGAACTTGAAAATGTCAAATGACGTGTAGTTTTCCTTGAGCTGGTAGGACGTCTGGATCCGCAGGTGGTCCTGCAGATTCTCGCCCACAGCCGGCAGATCAATCACTAGCCCCAAGCCCGCTGCCTCCAGCACTGTCTTATTGCCAATGCCTGACAGCTCCAATAAGCCAGGGCTCTGCACGGCACCGGCTGACAGGATCACCTCGCGCCGGGCATTAATGGTCGTGCCGTCCAACAGCTGCACACCAGTCGCCTTTTGCGTGCCGTTGTCACCTGACTGTAGATGAATCTTTGCCACCGCGGTGTTGTCAAGGATGACCAGGTTGCTGCCCTGTAGTGACTTGTACGCTGTGGCGCTAAACGATCTGTTGTAATGGCTGCCCGTGCTGTCGATGCTGCTCGGCTGGTACATGACACCAATGGAATTGCCGCCCAGCGAGTTGTTGTTGGACACTACGCCCATGCTGTTGAGCGTCGGGATCCAGCTATCCTGGTGTGCGGGGATGACACGGTCAATTGTTGCTTGCACGGGGCCGCCGCTGCCCATGCCATCCATGGTCGTGCCCACATAGTTCTCCGACTTCTTCATGGCCGCCAGCATAGCATCCCAAGTCCACCCGTCGTTCCCCAATTCGCCCCATGCATCGTACTCTACTGATACGGCACGGTTGTACGTCATCAGGTTCAAGGCCGAGCTGCCACCCAGCACTTTTCCCCGATTGTAGGAGAACGTCCGGTTTTCAGCGTCTGGCTGCACGACTGTCGTAAAGTTCCAGTCATAAGGCCCGCCCAGCGTCGAGCCCTTCATGCCCGGAACATTGATTTTCAGCTCATCCAGAGCGGTCGGACCAGCCTCTATCAAAAGTACCGATGCCGAAGACAGGCCCTGGCTGAGACGAGTAGCCACGGCCACACCAGCCGTGCCACCACCTACAACAATCTGTTTGGACAGAAGGATCTGGTCAGCTCATTTCCTGCGGCCATAATGGTGCACTGCGGTAGCGCTATGAACCACTCCTGAGGGTCATAGCCTGTGAAGGAAGTGTACAAATATAGCACAAGCATGATTGCCACAGTCACGACTCTGTAACAGCTAGGCCATTGAAACAAATTGGGAACCTGCATGATTTGGAGGTGGCAGGGGTGGGAGGAGACAAAAAGTACTGTACAGGCGACACATCAAGAAGAAGAAACAAGAAATGCACGGGAAAATGCCCGAAAATGGAGGAGAGAAACAGGCGAGCAAAGGGGCTGAAGAGACAAGGAGACCAAGAAATACGCAGTAGAAACACGTGCAACTCACATAATCATAAGTAATGGGACACGACGTGGCAGAGGCGACGCCCACTGCGATCCAGAGGAGGTGGCCGATTTTGCCAATCATTTTTGCTTGTCTCCTAATTGTTCTCCAAAGTTCTCCTGAGCGGCAAAGCAAGAGCGAGAGACGGGCGGTGGATATTAACACGAGAGAGATCGGCGACAGCTCGCTATATATGAAGAGCAGCTCCTGCTGCGTCCTTGTAAGCTCTACGGAGGAGACGGGTTACCTCACGCGCGTAGTCAGAGCCTACCATGTTATTGTTTTCCGCATGTCAGGCACGGGTAATAGTTCTACGACGAGAGCTAGAACCCCAGAAAATGACAAGTGCTACGGTATTCCCTCCAACATACACCGTAGTGTCCACTAGTTTGGAATCTGGTGCCGGCTTGTAGGAAAGAAGAAGAGGAAAAGCGCAGAGTGGAAAGGAACAGACGAATACGGAAAGAGGGGAGTTTCCCTACATTGGTTTTAGCGACCCATCCAGGGTTGCATAGTCTCTCTACTCCGTAGCAGTCGAGGGGGTGCGTGTGGTGTAAAAAACACCCCATAAGGAAGTCTAGGAGATTATACGATCTTGACGAGTGCAACATCCTGAATCCTTTTCAAATATATAAAGCAAAAATAAAAAATAATAATAATAAAAAAAGGATTCTTCGGGCAGAGTTTCGTGAGTATCTACTCGAACTGCACATAGTAACAGAAATTGTCAGCATTCTTCCGAAATAGCGAGCTCGGATAGCTGACACCACAAAAGCGCATGGTCTAGTCCCGCTTTTCGTAGCGTTAGTGTCATTACCCCTGCAGCCACACAGCTAATCCAGCATTGACTGAACAAGTAGAAAAATAGAAATAGCGTTTTCAAAAATTGCTCGGTACTCGTACATACGGAGTACGGAGTAGTGCTGCAAGTATTATGTACTGACCGAGATGCAAATCGCTACTACTTGTACTATGTACGAGTAGGACGACAAAAGTACGGGTGTGTCTCCCTGCCCTCGTTCGTACCGCTACTATTGTCTTGGAAGACTGAAATTAAGCCGTCCAGTGCCTTGCCATTCAAGTGAGACGAGTTTGGCAGGTCGATGGTTCTGTTTTTCCGCTATTTCTCCGCTGTTCGTTGCTTCTCCTCTGCTCTCCCTCTCTCGCCCTCTTTCTCTTTTCGCTCTCTGCTGGCTGCCACCGCCAGAACCGGCTTGTCCTCCGCGATCTTAAATCTACTTGGTCTCGTAGTTCGTAGCTAAAATGTCGTATCCTTTGGAAAGAGAAAGGATCGGCATAGCATGACTTTGCGCCTCTTCATTTTTTTTTTCTTCTTCTTCAATGTACTACGTATCCTTCGCACATCGAATGTCACAGCCCTCAAATATCCCCTCCCCGCTTCCATACTTATAAGATTCCATGACTTGCATGCCTCCTTGCTGAGATCGAACCCTCCCCCCCCCCTTGTCTTATCCCCATGTGCTCTGCTGCTCCCACAGCCGCTCTGGTCCTTTTGATGATCTCGACTGACTCTTTCCACCTCTTGTAACCTCTCATTTGACACACACGCACATTCTTCTCTCGGACAATACGAGTGCCATACTCTATTTACCATCGCCGTCGCCATCGCCGTCACCGTCTCCCTCTTTCCTCGATCCATTGTCCACCATGTCGTCGGTGGACTCGTCCAGCCCTCTACCACCTGATAGAAATGTCAGCCCAATCTTGCTTGGCATCTCCGGCACGCTCCTTTTGTTCGTTGTCATCACCACCAGCCTCCGAGTCTGGGTCCGCCTCGCCCTTCGTCGTGTCGGCAAAGATGATTATACCATTATCGCTGCCGCCATGGTCTGCGCCATCCGCTTCTTCCTCCAAGTCGGGCAGGCTACCGTCGGCAACGGGCGTCATCGAACGTACATCAGCACAGCGGACTACCAGAAGAACAACATGCTGGGCTGGATCACCCAGCTCTTCCTTTTTGCTGGTGTCTGCTTCCTAAAATTCTCCATCATGTTCTTGCTGTTACGCATCAGGGACACGGAAGGACTGCGGCGTATGGCTTACGCTGTCATGGCTGGCCTTGTCCTCACCAACTTCACTTGCATCATTATTCTGCTCGCCGAGTGCAGTCCCGTCAGCGCTTACTGGACGGGCAAAGGCCACTGTTGGAACGCCAAAGTCCGCATCTACACTATTTATGTTGCCATTGGTGCGCATGACATGTCCCTCATTCTCTCTCTTGCGTTTCTCGCTTTTTTTTAACTTTCTTTTCAACTTTCTTGTTTGAATTTCTCTCCGTCTGCCCTTGTTCCATGCTAATCGACACTCGTTTTCCTAGGTTATTCCATTGTCACCGATATCCTCTGTTCTCTGCTTCCTCTCTACGTCATGTGGGACCTGCGTCTTCCCCGTCTGACCAAACTCTCCATCTGGGCTCTCACTAGTCTCGGACTTCTGTATGTCTGCGCCTGTTTCTCCTGTGCTCCTCCCGTATTACTTCCGTGTCTCTGAATGAGAAACGCTGACATGACCCCACATCCAGCGCCACAGGATTTGGAGTCGCACGTGCCGCCTCTCTGGGAATCGTCACGACTGACCTGAGCTGTACGTCCTTTCAATCTTGATCTCTCTTCTTCTCCCCCTTTCTCTGCAGCCTCACTTGTCCGTGCTAACGATCACCTCAGATGTGTATGCCATCACTGCCATCTGGTCGAATCTCGAGCTGTTCCTCGGCGTCATTGGTGCCAATCTAGCTGTCAGCCGCCTCATCTATGGTTATTTTTTCGAGCCTGATGTCCGCCTAGGCAAGAACAACAATTACTACGGCAATTCGAGTTCGGCATTTCAACACTCGGGGCGTCGTGCCAGCCGCCTTCACAGCACTGCCGCCGACAACAGCAAGCGGGGACCGCCATCACCCACGGGTCGAAGTGACCGGAGTGACATCCCATTAGAATGGGGTATCCAGAAGCGCACAGACTTCTGGGTCACCGAGCACGGTGCAGACGAGACCAACCGCGCGAGTATGAGTACGCCAAAGTGAAGAAAAAGAGGGCAAAATAAAGAAAACGGTTTTCCTGGGGCATTTGTGGGTACATTTGTTAATGGGGATAACAATAGGGCTTGTAGTCTAAATGGAGGAAGCGGGCGTTAAAGCGGTCAAGGATATGGGTTCTATTTTTTTGTCTATTTTACTGAAAACTACCGGTACGCACTTTTGCTATGAACTTAGTTGACGATCCATACGAGTGGTGCACTATGACTGATGCTGTGTTCTGGTCGTCGTTCTGTCGTGCACAGGTGAACTCGTGCATCTCGGTCCGTGATTACCATAATATACGTATCACATTTTCTTCCTTCTTAGGCTTGGAACATGATCACAAGCTGGTTTGTACCCTGTCTGAGTTACGGCATCTATATACATAACTCCGAAAAACGTTGTGTCTGTACCCCTTTCGATTGCGAGGACCAAAGGTCGAATTCTGTCTAGCTTTTACATGGGGTTGACTTCTCTTGAATTGGTAGTACGGAGTACATCGTGCTCCGATAACCCCTCTTCTAATATGGTGCTTATCGTGTCGTGTGGGACTCAAGAACAATATTACCAAGTACCCGCAATCGACTCCGTACGAGTTACGAGTACAGAGGCAAGGAAAAGGTACCCGTTCTAACAAGTCCCAAAATGGAAATATCCAAAAAAAAAAAACCCGGACCTATCGCATCTCCTGTTTATACGTTGTGGCAACAGGGCTTGCAAGATTCAGCGCATATACTACAATCGAGTGTATTTTGTATTATATTTGAAAATGCTCAACAGAGGGAAGCAGCTACCCGACTCACCTCCTTCCTTTTTCTGGTGCCCTCGTGACCAAATAGCTATGCCGCATAAGCAGACTTCTGGTACAATCCCTACTTTTCTTTTTTTGTTGCCCATCCTCTTTTCACGACAAGGTCACGCCCGTCCTAATTTCCAAAACATTTATATCGATCTGATCCTTAATTTCATCATTATTTAACCGACTTATCCTTTTCGTTGTGAGCATGGCAAACCCACCGGACCCAACCACCGATCCCATTAAGTATAATGCGTTGATGAGAAAACAGGAAATGTTGGACCAAGAGAGTATGAAAAGCAAAAAGAAACCTCCCCCATACTGGAGATTGTCTCGAATTCTACTAGAGACCCGGTCCGCCGCAATAGTACGCTGTTTTCCTTACCAACAAACCTACAATTGACTATCTGGAGCTGACAACCAAAATCGAAATTTTAGCAACTGAAATTGAGCCGTAATGGATTAGACTTCCCGGCGATGAAGACAGGCCTCATCAGCATGGCTTACCCACCGTGCCTGAGAGACTACACGTGTCTGAGCCCAATCTACATCGACAATCTCCGCCTAGAAACACATCACCGTGGCCACGTTCTCATTGTCCGCATCTTTTGCCCGCCAGTCTACGTTGGGTGTTTTCAGGCTTCCATTGAAGATGGCCACGGCAATGTCGATCGACTCCGTTTCTACAACATATCTCCGTTTGTCTCTGCACAGGATGTGCTTCCCCAGAATCGGATATTTGCCATTAAGGAGCCATTCTACAAACTGACCGCTAGCTCAGAGTGTTTCGTGCGAGTAGATCATCCTTCCGATCTGGTTATGCTCCGACCCGGTGATCCAATAATCCCTCCGAAACTCGCCGCCAAGTTTGGAATTGCTGCAGAGCCAGCTGTGCAAATAAAAGAAAAGGGAAACGCGGCCTTTAAAGGGGGATCTTGGCTAGAAGCTGTCAACTTGTATTCGGATGCCATTGCTATAGCTCACCTAGATAACGACGAAGAACTCGAGAGGACTGTATTCCGAAACCGCGCAGCTGTCCAGTTACGCTTGGGTCGCTACGAGATGGCCATCAAAGACTCTTTGCATGGCATGGTTCTCGTGTCTGAAGACGCCTCCAAGGAGCGCAGAGATGTTGCCAAAAAAGCCAACTTGATGAATTTTTTTCGAATGGGCAGAGCGAACTACGAGATGCAAAATTTTGAAAATGCAAAGAAGGACTTTGAGGCGGCACTCCGCATATGTTCCACACATACGGAGAGTGCTGCAGAACTTCATCGGATTAAGGAACGCCTCGAGGAGAGGGAGAATGGCATCTATGATTTCTCTGCCATGTCCAAGTCTGCGACTAAGGAGCACACACTCCTCGACCACGCCTCCTTCTTGAAGAATACGGTTGTGCGCACCACAGGGAATCATAGCCTCGGATTATTTGCAACCAAAGACCTAGCCGCTGGAGAAGTTGTACTTGTTGAAAAGGCGTTCCTCGTAGCTCACGACGACAAGTCCAGTCTCTCAATCCCTACCTTATTGAACTGCAACAGCAGCCGGATTGTACAGGGCTCGCAGACTCGTCTTTTCTTCGACTTGATTGAGAAAATGCTCTGGAACCCAATGCGTGCGTTGGAATATCTGCAATTAGATGGTAGCAGGGATAGCCACGACAGTGATCAGGACATTTATGTTGTCGAAGACAGGACGACCTTGGACATATTCCGCGTTAAGGCAATTTCAGAAACCAACAGCATAAAATGTCCGAGAGTTCAGACCGATGGCAGAGAATTGGCTGATGGCCCCAGCTCCGGCATCTGGATCCGCGCAAGCCTTGTGAACCACAAATGTATCTCAAATGTGGCGGTTATATTTATTGGCGACATGTTGATCCTCCGTGCCTGCAAGCCGATCCGAGAGCAAGAGGAGATCTTCATTGGCTACATAAATCCAACGGTACCGCTTTCCGTAAGAGGGGAAAGAATTCAATCTGCATACGACTTCACATGCAGCTGTGAACTATGTGAGGCTGACACCTGGATCTGTGGGAAGAAGACTCTCATGGAAAAGCGCAAACAAATCCTGGCAAGAATAGATACATTTATGCACTGCGCTGGAAAGGATCCTGTAATGGCTGCACCACAAATTAAGGCCCGAGGGATAAAGTTACTACAGAGCCTCAGAGCAACATATCCCCCCAAAGTATTCGGGGAGCTTCCACGACTCAACTGTGCTAGACTGGCCAGCTGGGTCTGCCGATCAACGGTAGGAAATAGCATGACAAGCTACAAGCGGCAGCTTGGGCTACTCCGAGACACCGGCTACTTTGTCAGTGGTCGGGGACAGGACCTCGTGGTGAATCAGAAAAATGCGGTGCCAACGTCTGGCACTACGTATGCCGTGAGTCGGGCTACCCAATACCTTGATTCCATTGGAGACGAAGCGGGTGTCGCCACACTCACAACCCTGGCAAAGGCGCTATACACTTGCTATTTTGTTGCAGAACATGGTCCTTTAGAAATCCTCCTACATGATGAAATCCCTCTTGACTTTATTAATGCCGGCGACACTATTCGGTAACGGTAAAGAGAAGAACCCAGACAGAAATAAAACGGACATGGTGGAATTTAGAAAAGGATTACGAGTAATACAATGCATCTTATCTAAGCAGTCTTGTTTATGTCAGCGTACGCTATTGCGATAAGGCCTACATTTACGATAAGATATTTTTTTTCAATTCTTTCTCTCTCCACAGATTAATAGCACAACATACCACTCAACATAACTTTCCTTTTAGAAACATGACAGCTTCAAAATCCGAGGTTAAAGGAAGTAGCAGCCAAAAGAAGCGCAAGCATAACAGGCCTGCCAACAACCAGATAACTAAGCGCCGAAAGAACACGGCAAATGGCAAAGAATTAGGCGAGGTAAAACCGCGGCGAGCCGTCGCTCTCAATGACCTGAGATGGAAGCCAGTAGCTATGCCAGAGATGTTTGGTGAATCCGATGGGTTTTTTGGGTTAGAGGAGCTTGAGGGTGTGGACGTCATTTGGGATGGTAACAATGTTCAATTCGTGCGTCTTCATTCATGTCCCATTTGCGTTATGATTTACTAACTTGAATTTGTAGGTTACAGATGCAGTAGAAGACTCAGCAGCCGACAGCGATGAGTTTCTCGGGTTCAGCGACGACGACAACGACAACAACAACAACGATGACGATAAAAAAAAACCAACAAAGGGAGATAAGAAGGGCGATTCGGGCGAGAAATCAGGCAAAGTAGAGTGCAAGTCAGAGACGGTACCCAAGGCGAAGGATGAGAGGAAGAAAAGAGACAAGAAAGAAAATGGTGTAAACGATACTAAAAATTCAAATGGCAAGAAAAAGGCGGATGTTGTGAATTCTACAAGGCCAAAAGAGGCGGACACAGAGCTTTCCGCGGATGGGTTTTCCATGTTGGCAGACTTGGATGGCGATGAGGAAGAGAGCGCCGATATGTCTCAGTGGATGTCACTGGGCCTTTCTCCCCATCTTCTGTCGTGCCTGGCACGTCTACAGTTTTTTCAACCGACGCCGATCCAAGCAGCAGCCATACCCGAGATCCTAGCTAGCCATGATGTCATTGGTAAAGCATCCACGGGTTCAGGAAAGACACTGGCATTTGGCATTCCTATTGTGCAGGCCTGGCTGGGAGATGAGGAGGCGAGGGAAAATGCGGGGAAAAAAGACAAAGTAGGATCATCTGCAAAGTCACCAACTGCTCTTATCCTGTCGCCCACGAGGGAGCTTGCGCATCAGATTGCCAAACATATAAAAGACCTATGCGCAGCTTTGCCCAGCGCACCTTATGTTTGCAGCGTTACAGGCGGCCTTTCTGTTTTCAAACAGCAACGGCAGCTTGAAATGGCTGATGTTGTAGTCGGCACCCCAGGACGCTTATGGGAGGTTCTGAGCGGGAGCCGCCCATTGCTAGAGGCATTTCGGGCTACTCCTTTCCTCGTGATCGATGAGGCTGACCGGCTACTCTCAGAAGGCCATTTCAAGGAAGCCGAGGATATTCTACTAGCACTGGACCACGCTGAGGTTGATCAGGAGGAAGAAGAGCACGGTGGAATTGGTGAGGAACTTGACGAAATGAAGTTGCGTCCACAGCAGACACTTGTCTTCTCGGCCACGTTCAACAAGGGCTTGCAACAGAAACTAGCAGGCAAGGGACGCTACGACCTGATGGACCAGGCACAATCCATGGAACTTCTGCTGCGGAAGCTCAACTTCCGAGAGCAGATACCCAAATTCATTGACGTCAACCCGGTGTCACAAATGGCCACACGGCTTCGAGAGGGTATGGTTGAATGCGGCGCCATGGACAAGGATCTTTATCTTTATGCATTGATTATGATGCAGCCCACACGGCGCACGCTTGTCTTCACCAACTCCATCAGCTCTGTACGGCGTCTAGCACCCATGCTGCAGAACCTCAATTTGCCCGTCGTGCCGCTGCATTCGCAAATGCCACAGAAATCGCGTCTGCGATCAATCGAACGATTCAAAGCCAACACCGCCGGAGCAGCAACAGTAGGTGCTGCAAAGAATACAAACAAGCGCAGCGCTATTCTCCTGGCCACAGACGTGGCCGCCCGCGGTCTCGATATTCCGGGAATCGACGTCGTCATCCATTACCATGTCCCCCGGACAGCTGACAATTATGTCCACCGCTCTGGTCGTACTGCCCGTGCTGCCCAGGCTGGCCTCAGCATTATTCTGTGCGCGCCTGAGGAGGTGATTCCCACGCGTCGACTGGTAGGCAAGGTGCACGCGGATGCCGCCAAGGGAGAGGGCAGAGCAGCGGCCCTGCGAATGTCTCAGTTCATCCCTTCCATCGACGTGGATCGCCGGCTAGTCGGCCGCCTGCGCGAGCGTCTCGTTCTAGCCAAGACGATTGCCGATTCGATGCTTGCCAAAGAAAAGGGTCACAAGGATGAGAACTGGATGCGCGCGGCCGCAGAGGAGCTCGGTGTCGAGTATGGCGGCGAGGATGGCGACAATGACGCTGCCGTCGGGGCTTGGAGTGGCCGCGGTTCGGGTCGACGCAAACGAGAAAAGGAGGCCAGTCAGCTGTCCAAGGCTGAGCTTGCAGTCCTACGTGCCCAGCTCAATCAGCTTCTTTCGCGACGCATCAATGCAGGCGTTAGCGAGCGTTACCTTGCGGGCGGTAGTGTTGACGTCGACGAGTTGCTACGGTCAGCTACTGGTGATTTCTTGGGCAAAGTAGATGGGTTAGATATTGAGTGACAAAAATGTAAGGAGGCATTGAGTGACAAGAATATTTTGTACATTTTTGTGGGGGGGGGATGGTGATTTCGACAGTTTTGAAGAAACATTAAGTCACGTCACCAAAGTTTTCCGTCGCTCCTTCCGCCATTGCAGCTGCCTTAAACAAACGGCCCGAAATCGTTCTTTGTTGATTTTTTTAACAAAACCTTCTATTTTCTACTCTTCTGTTCTCTCCCTACCCGTTCCCTTTCATTTTCATCTTCCCACTCCTCTACCTAGAACCTACCTAACCTCCACATACTTACAATGTCCATCCGGCTTACCTTCCACATTCTATTGGTCCTCGCATGTGCCCTTCTCTTAATATGTCCGCCACTTATTGGATATCTCTACCCCGAAAACAGCAATGACATCTTGCGGAATTTCCTATACGCACGGCTGACCGAGAGCATGTGTCAGGAGCCTACTCTGACTGCCATCATCCTTGTGAACTATGCTTACCTAAGTGGCTTGCTTCTCTTCGTGACCGATAAGGCAAAACTTGCCCGAGTCTCATCTGACAAGCACAGTTCATATTTTGCTTTCCCTCTTGCCTCCTTCCTGTTTTCCTTCCTCACGTCATCTCCTTCTCCCCCAGAATCAGACCTCGTCCGATCTGCCTAGCAGGTTGTCGGCCTCGCCTTTGACCAGAGATACCGGCGACGACTCTCCTGGCCATCGGAGGACAATGCGGTTTTGTCTCTTCCGCTTTCGTCCCTCGTATGGGCTAAAACGACTGCATTTGTTATCTTCCCTCTACTCACGTGCATTGGCTTAGCAAGTTCCCTCATGCTGCTGCACACCCTGATTCGAAAGATACACGCCCAAATATGCACATACCTGACAAGTGAGTTTCTAGAGGCGGTCCCGCAGAGACTGCGACGAACATCAATAAAGACTGCCTGGGTCCTGAGAGAGACGACACAGCCGTTTGTCGACTGGTTTGTGGACACTATTGCGCCCTTCTTCTTTGGTATCACTATGGTCATAACTACGTCGGTCGGCATTCTTCTGTACGGTATTGGCCATGTGGGTGTAGCTACCGTGGCATCACAATCGGACGCCTTTAGCATCGACGCTATGGCGGTGCAGCAAGCTGTTCGAGGAGCTTGGCATATGATGTGGCGGCTAGATTGGTCATTGGGATGGCGTGCCTTTTTCAGCCTTGAGCAGAAACACCACGAGCGACAAATGCGGCGGATGGTCAATGAAGAGGTCATTTGGGGACTTACAAAAAACGACAACGGTAGTGGAAACGGTGGTGGTAAGTCCATCATGAGAGGTAGTGATCATGAAGGTGGCAGCCACACTGACGGCAGACACGACCACCGTCATATTCCTCACCTTTTCTACCTCCATGGAAGTCACCACCACGATCATAATGACCATCCGCACCATCAACACCCGCGGCTTCACCTACTTCATATCCTCCTTTCTCATCTTGACTGTGGCTGTCAGCTCCGTCACCTTGGCAGACACCATCATCGTTGCCCTCTGCACCCGCACCGCTTTTGCCTCGGTTGTTTTCATTGGCGCCGACACCACGATTCTGAATACGATCTCCACCATGATCTTCATAATGATTCGTGCAATGGTGAGTATTCTGGCGACAATGAGAGATATGGTGGAGTTTCAGCGTATGATTATAGTCATCAGTACTGCCACCATTGCCAGCATCATACCAATGACGTAACTACTTCCAGCTACCTTGATCACCTAGAAGGACAGGAAGAGGAAGAACTGAAACGAGAACTCATGCGGTTCCGGTTACGGCGAAGGGGGCTATTGGCACAAACCGATGGGCCATGGGCTTCCATAGAGTATTTAGAGCCCATTTAAGGATTGATCCAGAACTATCATGACTCAGAGACATAGATGTTGGTAATAATGACCGCAACAGCTATACAAATACAGGCAATAAAGATTCAGTAAATGCTACGACACAAAGTTCACAAAGTCGCCAAGCGTGGAGGATGAATCAGAAGCAGTGGTGACGAAAGGGGACAGCGGTTGGTAACTAGAAATACAAGTAAGCAAACAAGATATAAAAGCCACACGAGGTCCTCGTTTGAATATGAAGTACGGGTACACAGTACGGAAATTTGTTATGCATACTGTACGGGTAAGTTTTGGGGCAGACCCTTGACCTTTGCAACAGCCAATGAGAAGACGTGCAGGGGACGAGAAGAGAATTTTTGGACTAACGACAGCCGCACGAGCTCATCTCCGAAAGTGACGGCCTTGGCACTTACGCTGTGTGCTTTGTATGCTTGTTCACCAGCAAAATTCTTCAGAAGTGCAGGGGAAGAGAGGCATGAAGAAAGGGGTGTTAGTGGATACTTCATGCTCATATGCAGTAGTAGGTATACTGCTGTATGGTGCAGCGTGAGTGGCAGACCGACGACGGAAATGAAAATAGCCTTTTCTTTTTTCTCGTAGAACCGCCCGCTAGCTTTCTCCATATAACGTGTAGCCAATGGTATCCAGAAGTAACCGATAAATATGGGTATACATACCTAAAAAGCTAATTTAATGGGGCTGACAAGGCAGTTCCATCCCATTACTCTGATTTCCCAAGGAAACTCTAAACGCAGAGAGACTTGCAGCTACTTCTTGACATATATGTGGAATAGATCATTATTAATTTAGTCAATACAAGGAATGGGTAACGAACACCGTATTCAGAACCAGTTTATTACTCGTAGTTGGATGAGGACACAGAACCACATGCTAATACCGATTTTGTGTTTGTACGAGTCTACGTACTTGTCATGATACAGTCTAGCTGACACGGAGGGACCCGTACTGCGTACAAGTACTACAAGTACAACAAGGATCAGCGTGAGATAAAAAGGTGAGAGTGACCTTTTGGCGACCCCCTTTTCAAGCCTTCTAATAAATAACTGAGGAGAAGAAGTGCCTGGGTGGGAGAGCCGTTCATAGCGTACCCCATAAATACGTACTCGTAGAGTTCTCCATACTCCGTAGTCAATTTCGCCCAGAGAGGTACTCCGTAAGAACGCGGTGGTCAGTTTCGAGTACTCGACGCTTAGCGTATATTCTGAAGTACGGCGTACTATGTAGGCATGTCCTGGGGCTTTCTTTCCAAGTGGGACCGTTTCTATTCTTTCATTTTTTCCACCCATGAGTAGCTGTCCCCCAATTATCCTGTCATTCTTCCCCTACCATTACTAGTAGAGATCTCATAAATATTCTCTGCCCCCCTCCCCGACTACTTATTCCAGAACTCTTTCTCTTGTTTCTTCTGATTTTTTTCCTCTCCACTCTCATAATTATGCAGTCTTCTGGGAGTCTAGCCGTGCTGGCCCTTGGCCTGCTGATTGGATCTTCCGTTCTAGCAAAGGACATTGTCTATGTGACCGACCTGGACCTCTTTACGTCACTTGCGCCATGTGTGCAGTCAGCAGTCAAGTACGATGTCATGTCCATGACCTATAACAACTGCCCGGCCGCGGTGACAGCTCTTCAGTCGTGTGTATGCTCCAAGAATAACTATTACGCCTCAATCGGATCAGAAATTGCTAGCGATGTCCTTTCAAGCTGCGGAAGAACAGCTACCGAGGACCAGGCATCTGCTGCGACAATGCTCAGTGCCTACTGTAGCCAGGACGCAGACATCCAATTTGCTACGCCCAACGTGTCTGTGACGCAGTACATCACAGACGTTGCGGAGATCGGCTATCTAGCACCATGTGCTTCATCACAGATATCCTTGGTGGCACATACTATGGTGTGCCTCTCTGTTTTCCCATACTCTTTTTCTCACTAACTCTTTTGTGCCTCAAAGATATATGATCTGTGCCCAGAAGACACTCCTCTTCTGGCTACGTGCATGTGCCAGAAACAGCAGAATTCTCTATTCATGAGTCAGAGTATCAACGTACAGGTCCGCGAATACTGCTCGTCTATTTCAGATGATCTTGCCTCAGCCCAAACCTTCTTCTCGGACTATTGCAACTTGCTCAAAGGCTCCTCGTCCTTTGCGACAGCTTCAGACCCCCCTGGTGACAGTATGATTATTAGCCAATCGTGAAATTAAAGCCATTGCTTCTTCGTATTAACAGTTTCTCTAGTGACTTACTACATTTCCGACATGCCAGATTACTTTTCTCTGGCGCCATGTGCTGCCAGTGCCCTTTCTGGGGGTGTTTTTACAGTGAGTCAGCTCTTTTTTCTATGACTATCTCATTTCATTTCTTCATTTTGTGAAGACACGACTGCTGACTCTTTCAGAACACGTATAATCTCTGTCGGGAAGGTCCTCAGGAGCTGGCATCATGCGTCTGTCTTAAGTCTGGCATGACGGCTCTTGTCTCGAAATACATCACCTCCAGCATTAATATGTATTGTTCTTCGAATACGGACGACATGTCGTCTGTACTTGCAGTAAGTGCATACTTTCTATTGCTGTAGTAGTTCAAGGTCTTGTATTTTTACACTTCTCTGACACATAATCTAGATCTATAATACCTATTGCAGCGCTGCCGCCAACAAGCTACAAGTAAGCGGGGTTGACGCCTCCATCGCCCAAACGACACCCACGGCCGGTGTGGCAACAGGCACTTCAAATTCTAAAACTACGGCCGGCAGAGGTAGCACGAGCACAGCAACAGGAACCCGTTCATCCTCCTCGTCCTCATCCTCATCCTCTTCACCTTCTTCATCGACGAAAAAGAACAACTCTGCCTACATCATTGGAGCTGTTGTTGGTGTCGTAATCGGCCTCATCATCTTGGGTATTGTCGCTTTTCTTGTCTTCCGCCATGTCCGCAACAAGAAGCGTCTAAATGAGCAGTCCTTGCCACCGCCAGGGCCTTTATCGGCTTTCCAGCCACTGCCATCTGGAAAGCCTGAGCTGCAGGGAAACGACACTGAGCTAGGTGCGCTTCGAAGCCAGACTCTTTCACCAGCAACTCCAAAACCACCACCAAGTCCCAGCCTAAGTCTGCAGCATGCTACAACGCAGGAACTCCCAAACCAACAGCAACACCATCACTCAGATACACACGAACTGTTAGGCCAACAGCGACAACAACAATATCAACAACAGGCAGAGTTGTATAGTGGTGGCGTCCAGCATCAGCAGCATTCCGAGCTCTTCGGAGGACAACAATCGAGAGTGGAGTTGCAGGGGGGCCAGGCGAATAAGTATGTTGAGCTGGATGGTAGTTCTGCCATGCCTCGTGAGAGGTCATTTTAATGTGTTTTATTTGTCTTCATAGGTTTGGCCTTGCTCTTTTGTTTCATAATGATTGTGTATGATTGTCCTGAGTACGGGTGCTAGGTTCATTTTGTTTGGAATTTCGCGATATCAGGCACCTTTATTCCTTTATGTTACCGTTATCACAAAGGCGTATTACTGTGTACACTGTTGAGTTTGAAATTGGATTTATATATTGAAGCATTCTGTAGCTGCCATGCAGTTCTCATCATAATAAACCACAGGCACAACAAGGTATAATTTGTTATACGTATTATATAATATAACAAAAATGTTTGCACTGTGCATAAAGGGGGAAGCTGATATTGATTAGTCATGTATTAGTCAGTTTCTTTTTTAAAAAGAATCGTTCCAACAATACCAAGTTGGACCCACTATAAGCATTGAAAACGATGCCCCCGCTATAATACACGCTTTCATTGGTCTATATCCAGACCTAATCGCCTACCTCATTCTATGTAGACGCCAGCCCAGCGTTCGTCAGAACTCTTCTAATACAAACAAATCTAAAAAGAGAACTCATAAAGAACGAAAGGTCACAACAAATTGACATTAGAACTCGTCAATAACAGTACAAAATAGCAGCGGATGGCGGAAGCATCGCAAGCTTTGGCATATTGAGATTACTTCCTCCTCCCCGATGAAAACAGCTTTAGGCGACAACTAGGACCGTTCTGTTTCGTTTCAAAAATTTTCTTACTTCCATACTACCGCAGCTCTTCTTTTTACCTTTTCTTCTCTTCTTATTTTTTTCCATCTTTACAAGCAATATTCTCTTAATTTTCTCGCGACACTGCTACTTTTGTCAGTTCTATTGTTCTTGATGGAAGGCTCGCAATAACAGGACAAATTTTATTGATTTATCGCGACCCGTCTCCTTTTTATTGGCCTCATCTGTTTTTTTTTGTTGCCTCTACGCTATTGCTTTGCTGTTTTCTTTCTTTCTATCACTTTTTGCTCTAGCTCGATATGGCTGCGGCAGCTGTGGACGTGGGCTACTTGTCCATGCACCTCGGTGTGCCGGGGACCAGCCTCGAGAACGTCTTAACGGAGCCTACCATCGATTTGGTCACTAGCATTCTCGATGCTGTTGCTGTCAAGGCTCACGAGTTCGACAGCCTTTACGCAGATAAGCTGCGCGTCGACATAGAGATTGAGAGCGTAGTGCGCAGTTCTGAAGCCCGGAGTGACGCCTTCAAGGCTGCTGCCGATACTAGTCGACAGGAGGTGAACGAGCTGCGACAAAAGCTTCAAGAAGAGGGTGAGTTCATTTCTTTCTCTTATTATCTGCACCTCTACTCTTCGTTCTTCACACTCTATGATCGTATACGGGACCTAACCATTTTCTTTCTACTAGAAACTGCACGCCGTTTAATCGAAAACGAATTACAGACAATAAAATCATCGGGCGCCAACTCCCAGGCGGAAATCGATCGGCTTTCTAGTCGAAACGCCTCACTTGAGGCCTCAAACCGCGACACATTAGCTATCCTCGAGTCCAAGACAACAGCAAACGCCGAGCTTGCGGCAGAGCTGCAGTCGTACCACCAGAAAAACGTCAAACTCGGTCAGGAGATTAACGCGCTGCAGCAAGAAGTACAGAATGCTCAGTCAGCTACCAGCAGTGCAAAGTTCCGCGAGCAGTCTTTGCAGCAGGAGCTAGCATTCGCGCAAAAGAACAACGATTGGTTTGAGGCCGAGCTTAAGACGAAGAGCGAGGAGTCACTCAAACTGCGCAAGGAAAAGGCTGGTCGCATCTCTGAGCTACAACGCCAAAACGATGAAGCACAATCAACCATCGATGCGTTGACGCGCTCCGAAAAGCAGCTACGTACACGCCTTGATGACGCCCAACGCAAAGCTGACGACGCACTATCCAAAGTTCAGCAGTTGCAGGAGGCTGCTTCACGCAGCGAAGAGGCCTTCCGAGCCGAACTAGCATCATCACAACGCCTCGTCGAACTCAAGGAGCAGCAGACAGAAACCCACCGCAATCGACTGCGAGAGGTTGAGCTGCGTCTCGAACAAGTCAAGGATGAAGCAGCTGATGAGGTGCGCCGAGTACGCCAGGAGATGGAGCAGGGCAAGGAAGACCTACAGCAGATGGAACAGCGCGCGCTGCAACTGGAAGCCGAAGTTGACCGTCTACAAGCTATGCTAGCTGCACCACCAGCATCAGCACAGACGGCACCATCGGCACCACAAACACCTCGCGCAAATGGTTCTGCATCGGTGGCGGCCATAGCGGCAGCAGGGTATGGATCACCGTATGGAACGCCTGGAGGCTCAGCTCTGCGTGGCAAATCGAGCATTACGGCAGCACAGGCGATGGAAGAACTGTACAAGACAAAGGGTGAGCTTGCACGAGAGCGTCGACGGACACAGGACCTGTCGCAAGAGCTAGACGAGATTATGAGCGCGCTTGAGGCAAAGAGCCCAGAGATAGCAGATCTGCAGGAGGAGGCAGAGCGACTACGGGCTGAGAATGTACAGATCTCGCGCCTCTGCGAGGAGAGCTTCAATGAACGAGACATGGCGAAGAAGGCAGCCAAGAAGGCCGATGCAACGTGCCTGACAGCACAAGCGGAGATTGAGATTCTGAGGACACAGCTACGCGACTTGAGTGCGCAGGTGCAGCTGCTGGTATTCAACCTGCAGGCTCGCGAAAAAGGCCTAGATGACCTATCAGAGGAGGAGATGCAGGAATTCGAGCGGCTGCAACGGGGACAGGTGGCAGAAGGGGCACTAGATGACCTGTCTGACACACATCAATTCATCTCGGAGCGGTTTGTGGTGTTCAAAGATGTTCGGGAGCTGCAGGAGAAGAATGCAGAGCTCCTACGGGTGACACGGGAGCTAGCGAGCAAGATGGAGAGCGATGAGGCGGCTGAGGCGCAGCAGCAGACTGAGCGAGATCAAGCAGAGTTGCTGGTGCTGCGAGACACGGTAGCGCGGCTGCAAGACGAATCAAAGTCGGTAACTACCAGGATGAAGAGCTACATGACGGAGCGTGATATGTTCCGACGAATGCTACAGCAGAAGGCGAGCCCGACAGATATGAGCTCGGTTCTAGGTGGCGACTACATGACAGGCGATGGTGATAGCCAGCAACGCGAGGTTTTGGCTAGCATTGAACAAAACACCGGTGCCGTGACAGCCGTAGGAGGAGAAGAACTGACAATTGCACTGCGTGAGCTGCAGAACAATTTTGATTCATACCGCAGTGAGCAGGGCGTGGACCGACAGACGATGCGCAGCCAGGTAGAAAAGCTTTCCCAGGAACGCAGTCGACTACAGGGTGAGATTGCACGTCTAAGCAGCCAGCTTACACTGGCTTCGGAGCGGTATGCGATGTTACAGTCAAACTATGCTGCGTTAGAGACAGACAACAAGGCTTTACAGTCAAAGAACCAGAGCCTATCGGAGTCGTACGCAAAGCAGGACATTCGAACGCAGCAAGTAGCGATTGACCTAGTGGAGGTTCGCAGCCTGCTAGAAAGCATGCGCAACGAGAACGCGAATCTCAAAGCGGAAAAGACGTTGTGGAAGGGTATTCAGGAGCGGTTGGGCCAAGACAACGAGAGCCTAAGCCAAGACAAGACGCGGCTTAGCAGCCTCCTGTCATCCCAGCAGAGCCTGCTGAACGAACGCGAGCTTGCCGAGTCCGAAACGAAGCGGCGGCTACAGACACAGGTGGACCGGCTAGAGGCAGAGCTAACTACGACAAAACGCAAGTTGTCTGAGGAGGCCGAGGAGGCTAAGAAGCTACAGCTACGCAAGGAATACGACGCACAAGAGGCACAGCGCCGAATCGACGACCTCATGGCTAGTATAAGCCAGAGCAAGGAGGAGCTTGTAGCCACAAAGACGAGCCGTGATCACTTACAAGCACGCGTTCACGAGTTGACGATCGAGCTGCGTAGTGCCGAGGAACGCACAGAGCGGCTTCAGCAACAAAAACCACAGCCTCCGAAGAGAGTTGCTACGACAGGCACAGCGGTAGCAGAAGGAGATGCTGCAAGTGATTCAAATGCATACGACGACAGCGCTCGTCTGCTAGAGCTAGAGCTAGAAGTAACAAATCTACGACGAGAGCTAGAGTTGACACAGGCAGACTTGGAGCGAACCAAAGTCGAGACGGCATCGTACAAGGAGATTGCGCAGGGTGCCGAGGAAGACCTTAACAGCCTGCAGGCAGCTCACGAACAATACCGACAGGAGATGGATAGTCAGCTTGCGACGCGCCTGACACGGATCCAGGAGCTTGAACAGCAAGTGACAGACTTGTCGCTCGAACTGAGCAAGTCGAATGGGGAGCTCACGGAACTACGAGATGCACAGGCAGATGTGGCACGCAAGTACGAAGACGAGAAACAGATACTGGAGTCAGAAATTGGACGTCTCAAAGATGGCGAAGAGCGAGCCAAGGAAGAGAAGAAGTTTCACCAGGCAGACCTGCGAGCGCAAGCAGATATTGCAGCCAAGGCACAGCGCGACTACGAACAGGAACTGGTTAAGCATGCCGAAGCAGCCCAGCATCTCCAGCAGCTGCGGTCAGAGCACAACACACTTCGGACGGAGGCGGCGGCGTGGCGGGCCGAAGCTGAATCGGCAAAATTAACTCTGAGCCAAAATGAACAGTCATGGGAAGAGAGGCGGGTGCAATTTGAACAGGAGCTAGCAGAAGTCAAGGCGCGTCGCGAAGACACAAATGCCCAGAACCGGTTGCTTGGACAGCAGCTTGAGAACGTGACGACGCAGATTTCTAGTCTCCAGCAGCAGCGAAGACAAGCTGATTCCGAGGGAGAAGATACTCTATCGGGTACTGTTGCTGCAATCGAAACATCAAATGCAGCAACAGAGGGTCTACGTGAACTCAATAGCTACCTGCGACGCGAAAAGGAGATCCTTGAGGTGCAGTACAACCTGAAGCTGCAGGAGACGCAACGACTACAGCAAAAGTTAGACTACACGCAGACACAACTAGACGAGGCTCACTTACGACTAGAACAGGAGCGGCGGACACAGGCAGACGTAGGCCGGTCATCACAGACACACAAAGAGCTGATGGACAAGCTTAACGAGCTTAACCTTATCCGTGAGAGCAACGTGACGTTGCGCAATGATAATCAGCAGGCGCAGGTGCAGCTGGCGGTCAAGGAGGCTCAGGTGCAGCAGCTCCGCGAGCAGCTCGAGCCACTCGAGCAGCGCGTAGTTGAGCTTGAGAACCAGAAGGCGTTTGTCGAGGAGGAGATGCGTCAGATCACCGAGGATCGTGACAGGTGGCAGAAGCGGACAGAGAATATTCTGAGCAAGTACGGCCGCGGCGCGGACCAGGTAGAAGTGGACCAGCTTAAGCAGGCCCTGGAGGCAGCCGAGGTTGAGAAAACAGCGCTATCGACCAAGGCACAAGAGCTTGAGGCTTCGCTGGAGGCCGATCGCAGTCAGTGGCGTGAGAGCCGCCTCAAGCTTATCGAGCAGGCTAAGGAGAAGGCGCGCCAGCAGGGCGCTCAGATCCGCGAGACCGTTGCGCAGAAGAACGAGCTGCAAGAGCAGCTCGCGTCTGCAACCGGCCGTCTGGAATCCATACAGGCCGAGCTCGACGTCGTCAGCAACCAGCGGGCCGAGCTTGCCGACAAGGTGACAGCGCTCGAGGCTTCAGCTGCCTCGACCTCTGCTGTCGAAGTAGAGCCTATGCAAACCGATCCACCTACTGAGCAACAAGCGCCGACAGACATTGTGAAGATGACTGAGACCATAACGACGCTACAGACACAGCTAGAGACAATCCGCGCGGAGAAGTCGGTACTCGAACAGGAGCTGGCTAACGCGCGCCACCAGCTTCAGGAGAAGGAGCAGGCCGTCCAGGCAGCAACGGAAGCTGCAGCACAGGCTACAGCACAGGCTACAGCACAAGCAACATCGGCTCTGCAAGACGGCCAAGCTCCAGAAACTACGACCAAGGTCTTGGATGACGAGAAACAGGTGCTTGAGCAGCGTGTAGCAGCAGCCGAGGCCAACGCAGCGACCTATGAGAAGAAGGCGAAGGAGGTAGAGGACAAAATCCAGGCAATTGTGAAGGAGCGGTCGGACAAGATGAAGGATGCCTTTAACCGGCGACTGAAGGAGAACAAGGAAAAGAATGAACAGGATCTCAAGGAGGCTCGCGAGAAGCTCGAGGCTGAATTTTTGCTGCGTATGGAGCAAGAAAAGAAGATATGGCTTGCCGAGCAACCTAACGGCGGTGCACCGACTGCTACCCCTTCGACACCAGCCGTAATCACAACAACGAAGATGGAAGCCCCACCGTCGACGCCGACAACTGCGACAGCTGTTACAACAGCAGCAGCAGCCGGCACGCCTCTGGATCTATCAAAGCTAGGTGATGCTGAGACGCGGGACCTTTTAGCGAACAACCCGACGATCCGCAGCATTATCATGGCGAACATTAAGAAGAAGATGGAGACGGAGACAAAGAAGGTGCGCGAGGATGTCGAGCAGGTTATGCGTGGCGAGTACGAGACCAAGATTGCGTCGGCGCGCGACAACGGGCAGATGATGGCGGAAAAGAAGTCGTCGATCCGCATTAATATGGCAGAGAACAAGCTCAAGGCCGCCACGGCAAAGCTTGACGTCGTCTCCACGGCTGCGCAGCAGACGCCACAGCGACCCGTTGGTGAGGTTTGGACAATTGCCAAGGATGCAAAGCCTGCCCCTGCGACGCCGGCAGCACCGAAACCGCCCATTGCTGCGGCTGCAGCTCCTGCCCCTATTGCCACTCCAGGCACCCCGACAGCAGCACCGCCGATGACTCCTGCAGCCAGAGGGTCAGTTACGGCTCCTGCAGCGACTCCTGTAGCGGCCCCTCCTGCAGCAGCCAACAATGCTGGTTTGCCAGCAAAGCCGGTCGTCCAACAGGTGCAGACGCAGCCCCAGCAACTGCAACAATCTCAGCATCAGCCGGCATCCCAGATAGCACGTCCCGGCAGCAGCTTAGCTAACCCGTTTTCGCGGTCAGCAGGGCCATCATCGCTGCCGAATCCCTTCCAGAAGACTCAACAGCAACAGAACAAGCCTGGTCTAACTGGAGGCCAGCCGCAACTGCCTCTACAACCACAGCCGCAGCATCAGCAGGCTCAACAGCCGCATCAACAAATGCAACAAGCACAGCCTGCACGGAGCGGTATTCCTGTTCCTGGAACCGTCGGTGTCGGCCGTGGTGGTGGGATGAACAACCGAGGAGGCGCAGGAGGAGTTGGGGGCGGTCGAGGGGGCGTGTATCAAGCACCACGGGGCCGAGGTGGTGGCCGCGGTGGCATGGGCCAAAGCGGCGGCCGTGGCGGCGGCAACCATGGAACAGCGAATGTTGCCAGCAACGGTAATGGGAGTAACGCTGCTGCTGGTGTATTGAATCCGGGCGCGGACACATTTAACCCTGGAAACAAGCGACCGCGCAATGATGGTGAAGCAGGCGGCCCAGGAGGTGGCAAGCGAATTCGTGGAGGGGGTGCAGGAGGGCAGAACCACTGAGCGGGAGGGGAGGGCAGAGAGGATCGGTGGCATTGACTTTGGGCAGAGGGCAGCCAAAAGAACAATGTCGGCGCGGTGAGCAAAAAAGGGGAATCAATACGGACTTGCATGTCGCTGTACAATAGCTAGGAATCTTCCATCACACGGGTATTGCTACCAATCTCTTTATTCTTTTGTTTTCGTTTCCTTTTTTCTTGATGTTTATTTTTTCCCTTATATTTCTCTTTCTGTTTATTACCATGTGTTTTACTTCGTTCGGTTTTGTAAGAGTGAGAAAATCAACTACATGCTGCATACCCTTCACTTATTTCCCAAGCATGGAGGCATTGTAGGACTGAGATAGCACAATGGTGGATTGATGTCGTCGAGAGAGTATTCCCATCCGACCCCGTAAAAAACGATGACGAGGCAGGAAGCCAGCCAAATGTTTGGCCCATTTGTTGAGGCGCGGTAGTGCACGCCCTCGCATCGACTTACACTGGGAATTCTTGCAGCAAATGACCAGGGCTGTCTCCGGATGTGGCTGAGGTCCGAAGACCGACCGTACAAACACGTCTAGCAGAATACTCGTACGCGGTACAGAGTGGACTTTTGTTCAGCGAAATTAGGTGCAGACTCGTACTTTTTGAAAAAGTAGCTGTGGATACAGACAGAGTACTCCTAACGAGCTCGCAGGAAAGGGGAATGATTCCCAAGTGCCAAGGCGAGGGCGATGATGAAGCTCCAGTCCGGAAGGATTACAAATGCAACGGACTCGTCTGCTAGTTGTTTTGGCCTCTCTTTTATTTTTATTTTTTTTTTTAATACTGTTCTTGTTTCTGCGAGCACTGCTCTCCATAATACGAGGATCCTTGTGGCACACCTCCTAAGCCTGTGTGGCTATGTACTCACCAACCCCCTCGAATAGAGTAGAATGGCGCCATGCTGGAGCCAGTGGATGCCAGTAAAATCCGAGATTGCCTGCGAGAGCAAACGGTGATAACTCTCGGACTTTGTGATTTCCGGGTACCATCTTCTTCCGTTTCCTCCGTCTGCTCCGTCTTCTCCGGCGACCTGCATTCAACTTGCTCCGGCGACTGTAACCTTGTCTCGTCATCCCGGCACATTTGAAAAATGGAACAAGGACTGGGATATCGGAATTTGATACTACGGAGTACGAGTTCGTAGCACAGAAAGAGGGAAAGACAGGCTGTTGACCGAATGCCCAAATGATCACCGTTTATTATTCCACTTGACGAGCTGACCGTTTTGTGCCCATAGCTCCTGCAGCCGGAACGTAGATTCGCCGTTCTTACTCTTTGTCCTACCCGCTTGTACACCGTTATGGAGTACTAGCGAGCGCACTGCCACACAAGGAAGGGAACGATCCGTCTGCCACTTGGCGTTCTGCGTCATCATCCACGGCGTCGATCCTATTCACTGTTTTTATTTCTCTCGGTTCTTTTTTTCATCCTTTTTCTACTGTACGGAGTAAGGCTCTCTTCAAGGCTCATCAGACCTTGTGGTTCACGGCGTTCTCCATTTTGATAGGTTCTTTTCCGAGAGTAACTATTTTTTTTTCTTTTTCTTTTTTTTTTTTTGGATTCTCTAGTTTCTCCTTTTTCTATTATTACTCCCCTTCTTCTCCCTCTTTATTCGTTCTTTTTTTTGGCTTCTTTTATTCATTTCTCACTCTGCTGCATAGTACTTTTTTTACTCTCTCGACGCATTTGGCAATGTTCTCGAAAGGCGCTAAAGAGAACGATATCTCACAGTTGTCTGACACATATATATATTGTAAAAATGATACGAAAAAAGAAGAAAAAAAAAAGAATCTCATCGTGAGATGACGATCTTCCTTACTTCTCACACCCCACTCTCCAAGCAATTACGCATTGCTCGTACGCACTACTCCGTACTCGTATGCTCACACGGCTCCCCCTCCCATTCCCTCACACTCGAGGCTCGTATCCCTTTCCGACCCATATCCCGCCAAGCTGCTTTGCTGCGACATGCATATTCTTCGGTGTGCTCTCAGTCCTCGGTTTCCTCGTCTTGCTCGGTTTCCTCGTATTTTCTCCTCTCTCCTTTCTCTTCTCGTACTTGTACCCCCCTCCTTCCTGTTCCCCCTGCGTATCCAAAAAGTCGGGGTGGTCCCTGACAGGCTGCTTTACGAGTGCATGCCTTGTACCAGTCTGACCCTCGTCTGTTTGGCATCAAGAAATAAAGAATAAAAAAGGGTTCTGAGCACACGCCCCACCCTTCGAATCCCCCCTTTTTTAAGGCTGGTTTCTAAGATGAGTCTCTGCATTCCTTGTGTCCTCGCACAGAGTACAATGTATTCGTACACTGCATATTACTCGTACTCTTACGAACTCGTGCATTTACGAGTACGTACACAGTAGTGTGCGAGTTGTGCTGCTTGCCTGCTCTGTACGCAGTATTTTTCTACTTTCTTTCCTCCCCCTTTTTATCTTGGCATTCTTGGCATTTTCTTCTCAGTATTTCAACCAATTTCAGCCCTACGGTACCAACGAGTGACTCGTGCATATTTTAGATTGCACGTTACGCAACGTTCCTTTTTGAGAAAAAAACGGGCAGTTCTCTTTCGCCTAACTTGGCCAATGAACACATTTAATGAACGATCCCGTTTTCCGAGACGGCAAGTCCGGGCGCAGTCGACCACTTTGCATATCGCTGAATGAGGCAGCAGCTTCCTATTTCCCTGAGGGGGCAGATGCGATTCGACGACTTACGACGAACTGTGACAAATGCTACGACAGCTGCATTTGTACTTTTTACGCGCTTGGTATGCAAGTCGATGGATAAAATAGGCAGCCGTTTAAGATCAGGGAATTGGGGTAGGAGGGATGATAAGAGTAGAGTGGCTCGAAAAGAATTGATGGGATGTGGCAGGCGAAGAATGGCGAGGAAAAAAAAAAAAGTAAAAAAGAAAAAAAAATTCCACATACAGTAAAAGAGGCAAAAGGCGGAGGATCGCTACTGAAAAGGCGGAGAGACAACGGGACAGAAAGACGATTGTCGCATATGACCTAGGGTGTTGTGGATTCGAGACCATTTGGAGGTCAAGCCTTGACAGAGGAGAGCGCCATGCTCACACAGCAGCATCATGTGGTGCAAGAGGAACTCGTATAACCAGTGCTCGGGCGGACGGTAGCATTGAAGGACAGGGGACAGGAAAGAACAGGAAGAAGAGGGGGGCAGGACGGACAGGGCGGGACAAATTACGACCGCCCAGACATCAGCCACTCCAGGACCCAAAGGAAAAAAAGAAAATAAAAGGTAAAGCAATCAGGGAGCCGCATTTTCATTCATTATTCCTACTCCGTACTGCTAGCCACACCGCCAGAAACAGAGTGAAAGCTGCGTCGCTGGGGGAGAAAAGGGCGGAGACCGGGGTCTGGAAGGAAAAGGAGAAGGAGGGGGGCAGAAAGAAGGAGGGTGGCAGAGAAAGGGGGGCGGATGGTTGATCAATTTTGGCGGAAGGGTGTGAGCGTGTGAGGGGGGAGAAGGGGTGTGTTCGTAGGGCGGAAAGACAGACCCAAGAGGTCCCCAGAGGCTGTCCTCTCTCCTGCAGGGACTCGAACAACGCATCCCGACGGAGCAGAGATGTAATATCTTTTTTGTCCCTTCCCTCCGACGTGCCTAGAATTCACTTCCTGACCAGAGTGATACACATCGGCGAGTTGGCAAGGCCTGCTCTGGTTCGCAACTATTCTTGTTGCTCGCCGACCTACGGCTGACCAATGTTTGTCATGTCCCTCTCCGTCCCTTCCTCTTCTTCCTCTTGGCATTCCGTCCCATTCTGCCTCGTTTTAATGGATGACGATGTGCAAAGAGACAGTGCGTCGCCATCAGTTCGGTCGCCGACCTCGTCGTCCCCGAGCCGTGGCCTGTCCTCTCTTCCCTGATGTCTCTGCCTCTCTTGTTTAGCGAGCTCGCAAAGCAACCAAGCAGAACGCGACGATTCGATGCGCACAGTTGCAAGGGGAGAGAACCAACAGGTGGTAGAGTGCAAAAAAGCATAAACAACATTCAATAAGGATGCACACACCCCTCCCATCTTTCCGTAGCGAATGCTACACTGTTGAGGACACGGCAGACGCGGTCGGAGGAACAATCTGCTCGCTCTCCTTTTGCTGCGGCGGACTCAATACTCGAGAGATTGTACGTAGTACGAGCTCTGTACATACTTAGTACTGTACATTGTCCGTAGCAAGTAATGTCTACGTGACAAGGAGCGTGGATCATGCTAGTCCTGTGCCGCCGTCCTCTGATTCGATTCCCTTCATGTGTGTACGAAGGATTCCTTCGCAGTACTCGTACGTCCTCGTACAGGCAGCCAAGCCCCTCCCCGCCTGCGCCCCATCGGTACAGAATGCGGTCACATCCTCCGCTCTTGCAAAAGTCCTTGTCGTAGGGCTGGAGGAGAGCCAAAAAGAATAAAAAAAAAGAAAAAAGGCGAAAGATACCAGAAGAGTGAACGAGACACTTGGGGGCGAACAACGACAAGGGGGGGGGCGTATGCATTATCAGTCGGTGACAGCCATCTCCTTCTTTACAAGATTTTCCGTAGGGACCTGGACCTTTTGCTCTCTCATCTTCTGCCTATTTCAAACTAGAAAGTTTGAGCGAGTGATCCAATCAGAACAAAAAGATGACACTTTTCCTGTCACGCATCACACATCGCTGTCTTGGTCCTGCAAGGTTTCCTTGGGAGTGAACGAGCTTCTGCCAACTCGAGTACAGAGTATGCCTTGGCTGAAACTGACACGTGTAGGGCTGAATGGACATGTAAGGAGAAAGTGACAGCATGTGAATCTTTACATCACGCCGTATATCTCACCAATAAGCGACCGTTGCATCTCTCGGTGTTGCCCGCAGCTCCACGTCGTAGGCTCTGGCTAAGTCGAGGATGTTGGGCAGCGTTGGAGAACATTGAGGGCATGCGATTTTTTTGCTTTTTTCAGGGATAGAAAACGCAGTAGTACGTATGGAGTAAGTCTCCAACTAACGGAGTACGGAGGACATGCAGAATCCTCAGTAGTGTCCTCACTAAAGCGCAAGGCAGAAGGAGAGCAAGAGAAGTGGGCAGAGGTCGAAATAGATCACTGGGACCACATTGGATGAAGCCAAGAGGGTGAGTGAGTGCGCTACGGTATGTAGTGTACGAACGACCGTTAAGGGAAAACGGGAAGAAAGAGGTCCGTTTTTTCAGTGCTTGTCTGTCACGCTCTTCCTCTGTCGGAGTGATCTTCGAGGTCATCGGATCCGACGACAAATGATTCGTCATCAATCTCAAAAAGGGGGGCAACTGTCCTGCTGAACTGAAATGACTGAAATGACTGAAAGGAACTGAATAGATGGGCTATGCGTGCTTGGTCGCCACTTCTCATTAGACGGATATTTTGACAATTGCTAGCAAGACAAACTGATAAATAGCAATGAGAAGATTCTATATTGTACTGAAAGCTCTTGGTGAAGCTGTAGCTAAGAGAGCTCACAGCGGGCAGGAAACACATACTATGTAGCAACTGGCGCCTGTCCGGAGAACCTTTGTTTCCTTGTGGAGAGTTGAACGACTGCTTAATACGAGTACGCAGCACGAGTATGTACTCGTGCACAGGACGAGTACTCCGTACGCACCTCTTGGAATGTCGAGTCCTACAAGTAGAATGGGGAGGCAGTCAAAGGATGCAGACAGAATCAAAACTTCACAGGTACGTAGTATCTATTTAATCAGCGCGCCCTTTCCCGGTTTCTTCCCATTTGGCATTTTCAAAGGGCGTAGGGGAACTCGTACTCGTACTCATATAATCTATTCGGTATTTGTCATGCAACGCTGTTGGTGGATGTGGTGTTCTCCTCTTTTCCGCCGAACAGACGGCCGAAGTCTAGATTTGCACGAAAACATACCCTCTGTCCACGCATGTCGTCGGCGTCGTACTCCGTTGTCCTCAAATCACACATTTGCATTCATCCCCTTCCTCCGACCAGGGATATCAATAGGTCATTTCGTGACAACGACGCCACCTATAAGACTCGCCCTCGCAACCTGGACAAGCAGACACAATCATGCTATTACAAATACGGAGTAGCACCTCTACGACGTGGAATTTTCATGGCCAACCCAACCGAATTCCTCAATGGGGGGGGGGGGGGGGGCGTGAAAAGAACAGAACAGAGAGAGAGAGAGGGGGTAGCCAAGGGAAAAGGTCGTGTGAGAACCTAAAGCGGTTTTTCGGAATCGACGCCCCAGCCCAGCCAAGCCTATGGGTCCCTCGTGAGTGAGCTTCTGTGCCGTATTCCGAGAGTCTCCTTCTCTGCGTGAATTACGAGTATTCTCGTACTAAGTACACTCAGTGAGTATAGTGTCCTGACCGTCGGTCAATTACTCGTTCCAGCGTTAATTCCGATGCATCAGTGTTTTCACTGTACGCGTACGAGTACACATATACGTACTTTTTATACGCAGTATGAGTACAGTTTGGTATACTATGTATGAAGGCGGGTATTTTACTCAATCAAGTATACGAGCGAAGCCTGGCCAATACTACATTTGTTATAACCTTGTTGCGGGTTCTCATGGACCTTGTCGTATTGACTACTCGTACTGCGTACGAATACAAGCATACTATGTACTATACTATGTACAGCAAATAAGAACCCCAACCACAATCGGTAAGGAGCTCTGACAATCTTTTCGCATCCATGCTTGCCGTGCTCAACACTACGAGTGCTCCGTATTGTGTACTCCGTACGTGTGCTGCGTGTGGTGTTAAAAAGAACGGGGCGCATAATGTCCGAAGCGCCGTTGTCCAAGAGGCAAGTACAAGTACACATCGCCGCGTTAGCAGCATTCTGTATTATGTATACATACTCCGCAGAGGGGTGAGAGAAAGCCGTGCTGAGGTGTGCAGACACATGCCCATGCACAGCAGCACATTTCTCAACTTGTCATCTACTATGTATCAGTGCAAGGTCGGGACTCGGGGCATCTTTCTGCTTGCATTCATTTGGTTTCCGTCGGGATGGAGGTAATTATAATCACACTACGGCAGTGCAACGATACATCCGCCGGTATGGATGTGCAAGAGCTAAAACGAACCAGATAGGCCAAGCAAGACCAAGAGAAGAAAGCCAGGAGAAGAAAGGCGGATTGCAAAAAGAGTAGAAATATTTGAGAGGGAACCAAGGGGAGAGATCGCCGACTGGTTAGCTCTGCTTGCTCAGCAGATCTATTTTGACATCGCCAGAATCGCATGTCATGATGACACTTATAAATACGCTTGCTGACAATGGGAATGATGAGACCCCAGAATTATAGGGAAGGTGTGGGGGCTGTCAGACTGAAGCATCTCCGTGGAAAGTGTAAGAAGGTGCTCACACTCGCACGAGAAAGCACATGAAAAAGCTTGACAGAGGAGAACAGTGCTCGAAAAGGCCAAACATCTCACCGTGTCCTGCGTACGAGTATTCCCACCTTATTTGGGTATTCTACGAGTACTACGTATGTATAAAGTACAAATACGAGTGAGACATTCAGACAACAGCGCGGACATGCTGTTCCGCATTTCGCGGTTCGAAGGAAATGAAAAGGACCAGGGGTAAAAAAATTGGCAACAAAAAGAAAAGAAAATAAGAAAACAAGAACACGGAGTATGAGAAAATGGGTGTGGTTCAGGGGCAAATGAACTGCAAGTACACAGGTACTCGTACTATGTACAGATACCCGTCCAGGTAGCCAGTACACCGGAAACACGCTGCTAACAGGCGTCTCGAGGTGGATCATTCTGGCTACTACTCGTACACAATACTCAAATGTACGGAGCAATCTACGCGCTGGGTATTCTTAAAATTGCTGAGCCATAAGGCTGAGTGCCCGCCTCTGCTGAATTAGGATGTATTTCTCGAGATTTGCCACACTAAAATCCTTTGAAGAAAAGGAACCAGGACAGGGGCATGCCAGAGCAACGGATGAGCACACCGTACTTTGTACTATGTACTCGTGTCTCGTACTCGTAGTGCTCGGACTCGTTCTTTTGTTTATGCCTCTCGCTTCTCTTCACATCACATTCCACTTTCGAATAGGGCAACTGCAGTGGTCCTTCGGTATAATGATATGGACAGAAGCAGACAACAATTCTTGAGTGGGGCATTCTCACCCTCTCCATCTGTCACAAAATATTTCAAAATGAGAGCAAGGAATGACAAATACTGCAGATGAATATATTGCCCTATCTGGAAAGCAACCAAAATCAATTCTCTATCATTGTCACATGCTTTCTTTCACCGTCACCTCCCTTTTTTCTCTTCCTTTTGCTGCCATATACGGCGACATTACGCTTATCTGACTCACAACTCTGTACTTTACCGATACAACGGTCACCTCCTCGGTCTTTTCGTCCCGACAGTCTGGGGAAGTAAGAAAGGAGAGGGTGAGAGATGTGAGTGTGGGCGGGTACGAGTAAGCTTTGTTGGCTATGTGGTGGCCATTGTTGATGTTGCTTTTTGTATTGCTTTTCATGTCTGCCTTTATTTCCTTCTTGTCCTCTTGTATACCAGCGTGTAAGAGATGCAGTCCTGGTGGATGCTGCTATAGCTCCCTCTGTGGCTTGGTAATAAATACGAAGTAGATAGATCGAGAACCACATGTGAGAGACCGCCCATTTGTGCAGGCTTCCCTGTCGCACAGTAGTAAAGTAGACGGTGAGAACAGCGTTGCAGCCATGATGGCTTTTGCTTAGCCACGCCCACTAAATCAAAAGCTGCCGTGTTTTCTTTCTCTTGTCTCGGCATCAGACTAGCCGTTTTCTAACTATGACAACATATGACAGCAGAGACCGGTAAAAAGATGGCCGAGACCAGTAGGAAATAAAAATATCCGCGATATATATCGCAAGCCAGAAATAACAGCAACATTACAAATCAATAGACTACTTTGTAATGCAACTGCCTGTGTTGTATGTCGAAAGTGCTGTGGCTTCTTCTGAGCTCTGTATTACGAGTGTATTCTACTACGAGTGCACTACTATGTACTACGGGTACGTACGTACGAGTATTTTCGTTCCAAGCGCGAGGCTGAACGCCTGCTGCGTACGAGGTACGCAGGACTCCGTACTCGATTTGCGTTCGACATTCATATGGGAAAACAGGGGTGCTTGCCAGGTACGAGGATTGCTTCAACATGCACAAAATACGAGTACATCGCGCTGACATTCACTAGATACCATGTACACCATAGTAATAGTTCTGCTTGCGGCGTACGAGTACGGGCACTGAATATTTGAGTATGCTTTCTTGTCACTTGTCTCCACCGAGTCAGCCAAATTACAGGCAAGCAACAGCGAGCCGGTCATTTTCCTCTTCTAGCTCAGTACGGAGTAGCTATGCTGAAAATGGACGTAGTCATGCCTAACTCTTTTGTCAACTTTGTTGCTGCGTACTCTTGAAAATTTTAAGCTTGACGAATACGAGTAATTCTGCTAGTTCAAGTACAATAAAATGATATGCAGCAATCTCTTTACCCATCTCATTTGATCTAGGAATTAAGTGAAACAATCGCATATGAATTCATCTGATTATTCTTCATAGCTCAACAAAGAGGTAACCAGAGTGATTGCCTAAGATGCATACAACCAACATCTATCCCTTCTCCTCCCTTGCCTATTTACTTCAAGTGCAACATGTACAGTCGTCTCATAACAGCCAATGAGAACAGGTGAATAAGAGGCGATAGTATAGACCCAGCCACCGTCACTTTTCTAATCCTTCAGTCTTTGCGAGGAGGCCCCCCCATTACACAAACATATCGTACGAGTATTCCGTAGGATTACTGCGTACTCCGTACGAGCATGTACTATGTTATGTATTGTTGTGATGAATTAGTGGGTCCATAACATATCGCGCAAGCTCTTTACGAGTACGCAGTAGCTGCGTGTCAAATGAAGGGCGCTTCTCTTGTGTAAGTACAAGTACGGAGTACAAGAACATACATAGTGTACTTGCTAAAAAGTAAATGACATGCCTGTTTTGGTATACGAGGTATGGAGTAACTACGTACTGTCATTATGTCGCTGAGTACGGAGTAGTATTTTCACAATGGGCTAGAAGCGGAGAGGGTTTTGGGGCATATCCGGGGAGGAGGGGAGGACACCAGAACACCATACGGAGTACGAGGTTAACTCTGTCTACTGCGTACTCGTACATGGAATACGAGTAACGCTCTGCTGCCTACAGAGTCCGTACACATCATGGAGTGTTATACAAATACTCGCAGTTGGCGTACTCTATGGGACACTGCGTGATCTCGCTCAGGGATTTGTCATGGTTGCATTTGTAACGAAAAAGGGAAAATATGGCCTTGGCCCCATATCATTGTACGTATACCTGTGCTACGAGGACGAGGACGGGTACAAGAGTACTTGTACATAGTATGAATTTACGTATAATGCTGTTGCATAGTGTGTTTATTAAGTCTCCGAATCTTTTGTCTGTTGCATTCTCGTCTTTCTAGATGCCGCAGAGTGAGAAGGGGAAGTGTACGAGTATGCAAGTAGGATTCTTGGCCCCCAAATATAGGACCGAAAAGGGAGGGAAGGAAGAGGGGTCGTGGAGGGGGAGGTAGCGAGTAAGAAGAAGACGATAGGACCCAGACCGGCGGAGTGGCGAACGGGACGGGGATGTCACCGGGCTTTGAAAGCAAAGGGGTGGGCCGTACGAGTAGATGAGAAAAAAGGCAAGACGCCGATTGCTGCATGCTATAGCCAAATGATCATCATTGCCGCGAAGGCAGGAGAGCATCATGCTGTGGGCTGCGTGGCTGGTAGTACTCTACTTGTACTCGTGTACCGTTCTATGTATTTGCAGACCGCAGCTGCGCCTGCGGCAAGGGCTGTGCTATTCTACGCCGCCAGTGTGGAATCAGGTACTATGTACATAGTAGTGCGATTGCCGTCTCTGCAAGTTACATCTCTAATCCCTCTAGAGTTCATAGTATTGCGGAAGAGGAGGCGAAGGAATGCAAAGGAAAGAAAAGGGAAGGTCTCATTCGTGAACACAAAGTGACTTGATAATGGCAAAAGTCAAAACTTGCCTCTTTACGGAGTAGAATATCACCGATGCATTGTACGGAGTACGCAGTACACAGCATTCTAGTGTATTTGGTGCTAATAGCCGTAATTGCGAACGGGGTAGCTTTCGTTTTTCTGGTGTGGATGGGTGGATGTCTCAGTCTTGGGAGAACTCTTGGAGCGCTGGGTGGGCGGATACATCTGGCCATAGGTCCAATCAGACGACGAGCTGACGATTGGTAATGGACCAAGATAAAAATAGGCACTTACAAAGCACGTGTGAAATCCAGGCGCTTTTCAATCATCCAAGAGGATCTGCCAGGTAGAGAGTATTCGTAGGGATGGAGGGTGGGATTGTCGTTTGGTCTAGCCAGAAAGTTTATAGGAACAGTTACGGAGTACTCGTACGTATGGAGTCGATGGAGACTTTAATGGGGACCTCTTACTGAGAAGCAAGGGTCAGACCCATATTCATAGGGCAGTAGGTGCAAACAGGCGCACAGACGACCATCCCGCAAGCCACATGTCTCTGTTTCCATTCTTCCCGTCTCTCTGTCTCTCTCTCTCTTGTCTCGTTTTTTCTTTCTTTCTGGAAAAAACCCGCTACCTTGTCACAAGATCTCACCAGAAGAGGTAATCACATCGTGCTCTGTACTTTGTACTATCTCCTTAATTTCCCCGAAAATGAAAACTTGTGCGAGTACCATTTCACATACCGCCGTATAAAAAACTACGAGTACTCATACTCGTTACGAGGTACACTGTAGGAGCTCGACTCATATGGGGTAGCTACTCGTACCGCCTCGCACGCCTACGAGTACTATGTGCGTACCCGTATACATAGTACGTATAGGGGACATGATTACGAGCCATGGGGGATCGGATGTGAGCCAATGGTCGACGACGAATATGACGCTTCAAGAACAGAAACTGGCAAGCTTCAGGCGGTGTCTCCGAACTTGCGCCGTACGGAGTACGGTGTACAAGAATGTTGGTTTGCCGATCAGAGACTCGTGATCGGAGCTTGCATGTGTACATAGTACTCCGTATGTGGTGCACCTGCTCGGTGCCCATGCTCTTTATCCATTATCACATATCAATGCGATTGGCACTGACAGTCTGACAGGTTGCATGCCTGTCCCATGCCCTCTGACATGGCCGCTGCCTTTAAACCTCCAGAAGAGGAAGGAGGATAGAGGGAGAGCGGGATCAGGAGAAGCAATACTTTGTAGAATGATGCGACGAGAGGAAAACTTTACTCGTACTTTATGCGTACGGGGTAAGCGACAGTGCTAGTCTGTGAAGAGAGAGGAAAAGAGCCTACTCGTACTACGAGTATGTATTGTGTACATTAGCGTCTCACCGATTCTCCAGTGGCTGGACTTTGGAGAGGGACCATTGATAACAAACCCAAGGAAAGATGTACGAGTAGGTCGACGAAGAGTAGAAGGACGGAGGGACAAGAAAGCTCGCAATGCAGGGCTCATGCTGCCATTCCATTGCAGGGTAGTAGAAGGCTGGCCAGCGCCATACTGGATGGTCGGCTGATGGTGAGAGATGAGTCTGAATTTGACTGTTACCACCTGGTGAAAGAGCACTGGGTCTGCAGTTGACATGCATATACTTATCTCTTTCATGAGTACCCTTGACTGTATAAACAGCGAGTTTGTTGCATATGATTGTATACAATGTACGAATGACAAATACGAGGCTACATGGTATGGTGCTCACAAAAACATACGTGTACTACTGTGTATTGTGAGTACGGAGTATGGGTCGCTCGTGAAATACGAGGATCGCTTTGGGGATGGCTTCCCCATTTTTCTGCACCCCTGTACTCTTGTACACGGTAGCAAACAGTATGTGATTCGAATCTTCGTAAAAGAGCGTATCAGCGCAGACGAAATAAAGAGAGGGAATGTCTGGTGGGAAGGTTGCCGAGATGTAGAGCAACAGAACACAACAGATGGGGTCTTTGGGAATTTCGAGTGAGCTAGAAACAGCCCGGGTTTGTGAAACAAGCGTATTCATTTCCATCAATAAGAGTCCTTGCAAAGTACCATTTTTAAGACGTAAAAAGGTAAAAAGGTAAAAAAAAAAAAAAAAGGTAAAACCTAGTTGTTCTAGCCTAACGTCATCTAGATGCGAGCCAACCATATAATACGCTGCCACATGGAAGCTTGGCAACGGGTACCCTCCTAGTTAACCGTTATTACTGATGGAGAAAAGTCTGGTGGCAATGTCGCCCTCATGATTGAAACTACTCGTACAGTCTCTTTTTTCCAGACCAATACTCGTACGTGTGAAAATACAAATGCAAATGCAACTTATGCGTACAAGCACGGTTCACCGGCAACAAAATGGATGTACTCCGTACTCTCTGTATTTGGAATCGAACAGCATTTTTACCAAAAAAGGACATATGGTGCGAACCTATGGCGTCGTCCGGAGTCGATCTGGGTCCTGCTAAGAGAAATCACACATCGATCTTCGGTTTGTGTCCTATTTTTGCCAATATCTTTCGTGGCTTGGCTTGCCCAAGACGTCTTGACAAGATAAAATAGAAATAGAGGAAAGAGGCATTGGGCATTACAGAGGGGGGGGGGGGGGGGGGAGAAGAGGAAAGGGGATGGGACAGGAATGTTTCCTATTTTGGCAGTATCTTTCCTATTCCATGTAACCATTATCCCGGATATGGTTGCTGGTGGCTCTGACTGGCTGGATTAAAAAAAGAAAAGCACTCTATTTCTGCGGTGTGTTTCTTTTTACACGGCCTACAGCTATGCGTCCATATGCTACGTACGTACATCCATCTACGCACCATCTACCCATCTGCGGTGTATGCACCCATCTACGTATGCTTTCCATCTCATCCACTTTGCCTGCCCCATGAATGATAGCCCTACGACCCTGGCTTGTACTCCGTACTCCGTACTGGTGCAGTGAGATGGGTGTTATTTTCATTTCCATTCATGCCCTTTTTTCCCCAATTTTTCTCCCACTCATGCAAGGGAAGTCGAACCGTTCACGAAGCAGGTCTCTACAAAATTCACCCTCCACGTGTAAAGCTTGTACTTTGCACCTAGTCATCTACACTCGTAGTCGTCTGGACATCTTCTCGCTCCGTCGTCTGCCCGCTGGCTCGCCTCTCCGTCTCATTCTGTCTGTCCAAGATAGAATAACGCTCCGCCCCACGGCCCATGCCTCATCACGGTACTCCGTACGTGTGCTAAAAGTGCAAGGGCGTCCGGATAGCGATGGAGACACCATCCGCCTGGCGGCAACACGACAGCAGCACTGCCATGATTTTGCAATCAACATGAACTCTGCAAGCATGGATCGACTGCGGTGTGCATGTGCGTGTGCGGTACGGCATGGTATATGGTATGGTATGGTATGTGCATGTGTTTGTGTACTTTGATTCTCTGTGCAAATTGTGCTATTCTACTTATATCCATACGCTTTTTTTAGATTAGGAATCTGCGCTTGTTCACCGGTTCACAGCCAATAGTGGTCCAGGGCAGTAGAGGGAGGGGGGATATGAGAGCATGATGAGGTGTGAGTGGGAGTGCGTGCGTGTTCTTCTAGCTCAGCCGGAAGTCGGTGCTCGGGACAAAGAAAATAAGGCAGCGGAATAGAGCACGTCCTTTGTAGCTTGTCAGCAGGTAAATCATGTACACAGCAGTAACCCGTGTGTGAGAAACTGTCCTCGTCATTTGCCCATTCTTATTGCGAGTGACAGGAAAAGAGGCAAAGAGGTGAGTAGGAAGAGTACAATGGTTTCAAATATCAACTCGTCAAATAGGAGGATGGCATCTTGTTTGTTTCCTAGAGAGAATGCAAGTGTTTCAGATGCTGATTGTTTCTAAAAAGGGTATGCGAAGAAAAATGGAAGGAAAATGGAATAAAAATACACCAGGAAAAAGAGGCAGAGGCTGCTGCTAAATTTGCCCACTCGCATCAGCCCAGCTGCAGCGCTAAATTGCCTGTTGGCGAACCACAGGGCTATGTCCATCACCACCACAGAAGACTGGCACCGACCAACACCACCACCACTAAACTCGGGCTTTGAGTCTCCCCTACGGAGCCGTAGCGCTCGTCCACTATAGCTGTCCTTGTATGCTATAATGGGCACGTTTACCACCGGTTTCTCCCTCCCCCCCATTTTTCCCTCTTTACCCAACCAACAGAGCATTCTTCGACGAGAACCATCCCCCCCTCCCCACCACCGCAGAGACCGCAGAGTACTTGCGAGTACAACCCTCGAGCCCTGCTCCCCCGTCGTCTTTCCCTTTTTGGTGTTTTGTAGCGGTTTCCGCCCCATCCATCCTTGTGACCACGAAATGATCAGGGACCACCTGGCCAGTTACCTCTGGTTCCTCTCCTCCATTTCTCCTCCGTCTCTCCTCTCCCTGCCCTTTTTTTCCCCGGTGGCCAGAGTCCTTTCTACTAGTGTGCAGCGATCGACATTCCGCCTCTGAGCATTGAGGCACTGCAACTGCCCTGCAGAGGAGACTGCAGGCTACAAGTGCCCATGTCTGCTTCGAGTACGGAGTACTGCGTAGAGGTATGAAGTACTCCGTCGAAATGTGTACTGCATACGTACTCGCACTGCAGAGTCTCTGCCGGCTGTCCACTCATCCAGGAGGATGCAAGCTCGCACACGCTCCAAACATACACGCCCCTCCCATCCGTTTTCATGTTTCTTTTTTTTTTCGTATTTTATTCTTTATTTGCCCATCATATGCATCATAATGTATGCATGGTTCCTGTACGTCTGGTCTCTACCATCCCGCCACATTAACAGCCTGGAGCCTGGATTTGATAGCAAAAAGGCAGCCAGTCTTGCGGTAAAGGAAAAAAACGCCTGCGGAGAAGCTTGTTTTATCTCTTTTTTTGCCATTCCTGTTGACTCACTCTCCGTGCTGCAGGCATCCATACCCGCCAGAGCTCCCGTCTGGAAAATGAATGCTGTTCGTTCATTTACGACACGAGGGCTCCGTTCGGGCGCAATATGAGAAATGAATATATAATCTTCCAGACGCTGAGTCTTCGTCGTCTGCCTGTCTATAGAAGCCGATGAGAGAGGAACGATGTATGCAGAATATACCAAAATACCCTTTACCATGTTCTCTCTAGAAAAGCCGGCACTTTGTCTGCTGCGTACGGAGTATAGGGCACATATTGGGAGATGCCGCCGGAATGGAGAAGTACGTGCTGCGTACATACTACTAGGCAGTACTCGTAGGACCGAGTCATATAACCTATCCCCTGTCTTTCACGTACGAGTACCCCGTTGATTCCTAGTTCCTACTCCGTACTCCGTACATGCTCCATAAGGCAGCAGATGGAGTACTCATTACTTGCACTCACGAGGTACGAGTACGAGTACGGGGTATACTACAGAGTACATACATAGTAGCATGTAGGAGTACGAGTACTAGCCGGGTTGGGGGTGTGAAGGAAGACTGTTAGGGGCGGAGGGGGGCGTGGGCGAGGGAAAATGGTAGGGGAGGGGTGGATTTGTCTTTCGTAGCGCGTCCTCGTAGGTCCGCCAATGTACGAGCAGTGTACAAGCCCCTCTCTCTCTCTCTCTCTCTCTCTCTCTCTCTCTCTCGATGAGTACTCGCAGTTTATTATTTAACATGTATCTCTACGCAGTACCTATTCGTATACCGCACCAGTTACGTCTCTCAATGGGAAAGAAGAAGGAAGGCTTGAAAATATTTAATACCGTCTTCTCCCCCACCTGCTGCCTCGTTTCGAACAGACTTTGTTTTGTCAATCTCCATCCTTCTCATCTCTCTAAGCTCTCTCTCAAGCTTCTCGTCCTTCCAGTCTTCCCAGTCCTTCTAGTTGTTCTGGTTGTTCTATTGCTCAGAGTGTTCTTCAGTATCCCCCCAATCTGCCTACCAAAAGTTCCCCAAATAACATAAAGCAAGTGCCTCTGCCTTGCTGCCTTGGCTTCCGCCAACTTCATCTTTGCATACTTAAAGCTCTCTCTCCCCCTCTCACTTCCACCTCGATCTCTCTCTTCTCATCTCATATCCGTTCACCTCCATCCTCTGCCTCTTCTCTCATCTCTCCTTCTCTCCTTCTCTTCATCACCAAGCACGTTCGTATAAACAATACCTGGAGCCTGTCATCATGTACACTGTGCCACATCTCTATGCCTACCCGGCACCTGTACCCACAAACATGGTGCCGGCAGCTCCTGTCACGACAGTTCCTCCTACACGGCAGTATGCCAACCACCAAAACAGCAGCGCCTTCAGCAGCTCTGCCAACCCAGACGAGGATTGGACCAAGATATCTGATTTGGCTGAACGTCGTCGGATACAGAACCGCATTGCTCAGCGGAACTACCGTGAGATACATATCTTTTTTTTGGCTCCGTCGTCTGGTATTTTTCGTGGTAAATTAACAGTCGGCTTTGCAGGCAAGAAGCTCAAGCGCCGTCTTGAGGATCTGGAGCGCCGCGCGGGCACCTCTCAGGTATCTCCCGGAGACGGCAACAACGGCAGCTGTAAAATCGGTATTAGTGGCAGCGGTCGACGGGGAGGAAATGGCAAGGCCCCGCGGTCCAAGAAACCACAGCCAACGCTGTCCTCGCTATCCAAGCAGTTTGAAGAGCAGCGTCTGAAAGAGGAGCAACAGAAGCAGCACCATCAAGAAGAGCAGCATCAGCACGGCGATCAGATGTCTAGACATACTTCTCCGTTTCCTCCTCCTCTTAGCCATGGCTACAGTCACAGCCGCAGTCCCAGTCAACATCTCTACGTGCCCTCTACCAAGCCTCATCATACCAGCCATCACCAGCAGCAGTTCACACCACCGCTGCAGGCGGACGACGAAATGATGTTCGGCCAGGCGCCGCCATCATTTGCCACAGACCACCACCGTGCCCACCACCGCGAGCGCTCACACACGCCACCTAGCATGTACACGGCCGCCTACTCGACATACCCCTCGGTGGCAACCGTTGCATCCACAGCAGCGGCGCCTTCACAAGCGGCAGGTGGTGCTAGCACTGGTGCTGATGACATGCTTGTGAATGTGGCTGCCGCCGCCGCTGCAGTTGCAACGCCTACGACGTCCTCGGTGGCTGCCACCACCACAACATCTGGAGTCTACGACTACAGCTGGACGACAGGTATGGCACCCAGCGTGTCCTCCATGGGCCTTCCATCTCTGAGCCATACGAGCCACCACCACCAGAGCCACCACAACCACCACAGTCATCATAGCCAGCCTCATCAACATCATTTTCTATCGCCAAACAGCAGCATGAAGGGCCAGGATTCCGCTGCCGCTGCTGCCGCTGCCGCTGCTGCCATCACGACATCCATGCCTCCATACATGGGCTACCCCTTTATGCCCACGGCCATGGATACGAGCAACCCATACGACTCCCACCCTCATGTGAGTTCTCGGCAGCCCTGAAAAAAAATCACTTTTTGGGGTTCTCCCCTCTGTTTTCTGGTTTACTTTGCTCTTTTCCCTCCTCCTTCTTCTGCATACCCCCCTTATCTACAACCAGAAAGAAAAAGAGAGAAAGAAAAACATATTCCTGACCTGGTATGGCTCGACAGACTCCTCCGCTGTCGCATTCGTACGACCACTCGACCACTTGTTCGGATGCCGGCTATGACTACCCTACTACGCCTCTTTCCATGGCATCACCGGGAGTGGCGGCTTGAAATTAATAAGTAAAGATTTGAGGATACAAAATTTTCAAAATTCAAAGCGTTACGAAAAGAAAGGGGGTGCAGAGGCGAAGCATATGGAGATCTATCTTTCTATGCCTCTTGTTTTTCTTTCTACGGCCGAAATATGGGAATATGCACATGTTTCTACAGATATACATATGATGGAAATGTCGGGCAGGTTTTATGATGGTTGGTCCAGGACTGGCGGTGGCTATGTTTTTTTTTTCATCATTTTCCATTTTATATTTTATATTTTTTTACCTGTTTCTTTTTTTGGGCAAGGATTCACGATATTTTCAATGACGTCTACGGGGGACCACGTTTTCTGGCCTTTTTGGTTTCTGTTCTAACCCCCCCCCCCCCTTTTCGATGTCGGTTTTCTGGTTCTCTACAGTTACATACGCAGAAAGGGGAAATATGGAAAGGGGAGAGAAGGAAGGAGCGTTCGGCGCAAAGCGAGAGAGAAAATGTCCGATACACACACTACTCTGATTTTATTTACTATTTTAAATTTATGTATGATGTTTTCATATGCATTTTCCCCTTTTATTCTCTGTACTATTTTTTATCGCTATGACCGTAAACGCTGCCATTCTGTTGGATGACTTTGCACCCCTTCATCTCAATCCAGGAAGGATCGGGAAGCCTCGGTGCAAGGCAGAAAGAGTATACCCCGGACGCCCCTTCGTTCATGCCAAGAAGAAGTTCCAGACCTGCGAAAACACGAAAGGGGATAGAGGGGTATGACTCGGCGGCAAGAGTCGCTCCTTCTCGGCTACAGCTGGGAAACATGCACTTTCCTGTCTGTTTATTCTTTATTTGATTTCTCTGTTTCTGTTTGCTTTTGCCCACCATCCCCTTATCTGGGTTTAGTTCCGCAACATGCTTTTTTTTGCTTCCGTCCCCTTTCCCCATTAAAATATGCATTCTCCTCTTCTGCACTCTACATAGTATTTTTCTCTCACAGCCTTGCTCTACATTCTTATCTTTGTTGTCTTTATTTCTATTTATAATGTTTATTAAAATAGAAAACACCTCTCTTCTGCCTTCTCCCACTTTCCTTGCCTAGATTTTCGCCACCCTGCATCTTCATGTCGGGCGTGAACTTCATGCTGGTGTATGTGCCCGGATAGCCGCCTATGGAAAGGAGCAACTCCTTTTATCTATTTATTTCCTATTACCTCGCACCCTCCCCCTCCTCTACATCATTTCTACACCTCGGCCGATTTTGCCTTTTCGCCCTTCATCTCCATAACTCACCAATCTTCACTACATGCACTCCCTCCCCTCTTTTGTAAGTACAGCCGAAAGATGTATGAATTTGAATCATCTTCTAGTGACTCCAGAGTCTGGTTCGCGCCCATGTTTGCTTATCTTTCTGCCTTCTCTTTGGCTAACCGTCTTCGAGCCCATTTCCCCTCCCTCCATTTTGTTTTTTTTCCTACGTGTATTTTATTTTTCACTTACTAATTGATTATGAATTTCTAAGGAAGCTCTATTCATACTGTATACACCACTTCATCGTTCTGCAATACTACTCTCATATAAATGAGGGGTACCCTCTGTTTCCCTTAAAAATGCGTTCAAAATTCCTATTTTATTGTTCATCTTCCATTTAATTCTTTGAAAGGATAGGACTCTAAACGAGACATGAACAACATATACTCCATAGTTTCAGCTTCTCATCCTCGGAGCTGATAATATTATTTTCTCAAGTAGATGCGTTCATAATAATGTTAATGTCTCTATTATTTGTATAAGAGAGTGTAACAGGCATAGGCATTTCTTCTTCATACTTGTCACCTTATCACAGATTGAGGACAGGTTGAATAGGGGTGAATATAGAAATTAACAGGCTATAGTTCGTTTCACATCTAACCTTGGAGCTGTCTCTCATTATAATAAAACTGTATTCTGCTACTAAGTCGTCACGCTACATGACAGCCTTGAGCTCATGAAGTATACTTACAGGTAATCTAAAGTATAAACTATAGTAGCTTCATAAAAGGTATTTCTTACATATTATAAAAATGTGCCAATTTAAGGATATATATATTTGATTGAGAAAAATGGTGTTGGGAATTTCCTGACTTAGCACCTTTGCAGAGTGACCATAAATCTAGAGCAGACATCCATTTCTGATTTCAGAAACCTGTCTTATTACAGTGGAATTACTATTTGCTCGTCTTCTTAGTTCTCTGGTGCTTGTGTCATTTTAAAAACACCTTAAATTTTTCCTTGGAGCTGCTAGTTAGCTTGGTTATTGAAGGAGTTATGTATGGGTTTATAAGACTTTCTGTTTTGTAAATGAAGCTCTCTACTACGTAAGATTCATTTTACATAAGTAAGATAAAATATGAATTCGTAGAATTTCTGCAGAATTATCTTCGTTTTTATAAGATCGAGCATGTGGCTGCACTGTGTTTCTAGGATCATGGACAAGTATTGAGTTACAACATATTTATTACTGTGTTCTTTTATAAGATTTCTACTCGTAGGCTTTGTGACAATTTTGCTTCTAGATATATTACATTAGCATTTTATTCAATGCTGTTAACACTGCTGTTGCCTACCATATAGAAATAAGTATTGGCTGTACAGCTGTCTATCATATCCAAGATGCAATGGCCGCAATGGGCGATCCAACAACCTCACTAAGGCAACCTAAAGCTTTGTCAGCGCCACCGTCGAGACGAAATTTTGCCGCTTTACCGTCTTGTAATTGGTATGCACCTGTTTTTTTTTTTTTTTTTTTTTTTTTTTAAGAAATCCTCTAGTGCACCCGGAGAAGGACATCATGAAATGCAACGAGCCGGGCTCTCCGAGTATATCTGTCTCCGGCGCCACCTATAGCTGGATATAGCTACCTCGGCATTGTCGACACGCGCGATCATCTTTTTCAAGTATGGCGATTGACTTGATTGGGGGCAAGATGGAAGCGCTGAAGTGACACACGTGATCATGTTCCACTTTACCGGACCATTTTGCTCTTCCGTCAACCAACTGGCACGATGGGGTTTCCCAGGTGCAACAGAGTAGGTGACAGTTAGTGGAGATGCTGCAGATTTCCCTGTCGGCCAGCCATTTTTGCTCAAGTTTTTCTACTGCATATTCTCTTTCAGCTCCCTCCCCGCTTAAAACAAAGTGAATAGTAATCATTAAATGCAGGTTTTACGCTTTTGAATTTTATCGTGTTCTTTTCGCCCTTTTCTGTCTGTTTTACTGTTAATTAATGACAAATTGGTTACACTGTGCCTCGGTTCATTTTAGCTTTACATCATTGAATTACTAATCCTCAGTATTGGTGTTAACCCACTTCCGGAAATGGTAAGTTTCAACCGCTCGTAAATCCTGGGCTTCGGGAGAAATGCAGATAAAAACGAATAGAATCCAAAAGAGGAAGTGGAATTGACAATACGGAACAAATACCAGAATTTTATGCTGGTGTAATTATATTCGTAATTGTCTGTAGAACTCCGGAGAAGACCGTCGTCGGCACATACGGCCAAAGCTTCGTGCGTGGAAACCTGCATATATATTATGCTACCAAACAGATTGGTGGCACTGGGTCGTACTTTTCCTCCATAGCCCAGACGCTTCTTTCCTATCTACCCATCTCTCCCTTTCCATTAATTTTTGTCCATTCTCCGCCCCCCTCCCCCCCCAAATCACTTCTCTGTCTTTCATCCTTCATTTTTTTCCCACTTCATCTCTAATACTACACTTTACTTTCCCTATAAATGTCTCGCCAAAACACATCCGTTGTCCTGGCTGAGCGCCCAGTCAACAGCGTCATACCGGGCCAAACTTTCAGCACCCAAATTGGCCCAGCCCCCACCGCCTCTGACCTGAAGGATGGCGAGCTTTTGGTCGAGGTCATTTACATCAGCATCGATCCTGCCATGCGTGGGTGGCTCAACGATTTGCGATCCTACGTGCCGCCTGTACCCATTGGTGGAGTCATGCGCAGCCACGACGTCTGCCGTGTGTTAGCTGTCGGCCCGGGAGTCGATCAGGCCAATACTCCTGTTGAAGTGGGTGATTTCGTCTCAGCCGCTGCTGGTTGGACGGAAGTAGCTGTCGTATCCGCCTCTGCCGTCCAGAACTTTCGCAGTCTCGTCAGAAATCTACCGGTTGCTTCTCACTCTCTGCTTAAGCCCTCCGACCTGATCAGCACTCTAGGAATGACAGCTCTGACAGCCTACTTTGGCATTGAAAAGATCGCTGAAGGTATTCGACCCACCGACACTGTCGTCGTCTCGGGAGCGGCAGGTGCTACTGGCAGCATTGCCGCGCAGATCGCCAAGCTGAAAGGAGCCAAGAAGGTCATTGGCATTGCTGGTTCTGACGAGAAGTGTCGCTGGCTCGTCGAGGACCTTGGCCTCGACGTCGCTCTCAACTACAAAGATCCTGATTTTGCTGCCGAGTTTAAGAAGGCCACCCCCGAATTCATTGATGTCTTTTGGGACAATGGTAAATTTTGTCCACACTACGTTTATACATGAATCTATCTTATCCTTTACAATGCTAACCCGACTATATATAGTCGGTGGAGAAATCCTTGACTTGGCCCTCACCCGGGCGGCGGTTCACTCCCGCTTTATCATGTGTGGCGGAATCAGCCAGTACAACACCCACGAGGTCAAGGGTCCCAGGAATATACTGCAAATCATTGCTATGCGTATCAAGTAAGTTCGGATACTACACTCTTTAGCTTTTTACATTTTCACGTTTGGTTCTTTCTAATAAGACCAGGATGCAGGGCTTCATTGTGTTTGATTATGCTTCCGAGTACCCTAGAGCTCGCCAGGACTTGGCTCAGTGGCTGGCCGATGGCAAGCTCAAGCGACAAGAGACCATTGTCAAGGGCGGTCTCCAGGTGGTGGAGAAGACTTTAGTGGACCTGTTCCACGGCGCCAACTTGGGCAAGCTTCTTGTTGAAGTCAAGAACCTAACCGATACCTCGAGACTGTGAAACGTTAATGCATGTACAAAGGAGAGAGCAACTGCATTAAGCGAAACCGGGATCATGACTAATAAGGATTGAAGGAATGGGTATCGTTTTTTTTAATTCGTATTCAAAAAGGTCTATGCTCTTCATTTGCATCATTCATGAACGGTAATCAAGGAAGTTGGGAATACAAACAAATTTTTTAACAAATTTTTTAACAACGGACCATTAGTACGAACATTCCAATTGCCTCTTCCTCCTACGCTGCATTGACGCATGATACCGAGCGTGGAACTTTGTATCCTTTTCATGTAGTGGATTGTAGAGGATATTGCACTCTAGACATTCTTTCATGGTGTCGTTGCCACCGATACCGAGGCTGAGTGTTGTCTGTGTGCGTGCAGAGGAACAAGATACCTTTTCTCGACCACGTAGTCTCGCTTGACTGCTGCCTGCTATGATCCTGCTCACCCCTGAGCGGTCTGTCATGTCTCCATTGTGCATTTTTTGCCTTTTCGTATCAGTACTGTCTGGAGAAAGTAGAGGTGAATCTGGGAGCCCCGATAGTGGCTGGTGATCAGGTCGTATGGTGAGTCGCCGTTTCTGTCGCATGCGTACTCTTGAAGACAAGTGCGTGGGAGAGGAGGGCGAGGAAGTGGTGGATGATGGAGACGCCGGAATCCAGGGGGGTGACGGTGAAGTAGTCGTCATAAGAGGAGAAGGGGATGTTGATGCTGTTGCAGTTGTTGGTGTAGCTGTTGGTGGTGGTGGCAACATTGGAGAAGAGGACAGAGAGAAGGGTGTTGAGCAGTTGCTTCGGGGTAAGGGTGCCGGCTGAAAGTAGCGCAAGATGCCAGATCGCTCTTGCTTCGACTTGGGGCTTGGCCGACCTGTCGAGAATGACGTAGTGTCCTCTGTTGCCTTTGATTCGAGCGATGTGGCTTTTGAATCCAGCAAACCTGTCTCTGTAGCAGCAAGCTTTCCCTTGTTGCAAGCTGGTATGGGGATGGATTGCTTCTTGCCGTATGTCCGGATAGCACGCCGTCGCATTATAGGCGGGGGATTTGTTGGAGTCGCTTTAGAGGACATGTCAGAGGAGCAAGAGGAGGAAGACAGAGATGCTGTGAACGGGATAGAACAATGTGATTCGAATAGCACTGTACTCCGTAATAGAGTGTAGTAGAAAATAATATAAATGCTCCACTTTATTAGACGCGACACGCGTTTTAGTTATCGCGCTTTCACGTGTTATCCATCCCCTCATAATGACGCTATGTCCTTTAGATACAGAGTTCCGTGTCTACGAGTCGTCATACAAATACAAATTCCTTCCTGTTCCCTTATTTACGCCTGGTCATATTCGCAGGGCCGCTTGCAAAGCCCTTCCTTCCTACCTCAGGGAGCCCTATTGCCGTCTTCGCTGTTGATTTCCTCGTCTCGTTCTTGTTTCGGCTGTTCACTTTTTGCTGCAGGCTCTTGATTGTTTCTTGCTGCGAAGCCTTTTGCTGCTGTACCACCCAGCTTCTTTTAACCTTCTTGTCCTCAACAGCCGGATTATTCTTCTTGTTCTTTGCATCCTGCAACTTGGCATCTGAGAGATGCCACACATAACCTGCATACAGCCCATATTCAGCAGCGCCAGCCAGTAAGCAGCCGCCCATGGACAAGAAAAGCCGCGACGGCGTCGGCCACCAACGCGCCAGAACCCAGAGCCCGTAAGCCACACCGCCCATGGTCAGGACAAAGTTGAAGATAAGCATGACCTGGCGATGGACATCCTGCAGCGTAACCTCGTCTTCGTAGTCATTTTTCAGGTCGGAAGGAAGGCCAGAAGAGCTGGAAGCAAGGGTAGCGCTTGAGGGATGGAACTCGGGTGGGTTGAGCATGTGCTTGTATATGCGGGTTTCTTCTTCGTGGCGCAGACGGGCCATGAGAGCCTTGTACTCGTCGGTCTGAGGGAGAAGTAAATGTTAGATATGCACAGGATCTGAGACGGAGCAGTTCACAAAGACGAAACGTCGTCCAGAAATCAACGTACCGGTTCCAGTTGGGGTGGCAGCGGCGGCACGTAGACCTTGGCTCCAACCAAAAGAGATTCGAGGCTCACTAGCGCACCATCATTACGGCTGCTGGTTTTCTGGAATTGCTGCCAGAGGTCGATAATCTGGACATGAGAAATGGGTTTGCCAACTGCTGGGTCGTCGAGGCTCGACTCGTTGTCTCCTGGCGGATTGGTTATCGATTTTGTCTCTCTTTCAACCCCGCCATCCATATGGGATGCCCTCTGAAGACAGTCCACAATGGAATCTGTCATCGTCAGGAGAACCATGGTAGACAATGAGGGCACAGACAAGGGGGGATGGAGGAATGAAAACAGGTACGAATGTCTACACGCTTGGCTTTGCTGACGTACTATGAGCGCAAAGAATATTAGTGGATCTATTTGCAAAAGGGTGGGACGAATATGTGGCTCTGATTGGCCTATTACAACCCAAGAAATTTCTCCGGACTGTGAGGGAAATCGTCTCTCAGTAATTTTTTTTTTGGTGGGCTGTCGTGGCGGGAAACTTTTGGTACTATTTCCAGTACGTCTGCTCAAAATATATCACTTCTTCTTATCTCTGGACCAACCATTGCCTCAGACACGCATGCCCCTGCACCTTCTTGTCTAGCGATCCGAGTTCGGTTGCTGCTGGCGCAGGTCACGGAGGTGCACAGAAAGAGCAGACGACCGTCGCATAGCCGTGATCCCGAAAATACGCCAACCGCCGGCCTGCCCGTCTTTTTTCTCCCGCTCCTTCTCCTGCTCCTTCTCCTTCGCCATCCAACGTCCCACTCTACGCTTACGCACATACATATATTTTTTCTCTCCGTCTCCTTCCTCTGCCGCACCTCTTGGGCTTCTTCCACCATGACGACCCGCTTGTGCCGCAATGGCACACCCCTGATTATTGCCGGCCACAGAGGTTCTACAGCCACCCTCTGGAGCTCGCCACGGCCACCGCCGTCCTATTCCACTTTCGGGCGTATGCCTGTAGCTTTGCTACACACTACGACAACATCTGCGCCACAAATAGCGAGCAGCATACGGCTACAATCAAGGCGAACACAACAAGCTGCTCTTTTCCTCGGCAGACGCTGCCCGGCCACGCCCGGTCACCTGCAGCAACGACGGCTGTCTTCTGCATGGTCGGCGGCCATGTCGGTGGCAGGAAACATTGTCTCTGGCGCGCTGAGTCGGGCTAAACAGAAGAAGGACCTGGCCGGCATTGATCCGTTGCGCGCTGTGGCCAAGGAGATGAAGTATCTCATTGGCGACGTGCGCAAACTCCTGGGGTCGGGCCACCCGTCGCTAGATCGCGTGGCCAAGTACTACACGCAGGCCGAGGGCAAGCACATGCGACCGCTCATTGTCTTGCTGATGTCGCGGGCTACAGCACTGTGTCCTAAGGATCCCTCGTCTTTGCCCCCACCCACAAATGGCTGGCCGGCCTCATCAACAGCAGCTACTGCTGCATCTTTACAGGCCTCTGCTGGCGTCGATGCATCCATCTCACCTTCGAGTGTGCTCGCCGACTTCAATCCATCCTGGACTGCGTCTGCTCCTAGTTCCCCACCACCAGACGAAACACCCGACATCCTGCCTTCACAACGACGGCTAGCTGAGATCACAGAGCTTATACATACGGCATCGCTGCTTCATGACGACGTCATCGACCACTCCGTGTCCCGGCGGGGAGCGCCATCGGCCAACCTAGAGTTTGGCAACAAAATGGCCGTGCTGGCCGGCGACTTTTTGCTGGGTAGAGCATCAGTGGCGCTGGCGCGGCTGCGCAATGCTGAGGTGGTGGAGCTTCTGGCGACAGTCATTGCTAACCTCGTCGAGGGGGAGTTTATGCAGCTGAAGAACACGCAAGGCGAGGGCGATACAAGACAGGGCGGAAAGGGAAGCATTTGGGGTGTTGGAAGCAGCGAGAGTGTGAACCCGGTCTGGAGCGAGGAAACACTGCAATACTATCTGCAAAAGACATACCTCAAGACAGCATCACTAATCAGCAAGAGTTGCCGCGCTGCTGCTTTGCTGGGTAATGCTGATGTCGCTACCATAGATGCAGCCTACGCTTATGGAAAGAATCTCGGCCTGGCCTTCCAGCTCGTTGACGACATGCTCGACTACACGCGCTCGGCCAAGGAGCTCGGTAAACCGGCCGGTGCTGACCTTGAGCTCGGCCTTGCCACAGCTCCGCTGCTCTTTGCCTGGCGCCACAACCCTGCACTCGGCCCCTTGGTCGGACGGAAGTTCAGCCACCCCGGCGACATAGATATGGTAGGATTTTTTTTTGGCCTTTAACTCTCTTTCCTGGCCATATTTCGCTAACTCTGCCAGGCTCGTGAACTTGTACTTGCTAGTGATGGCATCGAGCAGACGCGTGCCCTCGCACAAGACTTCTCAGAACAAGCCATTGCGGCTATCGACGCGTTCCCGCCGAGCGAGGCAAAAGAGGGCCTCATCGAAATGGCCATTAAAACACTAAAGCGCCAAAAATAAGTAAAACCTGGAATGAAGCCCCAGATGTGACAAAATACAATTTGTACGATATGACGCACGCGCACACATACACACATAAGAGGATAACGTGTCACGGATGACGTGGAAAGTGGAGAGATGGGATTGGTCATAGACAAGAGTAGTTGGAGAGACGAAACTCGAGAAATAAGAAGGGGGATATTTGTGCATATTGGTTACTCATGGGTGGGGGGAAAAGGCAGAAAACAAAAAAATATCTACTCAGGCGCTCAGAGTTATGCGGGAATTGGTGGTTTTCGTTAGTTTGTGTCACGTCCCTTCTTTATTCCCCTTGTTCTTTGTTCTTGTGCGAGTGCACACCACCGCTTACACAGGTTTCAAGTAAAATGAAAGGCAAAAGAAAACAGAAACGAGACCACCTGTTTTCTCTTGAATATCTCGTGCAAATAAACATGAATATGAATGGGGGGTATGCTAACTTTTACAATGTTTTGAAGACTCATAGTCCTGTACTGTGTAGAGATGCTGACATTTTAGGCCTCGTAACCAAATCACTGCGCCGTTGCCGTTAAATCTAAAGAAATGTGTAGCTCAATTTACATGCGTTCCTAGCACACTCCACGTTGTTTTCTCATATATGCCTCGTACAAGTGATATGGATGTCCACGCCCACAATAGCAGTGCATGCATGCGTGCAAACACGCATGCTTTGTTGGCTGTTTTGTCTTTATTAAAAAGCCGGAGGGCCACTGTTTCAATGTCTACTTATCCTCTGCCTCCTTCCCGGCTGTACTTTATTTGCGATATTTTACGTACACAGAAGCTGGTCTTAAACCTTTTCTTTATTATTTTTTTTTTTGAAAGATGGTTGGATACTGTTCACGTAAAGAAAACCCATAAGGCCAATAGGAGTTGGGTGGGTCAGATCTCGTGGCTGTAACTGGTCTATTATACTCCGTAGTACCGTTGTTCTCAGTCTCCGTTGAAGAATCGAGAAAACATCTATGACATTCTTATCAAAAAAAAAAGGCAAGGGGAGATGAAAAGAACTGATAAAGGTGAGAACGAAACTAAGAAGAAATTTATTAAAAAAAGAGCATGAAAACAAATGCCGTTGCCGAGTTTAAAAAATTAAGAACAGATCTTGAACTCTACTCCTAGCTGAAGAGAAAAGAGGTTTACTATGTACTCGCATATTTTTTGCTCAGCTCTTACCTGATTGTTACTCGATGAAAACAGGTAAAAGAGCAGCTAATATTTGAGTTCTCAATGCCCGATTTAGGGTCAGGCAAATAGGAGGGAAGATCTAATACTTTGTACTCGTACGAAGCCCGGAACCGGCGACCTCCTAGCGTAGTCTAAGGCACGTGAACTATTATGTTTAGGGATCCATTTCTATCGGGCACGCCCGATGTCATTACTAATACAAAATGAGCTCAAGCCAGCTAATAAGAGGCAGTCAACACTAATACGCCTGTATCAGCCAATCATAGAAGACGTTCCTGACCTTTGTTCCCTGCGAGTTCCGGTTGCGCATGCCTGATAAGGAGAAAAATGATACATACAATAAACCCCCGAAAAAAGAACCTGAAAAGAGCAAAAAAAAAAGGACGAGACACATCCACCCACACAGTACGTAAGACAACTCTGACAACAAGATAAGGGAGGACCAAACTCTCATACAAATAAAGAGAAGATAAAATTTGCCCCTATCTCAAATCCGTTTGGTACTCTATCTCTTTTCTTTATATATTTTTTCATTCATCATTCGTAGTGCATTTTCTGTAGTACTTCCCTCTAAAGATAACATGCTGAGGAAAATCTCGCATGAGTAAATGCATGCTCATCTGATTTTAAAACATCGGCACGTATAGCGGATATACGAAGCATGAGGGTTGGGTTTGTTTTAAAACTCTTGACACGGCAAGAAAGTGGAAGTGGGTTGTGTCTAGACTTCTCGACGTTGATTCCGTATTGGCGGGTTCTCGACATCCCGGTGAGGCGGGTCCTGCTCGTTAGCCTCCTTCGTGTACGAATACCCGTACTCGTACGTGTACTCGTACTTGTAGTTTTTATTTCTCTACTCCGTACTCGACCGCCTTCGCTCTCTCGCTCTGCCGTGGTTCCCTGTCTCTATCGTTCCCCATCCTTGTCCGTCAGTCAGTGCTTCCCCCCCTTCTATCCATTCTGTTTCTTACCTGCCCCCCTTCTTCTCTTCTCTTCTTATATTTTTTTTGTTCCTTTTACATTCCTCTCTTGCATACCAGTGAATCCACGTCTTATCTGTGGACATCCATCCTCACGTCCTACAAGCAAGTACAAGAACCTAAACTTGTTACAGGGTCATTGATAAGGATCACCCCTCCCTCCCTTGTCTGTTTCTTTCAACCCACCTCTTCCCACCATTATTGTTATACTCTTTCTTCTCATCTATACTTCCCTTGGTCTTTCAGTGGCTTGTCAATACTTCACCCCTTTAAGCGCCTGCAGCTGTTTTCATCTCTCTTTCTCCATATCAACTTACAGCCTCCCCACTGTTGATTTGATACACCCCGGCCTTTCTTCTTTCGGTTTCCCCGGATTCCCTTTTTCTCAACTTGTGTCTTCCTATTCTTCTTTTGGCTTGATTCAAGCTGAAGGAGATAGATATATAGTAATCAAGTGGGATTTGATTAGGAAGAAAAGAAACAAATTCCTCGGAGAACTTTTGGTCATGGCAGACATAATCATCACACCACCCCCCTCACCGCCTCAAGGACTGCAGGATTCTCACAAATTCGTCGTCCTAACGTCCACACGTGCCGTTTTGACTCTGCCAGACAACTCTCTGGTGCTTTCGCCAGCTACATTGCTCGTGTCACCATCCAGCGGCCGCATTGTGTCTGTCACCCCGCAGGTTCTGCCGCCGTCTGCCTTCGATCCTGCCAGCATCGTCCGTTATGTGGACTATTCGCCAAAGTTGCTGCTCCCGGGGCTCGTCGACGCCCATGTACATCTCAACGAACCCGGACGCACCGAATGGGAAGGCTTCGCCACGGGTACACGCGCGGCTGCAGCTGGTGGTGTCACTACTGTCATCGATATGCCGCTCAATGCTATCCCACCAACTACGACCATGGCCGGCTTCAAAGCAAAGCTAGCTGCCAGCCACGGCCAGTGCTGGGTCGACGTGGGCTTCTATGGCGGTCTTGTGCCCGGAAACACCGCTGAGTTGAAGCCCTTAGTCGAGGCTGGTGTTCGTGGCTTCAAGGGATTTCTTATCCACTCGGGCGTCGACGAGTTCCCTGCTGTCTCGCCCCACGATATTACTCTAGCCCTTCAGGCTCTGGGAGGTGGCGATCAGGATCAAGACTCAGACGATAGAACAGAAACAACCCTTCTCTTTCACGCCGAGATGCTTCCCTGCAGTAGCGCTGCTGATGCTGCGGAACAGGAATCGTTTGCCGAGGGATCTGCTGCTGCTGCAGAGGAGGCTGTCGTTGAGGCCGCGGCCGCTGTTGACCCTGCTATCACCGTTCCAGTTGACGCCTCATACAATACCTTCTTGGCTTCACGTCCGCCTGTCTTTGAGACCACCGCTGTCGAGCAAATTATCGCACTCGCTCCGTTGGCACCCCAGATACCCCTACATATTGTCCATCTGTCGGCTACTGAGTGCATCCCGCTGCTTCGCAAAGCGCGAGAAGCTGGTATCCGCATTACTGCTGAGACATGTTTCCACTATCTTGGTCTCGCCGCTGATGACATTGCTAACGGTGATACCCGCCATAAGTGCTGCCCACCTATCCGCAACCGTATCAACCAAGACGGTCTCTGGACCGAGCTGGCTCGTCCCGATAGTATAATTCGCACTGTCGTCTCAGACCACTCCCCATGCACTCCTGATCTTAAGCTGTTGCCTACTCATCTCGAGCCTGAACCTTTCTCTGTTCCATTTTCGTCTCCTAAAGGCCCCATGACTCCTCTATCGTCCACACCGGTGTCAGACTCATCCTCTTCCCTCTCCATTGACTGCGCAGATGAGTCCGGCTACCCGACGACCCTTATTCACCACTCCGACTCCGGCATCGACATGACACTTCCAAGCGATCAAGCCAAGTCCGATGCTGTGGCAACTGCCCAGGCAGAAATAACAGCCGCACCCCCTTTGCTGCGCGGGGATTTCATGTCAGCCTGGGGTGGCATTGCTTCTGTCGGATTAGGCCTTTCTATCATGCATACCACTGCTCAGGCAAGAGCCAGTGCCACAAAACACCAGGGCCAGTGTCATCAGCATCAGCATGATAACGATACCACTTCCTCGGTTGCTGTCCCTACTATCGTCGATATTGTCCGCCTCTGTTGCCAAGCTACGGCTGAGCAGGTTGGTCTTGCCCATCGTAAAGGTGGCCTGCGTGCTGGCATGGATGCCGATGTGTGCATTTTCGATGATTCTGAGGTCTGGACCTTGCACCCCCACGACATGCGCTGGAAGAACCGCTGCTCGCCATGGGAGGGCCATACATTCCAGGGCCGTGTCCGGGCTACTTGGCTGCGTGGCCACCTCATCTATGAATTTGGTAGCTCAAATGATGGCTTCCCTCTTCGACGACCCATTGGCGAGGCTATTGTAGAGAAGCGAAAAGCATCCCGTACAAGGAAGAGCACAAAAGTGTCTATACCTACATTGACGGCCGTCTGATTTTCTTAACTTGCTTTTGTTGTGCTTTTTCCGTTCTTTCTATTTTCTTTGCAAACTCAAATTATTATTGACGCGATCGATTAATACATTGATATCCGCATTGGTATGTAGCGTGTTTAGAGATAATACATGTGCGTTCAAAATACCTGAATTCGTTTAATATTACTACGACAGCTTGTGAAAATCTAGAATATGATTAGTAAGTAAACAGGCACACCCCATTCTTAAAATGCCTATCAGTGTCATTGTCAAGATGGCATCAATGATCTTTTTACTAAAAACACCCCCCTGTCTGATAAGTAGAGCAAAGACTGGGCTAGAAAGGAGAATGACATCAAAAGAGAAAATTGATGCCCAGCCGGTGAGCCACGGCTTGCCAGTCCCAGGCAAGAAGGTATTCGCCCTTGTCCATCAGTCTCCATATCTCGTGCAAGATGCAAACGACTTTGGAAGTGTTGGACAATCCAGTATAATTGTGGATGTTCTGGACGGCAATACACACCCTATTCCGCTCATGAGGTGTATAGCAGGCTGTTCCAATGACTACACATGGAAGCAAGAACACAGTCTGCGCTGGATCATCCACTTCAAACAATTCAATAATTCTTAGACATTCATCGACCGCCAAACTTAGTCCTGGAAGTTGTAGCGGGCGGCGAATAGGTTCAGGGGACGAACGTGGTTCATTTGTGTTGCTGGGTTCGTTATTCTTAATGCCAATGGTATCCTCTTCATTGTCACCATCGCTGCTGTTATTACTGCTGTTGCTGATGCTGTTGGTGTCGCTGTTCTCCTCTGGAAGATGAAACTGAGCTTGCATTTGTGTTGACTCATATGTTGGCGTTGCGGCAGAGGTCGCCATCTGTATTGTGGGTTCTCCATGAAGATCAGCTGATATGACAGATGTGTCGCTGTCACTTGGAATGTCCTGATCAGACATTGCGTATTCATGAGGGTATTTTTCAGGGCTGCTATCCATATCCAACACCATTGTTGTCGGTTTAGATGGCGAAGAGAAATAGTGATCTGTGTTAGCTAAATTCGACGGCACCGTGTAAGTGCTTCCAACGCTAGATTGCATAGCAACAGTCGATACAACAACAGGGCTGAATGTTGGCGAGCACATTGTAGTCTTTATGTAAAGCCAGGCCATTTGTTTATAGAGGAGCGCCACCCGATAACGGCTGTCCCATATGGGCCAGTCCGGAGACCAGTCAGCAAGGTTGCCTTCGATCTGGGTAGACCTATACAAACTGTCATAGTCAATTGTAGGTTCTGAATGACTCTTGAGCCTTTCGCGGATGGTGGAGCGGATGGTAGTAACTTCAGAGAGAAGATCTAAAAGGCCATCAGCAACCCCGATGAGTCGTGGGGAAGTTATTCCTGTTGGTGGTGTCCAGTATATGTTTTCGATAGTTCGCTCCTTATCAGCCTGCGGCAGCCATAAGAGATCGTCGGCAAAAATGTGATAGTAGAATATCTCAACAATAAAACTGCGATATCCGGGATCTGGCGGTGGTGAATTTTTAATTAGGTAGAGAAATGCTTTATAATAAGGGTATGGGCCTTCCCCCCTCTCAGTATCGATACCCTCTGTGAGTGACTCTAGTGCCAGGCACAGAATTTGGCCGTAATGAGCTTCTAAAGCAACAGTATGGTTGACGCCTCCACTCTGGATTTCGCTGATTGCATGGTTGAACGAGGACACGGCAGCCATGTTGTGATGCTTTCCACGTTCCCGAAGTAACTCGACAGTGACATTCTTGTTTGAAGTTGGAGCAAACGAGACTGCAGCATCTAAGTTTAGGTGTTTGCTGGATAAAGACAAGATAGAATGCATCATTCCCTGGTGTCTTGTGGCTAGCGGGACAAGAATCTCCCTAAAGGCACCCTTCTGTCCTTTTTCCACAGTAAAAACGGAGCTCAAATAGTCGTTGTAGTGTTTCCAAAAAACACGATCCTCCGCCTTTTCCAACCCGGGAAAAATAGGTTGCATTGTGATAACAGGCATCCTGTCGTTCTTGGAATCTATCCAGATTATATGAGCAATTGTAGAAAAGAAGTGAAGTTAAAAGCGAGGGATGGTGAATCAATAGGATCAGTGAGTTCTTACCTTCTCTGGCCTTTTCTTTCCCACTTTTCCAAATTTGCTTTTCTGGGTATCCTTCGCAAATGACTGCATTCTTTTTACAGTTGAGACCTACATGCATGTGATAATGGATATCAGTAAACCTTCAACGCACCCAATTTCCATAGAAAGATCGGAAGAAGCTTATAATCAATTAGACGATTTTCTTACACACGGGTTTAGTCTCGTCGCATTTCTTCTTTCTCCTCCGACAAGTGATGCAGCCTGTTTTGGAGCGACCATTGTTTATCTTGGTTATACCAGAAGGGTTTACAGAACCCGGCTTCCTCGGGCGTCCCCGAGGTCGCTTTGCTTTGAGCTGTGGAGGCTCGGTAGTAGTGTAAGCTACTGTTGCCTCTGGTGCCTCTTTTACATCCTCCAGGCGGAAATCGTCTTCATCGGCAGGTTCGAGTTTGGCGATGCGACCTTCAACTTCGAAGTCGTCCCCACGCTCCACGGACACTTTGTCCCATTGCAATTCTAGACTGACATCTTCTAGATCCTCCGGTTTGTCGATAGCAGAAGCCTGGAAAGCATTTATACTAAAGCTGCGAGATATCAGCGAGGCGGGCGATGTCGAAATCTCGGACCTAGATGGCGATGAATTTGCTAGGATGTCTAACGACGACAGAGAAGGCAGACTACTAGAAGCCGTGAGTGAATTGGAATCGGCGTCGCTGGATGTGATCATCATGTCGACACTAGGGTTTAAAGGTGACAGTGGGCTAGAAGCAATTCGAGTAGTGGTCGTGGACCTGGAAACCCGAGAGAAATGGGGGCTAGGATCTGGATTGGAGCTCGAGTTGGTATCTGAGTTGGCATCCGAGCTGGCATCCGAGTTGGTATCAGATTTGACATCAGGGTTAAGCTTCGAGTTAAACCTGGAGCTAAAGAGCCATTGTGGTTGAGCGGAACCGTCTAGTGAACTATCACAATATTCAGCAGAAGAGAGACATGGCCAAGTAGTGTTAGCCATGGCAGATGTTACTGGAGGTTGTGGTGGACGATCCATGTCTTGTTTCAATCAACGGCATGCCACTAGATAGTGTTGATGTGAATGAAGTGGTATAAACGTGTTAGAGAAGAGAAGATACTATGTGCAGTAGAAGAGAAGATCTGTTAATGTCGGGCAGAAATGTAAATAAAATAGAGAAAGGAGATAGACTGTACACTAGGCGCAACAGTCCTGGGAGGTCTTCAGTAGTCCTGAGTAGCACTGAGCCGCAACGCTGACAGTGGATAGTAAGGAAGCAGAAAGAAATAGTGAAAATGGATTAAAAAGTGAGAAATAATAATAATAACAATAAATACTAAATGCAAAGAATATGAGCAATTCCAATTGCACTGGCGGACTTAGTTGATTGTGTCCTTGGACTCCTCACTACTGCGCTAATTCATATAGCCAATGACTTGTGCAGTTTGTCGCTAAATCAGAAGGGGGTGCTGGTAGCAGACGGAAGGAGAGATATCTATCATACGAGGGCATTCGTGCTGAAAGGGACTTGAAGTGAGCGTTGGCCACTGTTAGAATAACGAACATAAACAACAACGATGAGAAGCCAGAGATATAATATAACGAGAAGAGCACTGATGGACAAACAAGAGGAAGAAAGGCTGCGGAGCCGCGCTGTTTATTGAGAAGGGTCGACAAACTAGACAAACAGCGAGCTGTGGTTGGCGCAGTAGCGAACTAGGCGTGTGAATAATCGGATGCACTTGGATAATGAGCCAAAAAAAAACCCCCGGCAAATCGGAATGAGGAGGGGGGCATAAAATGACAAAGGAACTGAGAAAAAGAGAATAGAGAGGGTGTGTGAGGGTGCGTGGCATGCGTATGAGGTTGACTGGGTGTCTGTCATCGTCCGTCAAAGCAGAATATATCGAGACAACTGAAGCGCACACTCGCAGCACGAGTGAGAAACGGGAGGGCGGGAAGGATGGGAAGGGTGGCAGAATTGGAAAGCACACAGTACTTGTAGCGGAGGGCTATTCCCGCACTCACACAAGGTAGAGGTTCGCGGGGGAGAGGCCTGCATAGATCCGGGGGGCAAGATACTGACGGAGGGGGTTGGGAGACGGTGCCAGAGGAGGGGTGCAAGGGCACTGAAGTGGGTCGGTTGTCAGAAAGTGCTACGGAGTACTCGTATGTACCAGCTCATGGAGGCAAGTCAACCGTCCGCTTGTATGAGAGACAATGTATTTGTATATTGAAATTAGGGCAGCGGTCGTAAATCAGAGAGGGGTAGAACGGAACAGAAGAAATGAAAAAGGAACAAAAAAAGAGCGAAGATGAAGCGAATGAGGCACAAGAGCAGAAGTACATAGTAGCGTGTTTACAGAGTCCTCAGTACATACTATGTAGTCAATTCAATATTGTCTTCATCGTCAAAGTGGGTCAAGAGGCAGCGATACGAGAGTACTTACGCAGTACTATGTACATACTTGTAGTAGTAGGGGGTATACGGAAAACGGAGTACGAGTACTACGGAGTACGGAGTATGTACGCGTTGAAAATACTGAGTACGAATGAGTCTACAGAGTACATGAGTAATGGTGTACGGAGTAGGCAGTACGGAAGTATGGCGCGAGTGACGAGATGGCTGTGAAATTGCTCCATGGTCCAGGATGTACTCCTACACAGTGTACTGCGTAGCATGACATCCCCCCTCGCATCGCTGCAACATTACAGCGCACGGAGCAAGTCGTTCGAGTGGAGCTGCCTACTCGTGTAGGGAGTAGAGCATCATGGATGCATTTTCGTACTGCGTACTCCGTACTCTGTACTGCGAAGTGCCTTCTTTGGAGGAGGGAAAAAGTTGCCGCGGACTGGTACACTCGCACTTTTATGGAGGACGACTTACTCGTACTCGTACGGAGTATATTCTGACCATTTTCTTGCTCCATTCTGATTGAAGGACGGCAGATATGAGTACAAGTATATCGTACATTCTCCATTTCCAACTTTACGAGTGCAGTAGTCCTCCTTACTTCTAGGGTGGGTTGCCGCGCAATACTACTTTTACTCGTACATAATACAACGACACGAGTTTCCCTTGACCTCTTTTATCTTTCAAAAATGTACAACAAAAGCCAGGCACATATGGAGTACGAATACGGATACTGTTCCTGCTTCTTTCTGACTTCTCAAGTTTATTCACCACTCGTGTCCTTTTGGTAGCGAAGAAGAAAGCTGCAGCATTGTCATATAGCACGGGCAGGTTCGAATGATGTTCATCATTATGCTCTTACGCAGTACTAGGATTATTCTGCGGCGATTATTTTAAGCACATTACTGTCGCAATGGGATCGTATTCCTTCTTAGTGACCTTGCCATGGTTGTTGGCCGCTTGTTATCTGCCCGGTTGGCGGTAGCACTCATACATAGTACATGCTATAGGGACATACAGGTACAAGCGAATGCTCCCCTATGCGCCCTAGAAAGCATCGCTCTGCCTTCTTTCTTATACTACATTCGAATAAACCAGCACCACGTACCCCTCTCCTCGTAGCTACTTGTATAGAGCACTCCGTGCTGCGTAGGAGTAGGAAGGCGTATAATGTACGAGTACGAGTACATAGTGAATTTACTCGTACAAGTCTTCAGAGTACGAGTAGCAGTACGGAGTACATATACGCAGAGCTACAAGTACTCCGTACTCGTGTACACGAGTACTCCGTACGTTACTCCGTAGAGTACGAGTACGTATGGTAACCCATCCACTTTTATTGCGACGCTAAGGACGCATTCACACAATCGCAAATCAACTGGGAGCATCCATTCAGTGCAGTATCCGTATTACTCGTACTCGTACAGTACAGGAGTAGCATGTAGCTTGTAGTGCATGGTAGTGTATGGCGTATTTTGTGGTGTACTGTACCTCTACAAGCATCCAGCCCTGCTTGGCCACCACCAAGAGGAAGCATAGTAAACCCCCATGACAAATCGACTTGAGGTAGAGATACTCGCATAGTACAAATTCACTGCCAGCTTAAACGCGGGCATCAGCAAGACACTGTATATGCAGGCCCTCCTACACCGCCACGACGCAGCCGACCAAAAGGGATACATCCAAGTGCGTGCCCGAGCCTTGACTTCTAAGTACGAGTAGAGTTGGCTGATATAGATCCACTTTCTACATTATCTTACCTATTGTTAGTTCCCTATTATTCAAGCTGGCTGTTGAAATCCAAGTCTGGTTGTCAATTCATTTGGACCTGTCAAAGGATTCATGAAAGTATACGTATTCACAGTCGTAGATTTCCTTCATGAAAATACAAATCGTATCACCTCCTGCAAACGAGACACTTACTTGCAATCAAGAAGACCACCATGCAGGTTTAGAAACTGGGTTGCACGCGTCACACGGAACATTCTCCCTGCTTCCCCGGCAGAAAAGAGTAAGCATGCATTATCCAAAATCAGCAGACTGCTGATACCAATGCTCTTACGTATACTAGAAATGCACCTTTGCAGTGTGTTGTAACACTGTTGCCACATCATACGTGCATGTGTGCACGTCTATTATTGGTACGGGTACGACTGCTAGTACCAAGGGTTTTACCACAGCTATGGTCACAACTACGTACGCCACAGCTATATTACGATAGGGATGTTCAAATGCATACATAGCCGTGAAGTGCTTGCAACATTAAGTCAATAATGACGGTAAGAAATGAGGCAGAAAACAAAATGAAGAGAATAGGAGGAATGTTGGTCAAATATTGCGGTCAAGATAAGATATGAGGCTTGTAGTGTACATAGTATTGCGTACTACAAACTCGTAGTGTGGGGATACGCTTTTGTACGACACCATACGAGTACAAAGGTTCTCATTGCCAGTACTTTCCTCGCATATTTTTCTTACACCGCAGTTCCTTGAACGCTAAATCCCTAGATGAAACATCAACTAAGAGTTAACTTCGCGATGCAAGTGAGATACAAGAATATGTGCAGATGTGTTGCTAGACTAGAAGGAATTGGGGGGGAGCATTCCGGGCGCCGTGATTTGTTGAATGGTATGTGTTTTTGCATCTTGCGAACTAATAATTCTATCGATTTTTCGGTGTATATTTAAGTATCATACGTATAATGCTGACGTGAAATTAAAAGTCGTAGGATTTAGAACGACGTACGAGTACTTTATTTGCTGCGAAGTAGAACTTTTCACCGATGTGCGCGCCTTGAAATTGTTTATTTGATTTATTTTAATATTCTAGCTATCTCAGACTAATTTTGTACATAGTAGCGTACAGTACTGTAACGCGCTCTCACACTTGTCTCTGTAGGTAGGGGAGCACGCGAGTTGTGCCCACTACTATGTATACCATAGCTTGGGCATGTTTTCAGATGGAGGATTTAGAGGCTCGCAACATTTGAGTTTAAGCATGGATCTTGCCATTTATGTATATACGAGTATTATTATGTTAGTACAGAGTACTCCAGCCTTTCAGTACATCCTTTTAGTACATACTCCGTATGTAGTTAACACGCGTAATCGAGCGTCGATTCTAGCTGAACCTTTCTCCGAATGTCGTTCGCCTAGGCCTCCTCACCTTCTTTTCAGTATTATTTATTTTTCTACTTTGTGGGATTTCTCAGCTACTTAGTACGTATAGCTGTCTCAGCACTGTTGTTGAAATGGTGGAGCAAGTGAAAATAAAACATAGAAGTGGAAAAAGAAAATAGTTTGCAGCTTCAAAAAGGCAAATTTTATGATTGTCCTTTCTGCAGAGTCTATGAGAAAGAGGATAACAGAACAAAGGAAACAAACGTGGTTCAAACAATGATCGCGAAACATAAACCTTACGTCAACACAGCATCTACCAAAAATAAGATCGACCTTCAGAATAGCCTAACCACCCTATATGTATGCTCCCCTTCCGATCTGTACTACTCGTACCCATGCTCTGCAACAACCAAATCTCTCATTCTACCACCCCACTTACCTCATTTTCCATTTCATCCTCTACAAACCATCGTTCTGAGGTGGGTCCCGTGGAGGCCGCTCGTGCGGACTCCATCCTGAGAAGACTACCTTTGTGCGACGCTTGTCTTCTTTGCATGCTGATAGCTCGTAGCGCCCTCCCAAAACTAGATCTTTAGCCACGAGCTCTCGTGTTCGTCCGAGACTCTCAATGTCAGCGATGCGTTGAACGGTACCATCGAGATGTTCTCGGAAGCCAGGAATGCCGCAAATCTCATTCAGTGCCACTTGCATCGCCACCGAAGCCGCCCGCACGCGGCTGTCACTCGTAATAGTAAACAAGTTACGGCGGTCCATCTCGCGGATAAAGTCAGCACGAGTCATAATCTGCTGGGCTTCGTGCAAAGCGAAAGAAGGACGCAGATGGGCATCCACTGTGGTCTCAGTGTTGAGCCTTTCGCCAGGAAGCTGCAGCTTTTCTGCTTCCCCCGGTTCCTGCTTGCTCCTGGCGTTGGTTATATTTTCCTCTCCAGCCTCTGAACTCTTGTCGACAAGTGCTTGTGCCAGGACCATGGCAGCTGCGGCCCATTTCTGCTGGTCCATTACGTCGTCATCCATGTCGGCACCTAGGATCCAGCACTGGTTTAGAAACCACATCTTCTCGGTATCAATGATCTTCTGGCATGTGCGCAGCATGTCGCGACTGCGCGCCACACGGTTCAGAAACGTCAGCCTCCCACCAACGCGATTGTAGACATCATCAGCCATCTCGGTGGTGAGCCGCTCATTGAAGTAGCGCCACCGGAAGCGCTGTAGAGTGGCTTTGGCCTGCTCGCGCGTCAAGTCCTGTATGCTATGCACCTCTAGCCGTGACGCCAGTTGCTTTAGTCGCTCATACACCCAGTAATCATCGCTGTTGAATACCATGGTCACGAGGCCCGCAGCTGCCCATTGCTCTGCACGCTGCTGTAGTAACTCGATTAAATCGCGTCCGTCGTCGTCATCACGGATAAGGTGCATCTGGTTTATGATTATTAGAAGCGGTCGGTGGTCCGCGCCCTGCATATTGCGCCGCCGCAGTGCTACTTTTTCCAGCTTGTTGAGCGCCCGCTCGATATCCAATAACGCCGTGCTCTCGCGGGGTCCGCGCTCATTAAAGTACGATCCAATGTAGTCCTCGTTGAAGTCAAAATTGAGTGCCTTGCCAAGTCGTATACGCACAATCTCTAGGTCCGCGTGCGCCTCAAACATAGCGACGCCGAGCGCGTCAATCTTGGCCATAGCCTCTAGCAACATGCTGCTCTTGCCCGTACCTTTCTCACCCAAGAAGAGGTGATAGTGACCGACATCCTCACCGCTGACAATCGCATCAACAGCTGCTTGCTCCGGGCGCATTGTCCAAAACTCGTCAAACTCTTCTGCCCGGTCATCCACCTCGTCCTCGAAATTGGTGCTTGCGTGGTTATTGTGGAAGGAAGCTTTGTTCTGCGGTAGACCCCTCCCTATAGCTGCGAGCTCTAGTACCGGGTCCCCAGGCTCAAATGCCTTTTCCATCTTCTGTAACACCAAGTACTTGTAGAACTTGTGGTACCCGTAGCCGGCCATGCTGAAACCCAAACCCAACATCAAGATAGACGCCATGGACGTTGCCGCCGACTCTAGAACCTTGCTCCATAAGCTTCCGTCCACATTGTCCTTCCTGGAGCCTCCAAAGTTCCCAGAGTCTCCCCTATATCCGTTGCTGCCAGCACCATTGCTGCCATCGCCGCTGGAGGCCGTCGCCGTTGTTAAGTATCTCAGGCGCTCCCCGACAGCTAGTGGATACGCTTTTAAAGCTCCTTTTGGTACGGTAGCGTACTTCGCATACCCCAGAAAGGTCACCCCAGAGACTGTCCTAAAAGAGGTAAACACTGATGCATGACGAGCGCGTAAGAGGCGTCGTCGAACCACAGGGAATGCTGCTCTTGCAGCAGAGCATTTTGCAAACCTAACAATATCATCGCAAGCACTGTGCGCTGACGCAGGCTTCATAGTCGGGGACCTGTTGTTTTTGGGTTCTCATACGGACACAAACGCGAATTGCAAGATAGAAGCGGGGGGGGGAATAAAAAAAAAAGAGTGTTGTGAGCTTTTTTTCGTAGATGAAAGAGTCCTTTTCAAAAGGCGAAGTACGAGTGTCACTTCGATACTGTCCCACTTGCCAAGCTTGGTACGTTCTTCTCAGCTCCGTACTAAGAAAGGGGGAAACGACGTCACCCTGCTAATTACGCTATTACCACTAACCAAGATCTCTCTGGCGCAGCTCCATCCCTGCCAGCTGACAGCAACTGGCAAAAACAATAGTCCTTGGATTGGCCACAAACGGAAGGAGCGACTGAATGCTTGCCAAAAGAGCAACATCGAATATTCTACGAACTGAGAAAAAAAGATATCATAGAGAAAAGAGGGGAATTAAAGAAAAAAGTATGCCCCTCCTATCAAAAATAAATATCCTCTTTCAAACGAAAAAAAGGTTCTACAGCATTTATCTCGAATTAGTGAAGGTGGTCATGCCATCTATCATACCTTTAAGAATCTAATTCATTCGCAAAACATTCAAAAAGCATCGCATGTTTTTTTTTCAAAAAAAATCGGGGTTTCTCTGTTCTTTTTCTTTTGCTCTTTTGACGACTTCTTTGTCGAAAAGACAGAGGCAAGAATGGAGGAGGTTACTAAGGACCAAAATAAGTCTGGCTCAAATACGGATTCAATATTTGGACCTCGCCCGAGTAAGTCTTCTCATCCCCTTATTGTGCTGTTTTATGCTTGATATTGCATAACAACAAGAGATAGACATCCATATTAAAAAACAAAGATCAACGACCGTCACCAACAGTTCAACTTTTTGAGGCATGGACGCACAGCACGGAAATACAGAATCTTGTTTCTCAGCTAATAGCCATCGAACCATACAACGACTTTGGTAGTGGCATTGACTTCGAGTTCATAACAAAACGTCTAGTCACCTTTGATAATGACCTGTCCGTTTTAAATAAATTGGTGACTACTATGAAATCTGTAAACCGGACAACTTCGTGTTTAAGCCCTCTAGCAGGCACAGTCGAACTCTCACGGGAAATCGAAATTGCGAATAGAGAAGATTTGCCGGCTACCCGCGATCTGTTGTTGGGGGAAATATTTCTTCGAGATGAGGCCTCTATTGCTTGGGGTCTTATTGAGACTCTCCAAAGCATCGATGTGCTTAGTACACTGGAGTGCCGTCGTCGCCAAGATCTTGAGTCCACCGCTGAAAATATCGGCATACGCACTTGCCAAGAACTTGAAAGTGCACGTATCCGGGTTGACCCTGAAGTCGAACTAATCGGGTATCTCATCACTCGCAATTCGGAGGCTGAGAGCTACTTCAGAACAATATATCTCGGCATCAGAATTTGTGTAAGTTGTCAGAAAAGAAATAGGAACTATGAGAGGGAAAATAAACGATACAAATTGCAATTTTACGTGTGGGACTGGGCTAATCTTTCCCTCTTCATTTGAAGATTATTTGCCATCACCTCAAAGATGGAGCAAATAGAACATCCATCATGCAATTGCTTAATGCGGTGTTCCCTCCGTACCTCAAATCATACCAGGTACAGTCCATTCAAGTACAGGACATCCAAAATATCCGCAACAGTTTTTTCTACATTTTCATGCAGGTTGAGAATGGCCACAACGCTGAAAATTTACAACAAGATTTGCTTACTGCGGTTGGCATCAGTCATGGTTGGAAGGATGCGATACGACCTACCCTAGTTGTTTACTTCGACCTTTTGGAGGAAGTAAGACATATATTTCATAAGACTTGCGGAGGGGACTTAGCATGCTCGAATTGCTATAAACAGAGCGCAGGTTTGGAAAAGGCTTCAAAAACACTCAAGCCTTCAGCAACGGTGTCTAGCCAGAGCATCGCTACTCAAGAACCCCTTCAAGGATCGTTTATTCATCCACCGTTCGAAGAACAAAGCCAAAAAGAGGAGCACTTAGTTAAAACGGGCTTGACAGTCCCTGCCGTACGCAGTAACAATGCATCGGCTAATAGTTCTATTTCTTCCTATCGCCGCTCGATCCTGCCCAATTTTCAAAGTGGCGATCGGCTCTCTTCGTTAATGACGACGTCACAGCATCGGCCTTCATCATCAGTACAGCCGCATGAATCACTGGGCACCCGTAAATCCTTTTACATGGATAAGGACAAGTCCGATGACAGGAAAACCCATAATGCTGACCCGAATCGTCCTGCTTTGAAAGGGGCTAAGTCATCGATGACCCTCCATCGCAAGAATAAACATGACAACACACCAGAAAAGAAGTTCAATTTGCTAAAGTCTCCATGGAAATCAACTGAAGGCATGTTTTCAATATTTCGAGCCCAAAATGATGACAAAGGACAACAGCCATTGGGTCAGCCCGGCCAATCTAAGACGGTGCACTTCTCTGATAAGGACATGTCGCATACAAGAGATATATGGGATCATAGGCCAAACACGTCGAACTTAGACGAGGTCTCTCAGGGGAAAGAAAAAAAAGTTGACCCTTTTTCAGTGAGGCCAAAGACGACTACTCACGTGGGGGATGAAAACAGCCTAGATCCCTTGAAGTACACCAGAGACTACCTCCTGGAGATGGTCAACTCCCGAGTTGAGGGCCGTCCATGTACCCTCAGACCACCAGCTCCGGAATGGCTTCTTGATGGTGGGCTTGGGGAAAAATACTCTTCTACTTGGACAAAAAGCCATAGTGAGGAATTCACTAAACTGCTTACTGGAAGCGGCATTATGACACACAATATGCTTGCTTCTGACGCATGCGGAAAGGTAAGTCTGAGTCTTTTTACAGAGAATATCAATAAATGAACGCTGCTAATAAATCAGAAGCCTATGCCCTTAACAACGGTGGCGTCTCTGGGAGTAGGGGCATAGTATACCCCGGCCCCGGATAATGACCTGTCCAAGACATTGCGACCAAGTAAATATCCAACGACAGACAAACGTCGCTATGATTTTTCGAAGCCTCTCTTGCATTCGTTTAGGAAGAGATCGACCATAATTGCATCGGCGGCAAGCTCTGACAAGGAGAAAAGCTGCAGTGATTCTGTTGTAGACCCCCAAGCACAAGATGTGTCACCTCGCGTGGGAAAACTGCCCTTTGAACTTGCCGGGTCTGAATCGCGGAGAAATTTGGACTTCGATGCCAAATTATTTCAGCGACAGTCTTTGCTTGTGGCCGCAACAAGCCAAATAGAGAGAGACAAGAAATCCCTGCGAATACAACAATTGACTTCTCATAGCGAAAACACAAAATGTTTTGGAGAAGAAGCCTCCAGAGGCAACATTATCATCCAAGAGAATGACATCAGCCAGGATGGTGCTATCAATCAGAAAGATGAAGTAGGAAGCATGGCGACAGATGTTTCTAGCCTTGTTATCATCGATGGCGATGATGGTCAGAAGTATGAATCAGACTCCGTTGGTTTACTTCCTGACATCGGTAGTACTTTGTGCAGACAAAGCCATGCACACTCGGCCACACAGAGTTCACAACGGACAACGTTTGATCTGGATGAAGAAATGGATTTCAGAAAAAGAGTCGATTCGTTGACGACCGAGTTCAACGAAAATATCGATACAGAATATGAAGGGAAAGTCGCCGATGCTTATTCGATTACAGACACTTTGGTTGGCAATACTGTAATCGCCAATAAACCCAGCACTGCAAGTGAAGATATCAGGCCATGTGCTACTATGGCTGATTTTAGTCTAACTCGCGTGCCTCCAGAAATTTCTGGCGAGTACATGACCCATTCTGAAATGTCAAAGATTAACCGAGAGAAGCGGAACATCTGGTTCCAAGAAGAAGATGTGCGTGATATTTCCCGACGCAAAGAAGAGCAATTTAGAGAATCAGAGCGTGAGTTTCTTCATCAGCTAACTGCGGGTCAGCGCCAACAAGAGTGCCAACAAGACCATGAAGTCAAGCAAGTAAAGAAGCCCGATGCAAACAGTAGCACATCCACTGGCTTCAGAGCATGGCTCCAGAGCAAAAAGAGCTCAGGAAAGGAGCCGTGGTCACGCAAGCCATCCTGGGCACTCCACGAAAAAGAGTGCACAAAAGATGAAGCAAAGGTCGATGCAGCTGAGCTGGCAGCAGCAGCATTAAAACTGCAAGACAAAAATGGACACGTGCGCGTGCTTGAGGGGGGATTGGTACAAAAACCTCGGACAAAGGAGGAAGCATAGGAGCTTTACTCGATCCGACCTCCTTTGAAGAAAAACTTGGACCAAATGCGTTTGCAGACGCCTCACAAGTCCTTGCATACTCGCTCTGCATCGTATGTGGTTCCAAAAGTGGACCATTCAAGTGAGATCTCCATGCGGCTGGGTGGACCCGTCTCTAAACCCCCCACCTCGCCTCTTCCTCCACTCCCAAAGTCCGCGAGGCGCTACCAATCTGTGCCCATGACACTTTTTCCACAGCAGGTAGCACAACTGAAGACAGAAACATCTCAATTGTCAACCTGCACTAAGTTAGAGTCAGATGACGGTAACTCAGAATGTGTGCTATTAGATTTGGAGGAGTGTTTCACTAGCGAGACGAGACCGACAACGCCACCAGAGTCTTCGCAGCAGCCCATTGCATCCTCACCAGAATCAAGTGCGGCATACGAGGCGTTTGAGTACGCAAAACAGAAGAAGCGCTGCAAGGCCCCAACCCAAAGCCTCGACAGTATTGATGCTGGCTTCACAGGTAGTGCTCCTAACAAGCGAGTCAGTCCTGACCCAAGTGGAGCGAACGGTACCCCCTGGAAAATTGGCTGTCAAGATGTAAGCCAAGACAGAAGAGCAAAGGCAATAGTAGAAGTAGTGCCAAAGAAGAATACGGATGGACAAAAGGGGGGACGGACCGTGCCTGCTTCCAGATTGCCAGTATTGGTGAATTACTGGAATACGAAGAGCAAGAATGGGTGAAGGGGTGGGAATCGTATTGTTGAGATACGTTGTGGCTATGTTATTCTACAGGAGGGATTTCGTGAAGAATCTAGATTCAAGAATCTGGGGTGAAGAACTCGTAATATGTACTCCGTACTATTATTTGTATTCCTAAAACGAGAGACCTTGGCGCATGGGCAAAATCCCTAGGTAATACAGGCGGTCAAGGAATATCTGACTAATCATACTCTTCCCTCTATTTCGCTCCCAACTTGCTTCCCTCTACTCTCTCAAGGTACTCTATACGTAGTCATTTCTTTGCTAATATTAGTGGAAATTGGAAACGCGCTTCGTAAACGCGCCAGACCACGTGATTTTTTTTGCGGGGGCTTATTTTTCAGTTTTAATCCTTGTTATTTTTTTCCAACTCACAATTATGCCCACCAGTACGGCGTTCCAGATGCTCTCTCAACTCTCCTAGTCGCTGATCATTTTGTAGCTTGGAAACCAAAACAAATGATGGTTACCTTAAACGCTACGAGGCAACTTACAGGCGGTGGAAAGAAGCGGATGGGGCCATTTCGGACATCCACAGCACAAGGAACCTCGCGGGCGCAAACGCAACTAGAGGCGGAGAACAGCAGCGGTGACAGCAGCAGTGACAGCAACGAAAATCTAGATGGTGAAGATATTTCTGGCGAAGACAAAAGTGAAAACGAAGAAGAAGAGGAGGAGGAGGAAAGCGGAAGCAGCGAGAACGACAGTGAAGATCGTGAAAATGAGAGCAGTGAGGACGACCAAAGCAACGACGGGAACACCAAAAAAGGTCCCCGAAAAGAAACCAGAGTCATGGTGCCTGAGCTACTTGATATGGAGGCATCTGCGAGTGAAGAAGACGAAGAGGAGGAAACAGATAATGATGATAATGACAGTGATGAGGACAGTGCGAGCTCAAACGAGGCTTCCTCTTCCTCAGACGAGATTGGAGAGGGGGATGAGGAGGAAGACAGAGAAAGTGAGGAGATTGCCACGGTTGTCTTGGAACATGGAACGAATAGGAAGCCACAAGAGAAGCTGACGACTAGTGATGAAGATGGTGCTGCGAGTGCCTCGATCGTTACAAAAGTAATTAGTGACAATTATGATGACAGTGATAGCGACAGCGACAGCGACAGCGACAGCGACAGCGACAGCGACAGTGACAGTGACAGCGACAGCGACAGCGAAGGCAGTAGTAAGAACAGCAATGAGGGTATCAAGACTACGACGGAGGCTGAGATAGTTGCTGTGCTCGACGCGCCAGCAGATGCAACACCAGCAACCCCAGCGATGCCTATTATTCGTGATTCGAAAGCCATGGAAGAAGAAACGGAGGCAGAGCAAGAGTCGGAATCAGAATCAGAATCAGAGCAAGAGGCTGAGACGACTGAGCTTCCTCGGAGGCCACGTGAGGCTGTCATTAGCGTTGATAGTACACACAAGTTGGGACAAGGAGCAGTAGCTACGATAACAGAAGATGACAACGACAATTACATCAGCTCAGACGACAGCATGGAAGACATCCCCGAAAAGCTACCTGAATTGTATGAATTTCCTGAAGGCGACGTCTGTGTCGGTGCGGACGATAAGGACGATGAGGAACAAGATGAGGAAACGCCTTTTGTAATTCCTCAAGACGTATTCTCCCGCCCTAGCCGACAACTCCGATCGGCGACGATAAAGAGAGGCAAGCGGCAGAAACAAGTGGCGAAGCGCAGTCATCTAGATATAGACGAGGAAGAGGGAGCAAAACCACAGAAGGAGCGAGAGGAGCCACTGCGTCCAAAGGGGCTGGATAAACTGACACAGCATGCTCTGACACTAGACGATCAATTAGTGGGCGAGCTGATGCCGCCACAACAGGTGCTACAGGAACATATTCGAGAGACCGTGGAAGTGCCCGGAACCCAGATTTCAGATGTCGGCGAATCGGTGGTGGTGGCAGCATCTAAAACTACAGTATTATTACATACGCCCAAAGAAAATGAAACTGGCAAGACTACATTAGAAGTAGAGCAGGCGCAGGTGCTGACTACAGGGTCCATTTTAGCAGGACAAGCGGTTTCAACAATCGCAGAAGTACCAGAAACTGCTGCTGCTGCTGCAGGGTCTTCTATGACGTTGGTTGCGAAACCCAAGACACCAGCTAAGCGCACGACAAGAAATAAGAATTCCAAAACGGGGCCAGTGACGCCATCAGACCAGACGACGGCAGATGAACCGAGAACTCCCGGATCAGGGACAGGATCGACGGGAGGTGTCAACGTGTTCAGCACGGAAGAGATTAAGCATCTGGAGGATTCGGCACGTGTGTTTATGGAAGAGCAGGGGTTGGCGCAGCACGAGTTTAACGACATGGTGCAGGGCGTGGCGACGAAGAATCGAGAACTGTGGACGCGGATGGAGGACGTCTGCGTAAATAAGTCGCGGCGAAAGGTAATCCAGCGGTGTCGACGCCTATTCCATAACTTCAAAGAGATGTACCGGTGGACGATGGAGGAAGACGAGGAGCTGGAGGCGATGGTTGCAGAGCATGGGCGTAAGTGGGCACGGATCTCCGGGCTACTGAATCGACACTGCGAGGACGTGCGCAAGCGCTGGGAGGAGAGAGTTGTCTGTCGGTCAGAGGGCCGTCTGTTTAACTGGTCATTTGACGAAGAGAAGAAACTCGCAACAGTAGTGTATGATATGTTGCAGTTGATTGGGCAGTCGAGAGCAGGCGAAGGTGGAGGAACGGCAACGATGGAAACATCAGATATGGGGCACAAATGGACCGTGGAAGAGGATGGTACAGAGGAAGGACACAGCGAACAACTCGAAGCAACAAAGAAGCCAAAGGCAAAAAAGAAAGAAGTTGCAGAATCAGAGACTGCTGCAGTGTCAGACATATCGTGGATGCAAGTCAGTGAGCGTATGGGCCACACACGGACAGCACGGCAGTGTCGTGTCAAATGGGCTGACATCCAAGAGGCCTATCACTTTGGCAAAGATGGCCGTGTTGAAGGTCCGCCACCACCAACGAAGCCGACACCAGCGCAGAAGCGTGCAATGACGTTGAATATAGAGGGCCGGAACCGGATCGGCAGTGATATGCGGCCACCACGCCAGAAGAGCGAGCGACGACAAAGCCAAGACGACCACAACAGACCAGAATTGCCTGCGCTCTTTTCTCGAAACAGCTGTGAAGATGGTCATCACGTGCCGGTGACGAATCGCGCTATATCAGACCGGGACCGTGGTCAGATCCTGCAGATGAGCACAGAGGACAAGTACCGACTATTAACGTCAATTTCCGAATCAGGAGTGGCCAATGAGACCAAAATTCCATGGACTCGACTGGTGGATGCGGCGTACCGCCAGCGCTGGCGACGGTCGACTCGTGAACTCGCCTGGAGTCGGCTCAAGCAGGGTGTGCCAGACCATGAGCATAAGTCAGTGCGCGAGATTGTGCATCATCTGTTACAAGAGTATGAGCAGCATCGACAGACAGGAAATGGCTGGGATCTAGATTTTGGCGGGGTGCCGGGGCAGGATACTCGTGGTCGGAACAAGATGTCAGAAAGTGAAGAAGATGAAGATGAGGAAAGAGAATTCGACCGGATCAAGGACAGCCAACCAGCAGCAAATGGTATGTCTCAGATATCCACGAAGACGACCCGAGATTTACAAGTCAAACGGCGAGCCAACCGGAATAGAGCGGCAATGTTGAAGAAGAGCCAGGAACTGGTTTTGAATTCGGACAGCAATGAGGAGGCCGGAGAAGCAGGTACATTCGGAGAAACCACAACCAACCAGAAGCGACAGGGGAGAAGAAGACAAGACAACATCGGAGAGACACCTCCGAAAAGAAAACGTCTTCGAGTGGCGGATCCGTACGAATTTGAAGAGGACAGTGATGGCATTGAGGAAATGGAGGACGCGGCGGGAAGAGGCATAAAGGGCATGGAATCGAAGAGTCAGATCGTTGATGAGCTGGATGAGCTGGAGGATCTTGACGAAGAGGACCGGCAGGAGGCAGAAGTTGTGCGGCGCATGCGCAGAGGCGGCAGTATCGATCTCGGAGCTGGACTTGGTCTGGACGCAGCGTCTGGAGGGCCAAGACTGACAACAGCCAAGCGAAAAATGGCCAAATTTTTGGACAGCAGTGGCCGGGCACCAAAGAGGCAGCAGAGACAGCACATGTGAGGAAACACATGCACGTCGAAACAAAGACGCAGGACGACGATGGATACTGTGTACGAGTATACGAGTACGGAGTACTGTGTACGGGGAGTAAAGAGAATGGAAGAGGGAAACAAAGGTCTTTTACTCGTAGTGGGGGACGCGTTGATTAATGATTGGCTATTATGTATTTTATTATTTGTTTTTAGCAGGGCGCTTAGGCGTTGTTGTCCACTAATGTTACAAAAATTACAGGGACCTAAGCCAGTGGGGCAGAGCGGTAAATACTCGTATGCCATTCTTCATATTACTCCATACAGAGAATAAAGGGGTCAAGTGTGTCACTCAAGGACAACCTGCCAACCAGCCACTCAGCAGCAGGCATTCGCAAATGAAACGGGGTACGTATAGCAGATCTGGGGTCCAAGAGAGACGAGATGTATATAGAGTTGGTGATCTCATTTTACTCTCGTCTTCTTCCGCATCTTTATACTTTCCCTCTTTGTTAGCCATTCATTTTCACTTTCTGAGCCTAGTCATCGTCTGTCAATTTTATTCTTCATCCTATTTTCTTCTTCCATGAAACGAGAATTCTTGCATTTCTTGCCCGGGTCTCGTCGCTAAAACTTGCATGAACGTCTGACCTCACCCGACACGTTCAAACCATCACCGTTTTCGTCATGCTCAATTGTTCTGCTGTCCCGGAGAGCACACCTAGCGATGCAGGCATTGCTGGCGCTGGCGTACGTATGAGTCTCTATCTTCCCATTTACGGGTACTCGTATTTCATGCAAACTGAACAGATCTACAGATCTGCGGATGGGTGTCCAATGTCTAGCCAATACACGGTAAATACTTACCCTTCACACAGGTCCTCCTCTCTTTCATTATCACTGCCGGCATCGCCCTCGTCCTCAGTGCGACCCTTGTATTCCAGGGTAAACACAGCAACAGCCTTGGCTCCGCCATTGTGCGCAAACTTCTCAGCGGCTACTCCGACCAGCAGATAGTGACAGGCATTGGCATCCAGAGTCTTGGCTTGGCCCAGCTGCACACCCTCGTGCCGTACCACTTCTTCCTAATATGGATGCTGGGGCTGCTGTCGACAGCCGTCCACAATGCCGCTCTCGTGGCACTGGTCCATGACTTCCGCAGCGACTGGGTTCTCCGCTGGCTCCGTCAGGCTTTGATGCTGGTCAATCTCAGTCTCAGCTGTGTCTGCGGCGTCCTGGTCATGGTAGGCGGGGGGCCAGCAACCTTGCCGGTTGCTTGTGGGTGGGAGACGTCCTCCTCACCCGCGTCGCCGCCTCTCCCGTCGTCGTCGTCCCCCAGCAAGACCGTTGCCACACTTGCGGCCATTGTTGGAAACTGCATCGTCTTCGGCCTCGCCACGTGGTACCTCCATAGCCGCCAGCGTCGCCGCTTCTTCCGCATCGCCCAGATTTCGGGCCTGCTGCTCATGACTGGCGTCGCCGCGGGGGCCACAGCGCGCGTCGTGCAGCTCTCACAGGCCTTTGGCCATCCGTCGGTGACGCTGTCGGACAACGGCGAGACACAGTGGAGCTTCGGTCAACTTCTGGCGCTGCTAATGCTGGCGCTCCCGTTGGTGTCGGCTATGGAAATTGCGCGCGGCGAGATCAGGGTGAAGGAAAGCGACGAAGACGGTCGTGCTATTGGCGAGGATGCAGACAGCGTACCGCTTAAAGGTGGTGCGCGCAACTCTTTTCAAGCGCTTCCGTTTATCAAGTCTCGTAGAGGGCGGGTAGAGGGATAGAAGAGAAGAAAGCGCAAGTGAAAAGAATAACGACTGTGTAGATTTACGGAGTTAATGAGTACGAGTAGATACTACTATACATAGACCCATTTAATTATGTTAGCGGACAAGCGTTCTGGGATACGACATTACTATGTACAGTGCAAGAATTAGTCTCGTAAGGCATGGTGGATCGCTACTACACATGTAAACTTGCCCCTCCCTCTCTCTCTCCCTATAAACCCCGCTGTAGCATCAGGCTTGGGCACTTGAAATTGGGGATTGCTGCGTACTAATACGCAGTAGTTCATAGCTCTTCTTTGGTCGTTCTAAGCAAAAAGCAGCCTAGACGTCCCTGCGACGTCATTTCAGTGGTCCACTCTGACGGTACTCAAAACTTTCCATCTATTCTGTCTCTTCTCTTCCTCATTCCCGTCTACTTCGACTGTTTAGCCATCTCAAAACAGACTGCAGACAAGCGAGAACAGCGACGGCCTGCCGTGCCAAATAGATACGCATTGACAAGAAGCGAAAGAAGAGCAGTTTTTTTTTTTTTTTTGGGCGTGGAACATCGGAGAGGAAACAGAACGGAAATTTCCTCTTCTCTAACTGTCGAAATTACTCGACCTGGCTCCATCTCGCGACCTTTCCGACTGGGCGTTTTACTCCAACGATCGGCCAGTCATCATTGGGCATATCTTGTGTATACTCTGATACAACGTCGATTGGCACGCGATAGGAGCAGCATCACCTCACGCGATCATGTCCCACACGCAGCCAGCACCTGCACCGGCTCAGCCGACGCTGATCAACATACCACCGCCGTCGCCGGACACGCCAGAAATGCCGTGAGTACGAGAGAGAAGGAGAGGGTGTGACGCCTAGAACGGAAACGGGCAGCGCAAAGATGGGGGTGGAATGAGAATTGTAATGGTGGAAGAAAAGCACAGGCACTGACACGCTTCTCTCCATCACAGGGGTACACCCACCAGCACGACCACATCCTTATCAGCGCTCTCAACGATTGCCATCAAAGACGGCCAACGGGGCAGCTACATTCCTCTGCTGGGCGCCGGGCCAAATGGCACGCCGGGCCCGAACAGCCCTCTACGCAGCGGTGGGACTCAAGGCAGCCACGGTCAGCAACAACACTCTCATCACCACCATCATGCATCCACAAACAGTTTAGAGGCCGAGCGCGCCGACCGTATCTCCCGTCTGACTGGCCTGTCAACCGTCTTGACATTGCGGACACCGCGCGGGCCTGGCAGCCGACTAGGAAGCAGTGCAGGACGAGGTAGCACATCCGGCGGAGGCACAGGCGCAGGAGGCGCGGGAATAGGGGGCAGCGGAAGAGGGGGCGGGGGGGCTGGCAGCAGCAACAGCAGCGTGCACATGGGAGGAGGTGTCATGGGAAGCTCAGCGTTGACGGCAGCCTCTGCTCCCCCTCTGACGCCTGCTTACTTTGATGCCCGCGGCCAGCCTGTGGCGATCACCAAGATGAGCACTGTTGGCACGGCCAGTGCGACGGCAAGCACGCCTGGCAGTTTCACGAGCGGGAACACACTCGGCGATACGTTGGATCATGACGATGACGACGATGACAACGATGACAACGATAACGATGACCTTTTAAGTCTCGGCACAAATTACCGTACAGAGCCGGACCGCAGTCTTCGTGGTGACGATGACGACGACGACGTTCGCATGCTAATGATGGATGACGACCGCATGAGCCAGGACGGTGCTGATCAGGATGGCGACGATGACGGCGCTGCCAGCCTCGTCGGCTTCGGCGAGGGCGCCGGTAGCACTGTGTCAGGGCCCATATACCGACGACATCTCAGCAGCTCAGGAATGAGCGACGGTGGTGGCGGCAACAATCATAGCAATGGAGGCGGTGGCTATGTTGAGAGCATGTACACAGAAGATGACTTCTTTAGCGATGGACCAGGCGCACAGGCGACGTACTCGGCAAAATCAATAGCGCCGACATCGGCGCCAACAACGGCGGCTGGCCGTCCCATATCCCCCTCTGCTGTCACTTCGTCATCTTCCACATCAACAGGGCCGCCTCTTGTGACATCGGTCATACAGGCACAGCCGAGTGCGCTACGTGAGACACAACGCCCTCGATCCCATCAGCAGCAGCAGCAGCAGCAGCATTATCAACAGTACCAACTCCAGCTTCTAATACAGCAGCACCAACAGCAGCAGGGACGCTCACGAGAACGAGTGGCTGCCGAGCAGATTCTGCGTAGTGTGGGGCGGCTCGATGGACAGGACCTCGGCGGTGCCGGCCTCGGCTTAAGCTACAACATGGGCCAGAACACCGGTCCGCCAGCCAACCAGTCGCATCATGCGGCGCACTCACATGAGGGCAGCACGGCCAGCCTCAGCAGTCTGGGGAGCCCGAGCCGGCCGCGAATGGGCCGAAGATCGAATCGGTAAGAAGAAAGGTGATGTAGTGTGGAGGACTTGTCTCCTGCTTCATTGCTTTCTTTCGCTATTCTTTTGGTCATCCATTCTCTATTCAATTCTTGTAGTTCTTGGTGTACTGGGCTGGAAATGGCTTAGGTATCGGTCTGAATTGATGGCATATGTTCATGCGGTTATGTACCAGGCTTGGTCGGAGAGAATTGGGTGCCTTGGTGTCTTGGGAATTTTGTATTTATGCTTTCGTTTTCTCACAACTTCATGATCATGAATTTTTGTCCTTTTTTTTTATTTTTACTAAAACTTGTTCAAGAATGGGGAAAGTCGACTGGTATTGCGCTCTGTATTGATTTAGGAAATTCGCCGTAGAAAAAATGTATGAAGCCGACATATGCGTCTGTAATATTTGTTCTCTCCCATTTGTTCTTTTGATCCATTTTTCAATTCTCACCTGTCGCTTGTGTCTTAATGTGAAAATACATTAGAGCAGCACATGTAGCATTTTTTGTTCTTGTTTTGTTTTTCTAAAAGAAAAAAGACCTGCATTATTCAAAACAAAAGTTGGGTATTGATAGTAGTAAACGCAGGCATGTCTTTCCCTTAAAATAAGACAACGAATGGCAATTGTAATAGACACTAATGTAAATCCCTCGAAAATATGAATCAATTCTCTTCAAGTATCATGGGGAGGTGCTGCTGGTGCTGGAGCTGTTGGGTAGCCCTGCATTTCGGATGCCTGCGTATTGGATTCAGGGTCGGCGGTCTTGCTTCCGTCACGGATAAGAGCTAATGCTGCTTTTGTTAGATATATAGCCAAGAGCACGGGTAAGGAATGCGGGCAGCATACACAAAAACACGAGGGTTATAATGAATAGCAGCCACTCAAGGGCACCAATGCCAGCAGCAGCCTTGATACAACTTAAAGCGTCGCGGTAGCTGCGAGACAGACGACGCAAGCCCGAACTGCCCAGTTCCTGCTCAATGTCACTGACAGTGGTGGCCTCGCTAGCGAGGACGGCCCAAGTCGCGAGCCAAAAGACGTTGGTGATGATCTCGAGGGAGCTAGCTATCTCAGCAAAGACGGGCGGATGAAAATGGTGAAGTTTCCCACACTTGACATACAGGTGCGCGAAGACATGATAAGTCAGAGGGTATTTGAAGTAAGCAACTCCGAGCCAACCAAAATAAAAGAACGTCCAGATAAATGAGAACCAAGTGAGACCTGTCGTTGGGCGTCAATTTGAGTACCGAAGACAGAGTGAGAAAAAGGTCATATAATATTGAACTCACCAAATCCGTCCACCTGTCAAAGAAGTTCTGAATTAGCTACAAGAATACAGTTGTCCATAAAAATGTAGAATCGCGAGACGAGAAGAGAACACGAGATTGCAAACATACATTGGAACCAATCCGCGAAGCTGAAAAGGACGTGAGGATGAGCATCAGAAGAGCAATCAACTGCAACTATCAGCCCTGTCCGGGATATCTTTTTTCTCGCTCTCTCCGGCTCACCGTTTGTGGAACACGTATCAGGGCCGTCCATAGCGCAATTTTTGGGAAATGCGACCGGTCTCGGCCATCACCAGCTACCGGATATGTCCAGTTGTCTTTAATGTTAAGTCTCATCATTGTTCGTATCAGTAGTTCTTTGTGTGACGTTGTCTTGTTTTGTTTTTTTTGGTCTGAAACTCCAAAAAAAATCCCGTTTCGATGCCGTAAAAAGAAAGAAGGGAAAATAATTGCAGGAATGTCGAGGGAGGGGAAAACAATATCACATATAGGAGTGCAAAAAGTACTATGAGCAAAGGAAGATAGGGTGGAGAGGGGTTGTTTAAGAATAGGGAACAGACGCCCGACGATGTACTCGTACGCAGTAGACCTAAAGTGACTGGGTATATCACAAGAGATATACGTTTGATGACCCGCAAGGGTGACGAAATGGGCGAACGGGACACATTAGTTCCATACTTGAGAGTTACAGAGCACAAATACGACGAATGGCGACCCGGAAAATAAGCAAGTCCTCGGCGCTCACGTTACCAACATCTTCTATTGGCTAGGTGTTGGGCACCTGGTAATCGCCCTCATTGAGGGTGCCTTCCACATATAGTGAAGTAACCTCATCCGGGTAGACGCCCACCACGAACAGGCATATCAGCACCCTGTGACGGTGTCTCTCGCAATGCCGTCAGTCAGTCTACATCGTTTGCACCTCTTCAGACACTACCATGGCAGAGTCATGGAAATGATGGCGTCCTTATCGATGGTCAAGGTGCTAGTGCCGTGCGGTCGACTCAGGGGGGCGCTTGACATCGCCTCTAGCTCGCTAGCCAAGCCGGTGACTTGAGAACCAAACTGTTAGAAGCACGAGGTACAGGGTGTCTTACTGGTATTCACAGGTATCTGAGTTACTGGTGACTATCAGCATAGAGTACTGGATGGTGTTGGTTATGACCGCTGCGAAGTTGGAGCGGTGCCACTTCGGATGCGTATAGCGGACCGGTGCGAAAGCTAGCCGGTAAAGGCAACGCCAATGGCCCCGAGCTGCGAGACGCAGCCTGCGGGGATGATGTACGTATCCGATAAAGCTTTTAGGAGCTTTCTATAATACTTACTACGCTTCTTTTAAATACCACACTACTCACTACGAAATGGTATACATGTCCTTGGCACATTACTTTTTGAAGAATATGGAATTGTGCTGTTATGGCGGTCATCGGTGTCGATTTAGGCAGACGATCGCAGCGATGTTCACGGCGCTCAACCAACTAATAGTTCATCATTTATTTCAGTAATTAATAATAAAATGGAACTTCAAAAGAAACCACACAGGCCACTATACTTCGGCAGGCCAATGTTTAACCAAACACGCAAAAATAGTTATGTGAGACAATGAAGTGCCCAGAGTTGGGCGTGAATGAAGTAAGTTCTTTCGGTCTATCTCCCTCCCCTCCCTCTCCGGCTAGTTATTCATTATTTAATTTATCTTTACATATATAGTTGTGGCATTAGGCTATTTATTATGTAGTGTATGAGATACACGATTATTTTTAGTGGTAGAAAGAGAAGAATGCAGAGCCCATTGGAGGAGTTGCGTGAGTTGAAGGGACCAATCTGTCAGCGACTCGAGTATGACTACACATGTTCCCACGACGGTTATCGATTTCTGCACTCTTTCATTCTGTGAATCTACATATTGTGTCTGTTATTGTACAGCGTAGTGAGTGGGATGGTGTATTAATAGTCCTAAGCAACACATTTCTTGTGTTCTGAACTCGTGTATCAACAGAAATAGTAGGAATTATAAAAATAAATACATAAGTAAAGCACTAAATGCAAAGGTAAGTTGACATTGTATGGTCTAAAACGCAACACTGTATAACTGCATGCCTGGTGATATCAATACCCACAAGAGCCCAATTCACTCGCCAGACGCCCACCTCAAATTAATGAGGAAACATGTTAATATCAGAAACACCGCTTCCTCCAAAGAAAAACAAACTAGAAAGTGAAGCAGAAGAGTTACATATCTTCTTCTTCGGAAAAGTAGCCATCGCATTCACCAATACCAAAGACATGGCATCGGCATGCCTCGTAAGACGGGCAGCTAATTTAAGTTGGTGAGAATGTGGAAGAAAAGAGGGGTTGAAGGCCAAACTTACTGATACGTCTCGTTGCTTAGCCACACGTGCCAAGTGTGCTCCATCAACCGACCACTCTGCAGATCTCGCACCGGAGTCTCGATCAACCATTGCCGCAGCTCGCGCCACCAAGTACGACTGTGTCTCTGGATGGCTGTACGGCTGGCGGCAAACTGGGCACAGCACGGCGAAGCCAGCTTTGTTGGAAGCTTGATATCCTTGCTCGCTTCTTCTTCCCCCATTTTGAAATTGTCGTTGCTGTCGCTGACGTCAACCTGGCTCCGCGGTAACCGTCCAAGAAACCGGTGTAGCAGTGTGGTTAGTTGTACATCGCGGCTGACGCGGTGCAGTAGCTGCATATCATGCACGACATGCTGCTCGGAAGCTAGCGGGATAATATTCTCGCATCCTGGTAGGCAGCGGATGGAAACATACCCGACGCGGGCAACGTAGTCAGCACGCAGCAGGCGCACTTCATCGATGGAGTCCATGGCCTGGTGCCAGGCACGGCGATGACCGTGGTGGAAGAGCACAACGTCAGGTAGCCGTTCGTAGTGGTCGATAATGTATGTTAGGTAGGCCATGGCCTCATTGCCCTTGGCTAGTGGCACGGCAAGGTCCGGGTGCAGTGGTGCGTCGGTGACATAGTGAAAGATGGACCAGTCTTTTCCCACGGTGCCCAGCCAGGATATGTCCTCCAAGGGTTGTTTGCTCGTGGACGCGACTACGATGGCTTTTGTGAGAGTCGGTGGAGAGGGAGGAGAGGCAGATGAGGCAGAAAGTTCTGTCTTGACTGTAGCCGTGTCTGCTGCTGCCGACTTTCTTGTCTGTTCTTCCGGTGCCACGAAGACCGAGCCGGTATGGTGGCTGCCGTAGGCGCTGGCTCTCGTGGTAGTTCTGGCCTTGAGATCGTAGCGTGCATTGACGAGGTAGGGTCGCTTCTCCATGAAATACAGTCGGATGATGGCCGTCAACAAAACGGCCAATAGCAACGGCCTGGAAATAAAATGCAAGGCAGCACGGAGCTGCTTTTGGTTGCGGGAGCCCATACTTCTCTTTCTCTTTGGTTTACTTTTCTGTTTTCTTGAAGATGAGACAAACCAAGTGATTAAAAAAAGAAAAGGCTAGAAAATGAAGCTGCAGTTCGTGAAGAATATATACATAAGAGGGTGCTGTTGAGAGAGTACAGGTGGACCAGACAGGTAGCGACAAACCTGGGGTAAAGCTCGGCGGGGAGGCACATTGGATATTTGCAAGCTTGAACAATACGAGAGCAAGCAAAAACACACAGAAGTTCACAGGCATGACCTCATCCTTTGAGGCGTCTTTATGAGACAACCTCCGTCTCAGGCTGATCTTCCCGCGCACAGATCAACTAGCTGACAGTATTGAGGTACTCGAAAAGAGGGGTAAAATGCTTCCTGATAGCCGGTGAGGTTGTAGCATCAGGCAAAAGCACATGATAGGACCACAGTGCATGAGGAGAGAAGACAAAATTTACTCGTAAGGGAAACTGAGACTCCGCAGAGTCATGAATCTCTCGGTACTTTGTTTCTTTGCACATGAAGGAGCTCTCATGAAAAGAGTGTCTAGCTGCAGACGAATTACGGGACCTCGGCTTCATTTTATGACCAATTTTTCGAGGCCCTCTAAAGTATGAGGAGATCTTAAAGGATTATTCGTACTATTCGTATGCATTGACCTCTATGCAATCCTCCTACTATGTACCTAGCAAAAGTACGAGTACACATTCTCTGTATGGGGCGTATCGTGACAAGCGGACCCTTAAAAGCTTCAGACGAAAATGGCACTTCGTGCAGCAGTGAAAAAAAGTAGGAGTACTAGAACGAGTACGTTTCGTTCATGTTTCCACGTCTTACAACTACGTCATACTTAATGCTAGAGCTTAATCCCATTTTTAAAAGCAAAGGAGACAGAAAAAGATAATGATTATTTTCCCGTCTAGCTGGCAGACGATGACAAGGGAACTCCGATATTGTGACTCCATACCACCGACAAACCTCGAATACTACCAAAAATGCGGCAACCTAGAACACCCAAACACCAGCCATGCAGGAGATACATCCAAATGGCAGAAAGAAGAGAAATACAAAAAAACACCTCCCCCAAAAACTAACCCGGTATAATCAGCTGAACAACAGAAAAGACTACGAGATGGCAAGTGACCGTCACTCTCGACTCTTAATCTTGGCCTCCTAGCTTTCTTTCAGCCTCACCTCATGCTCATACCACTAGTCCGGCATATGCCCGCTCTACAGTTCGCCCACCCATGCCTGGGACACTGCGTAGCTGTGCCACGGAGCCGATCTGTCGCCTTCCTGCCGTGGTCGGGTTCACGCCATCGAGACTGGTATCGCTATCGCATCCTCTTTCTTTTAACTCATCGTCTATGCCTGCATCCAGATAGTTTACCAGATCACGTGCTTTTTTAGCACCAACCCCAGCCAGGCTTCGGATACGAGCAATATCGCGTGAGTTGATAATGTCAAGCAGGTGTTGCTTTCGCGGTGTCAGTGGGGCTTCATCATCAGCATCATCGCCTTGAACTGCCGTTGTCACAACTGTGTCTTTGGTCTTGCGTCGACTACACAGACCGGCAGCACTACCGCTTCTAGCGACTGTGTTGGCACTCTTGGTACTCTTGCCTTTTCCACCATTTCGCCGTGTTGCCGATCGCCCTGAAAGCACATCATCCTCGTCAACATCCGCATCTGCATCGACCATCTCCTCAGGGCAACATTCGCTGCACTCGCTGATTTTTAATTGGGCCGGACTGGTTGACTCTGTTACCTGCTGCATGACAATATGTCGTCTTCGTCGCGGGCTCGCACCTGTACATCTCTTTGGTGATTTTGAAAATAGAGGTACGATACCTTCTCCACTACCTGCCGCCATTGCTATTTTCGCCTTGAGCTTCTCAATCTTTCCCAGCAGTTTTGTTTGTCCCGGAAAAAAAGGCAGCGCCTGTTCGTAACAATGCAGGGCCTCAGAGTCATCGTTGGCCTCTTTATGCTGCCGTGCCAGCAAGAGAAATCGTAGACCCTCAGCGCGTTCGTTATTGCTGTTACTGTCATCGATACGTCGTTCTAGCTCATCCAGCCGTTTCTGTACTGAATCTGCAAATGGAGCTGCCGCAGCCGCAGCAGCAGTCGTCTGCTCTGCTTCCGCAGCAAGTTGTTTCTTCTCCTTATCTCGAGCAGCCAATGCCTCCGCTACCTTGCGTTCGATAATATTTTCAATCTCTTCCGCCGACATAGTTTGCGCTGATTGTACTGCTGCTTTCGGGGCAGCTGGTGCACGCATATGCGTAGATGGACGCGCTAGTTTTGATGGACGTTGGTCTGATATTTCGGCAGTCCGTTTGTTTCTATTAGCGCTAGTGTGGGAGCTAATACTGGCATTGGCAGAAGATGTGGATCGCCGGGGTTGTAGAGGCACCAAACGCGAGGTAGGTGCCGTGGTTCCTGTGGTGGGCTTAGAGACTGTCTTAACGATGGGCTGGTCAGTATATACAGCGAACGCCTTGACAGGCTTATCGGCTGTGGCCTTGACGGCAGCCGCAGCCCCGCTCTGTATGTTATGGGCGCTGCTGGTGAGCGCACGAAGGGGCTGGCGCGCTGCTGGCGCGCATGAGCCCAATGAAGACGATGAAGAGGTGTGTGACAGTGAGCGCGGGGGTTGTTGCTTGAAAACAACTTCGTTCTCGATCTCGCGAACCTCAATACGCTTGGCGCGCGAACTGACGTTAAGGCTGCTGAGGGTGTCTAGATGATAGCTGCGGATGGGAGCAAGATTGAGGATCATGACAGTGATCCCATTGTTTTGGCCGAGGGAGAGTATGCGGGTCATCTTGGACTCGCGGTAGGGAATGCGCTTCTCGCCACGGCTTATGGCATCGACGCACTGGCTAAGAACAAAAAGGCTCTTGTTGATGGCAGCCGACTCGATGAGGCGCTGGCGGTCATTGTCCGTCCTTCTGTTGTCCTCCGAACCGGCCAAGTCAATGGCCGAGGCTGTGCTCTCTCGTACGCGTAGGACCGTCCCGCCGTCGGCACTGTGTGTTGTCTGTGTTACTTTAACTCGGAGGATGGCGTGGCTGCGACTGCTGTGTGCATTGAGCTTCGTTGCCGCTGTTACGCGGTTCTGGTTGGCAGCAATGTAGAGGCGTTCAAAATCGCGGAGATCTGCACATGCCTGCTCCGACAAACCCACAACAAATGTACGGTTGTCTTTTTCCCGCAGTGGCAGGCCAGATGGCGTCCGCTTCTCCGGCGGTTCGAGGAGATCGTAGACTTTGTCGTTGTAGATTTCGTAGTAGGACAGCGCCACAGCCACCGTGGTAGCGCCGCCGGCGTCTTTTGTGATTTTCTTGCCCCGGCGGAAGACATGACTCAGCAACCGTGGAATGACCCCCCGTTCTGCCAGCTTGAGTCCGCCGCGCATTGTATGTGTTTTGCCTGTGCCAGTGACTCCGTACGCGAAGAGGGTCAGATCTAAGCCTTGGAAAAGTGCTTTGATGTGTGGAGCGACTAAAGACGAACGAGGAAGAAGGTGATGAGTACGGTGACCAAATCTGGAGAGAGAAGACGAGGAGTAGAAGAGAATGGCACGGGGACCTAGCAAGTCCGTAGCGGTGGGTGTAAACTCACCTTCGGCATTAAACAGCTCTTCTTGCGTGCTAGACTGGTCGTAGACAGCATTGAACGCAAAAGAAAATTCCTCGGCCTCGTTCTTGGGGCTAGGGATCTTGACGACATTGGTCACTTGGCCCTCCTCGCTATTTCCTGCCCGCACAATGATGTCTTTCTCAAGTTCGCGAGGCAGCAATGGCCGTATTCTGGCCACGACGCGTACTGACATGTTTTAAACCTATGGATGAGATCGATGAGATGGGGGGGGGAAAGGGAAAAGGAAAAAGAAAAATCAAGGGAACACGAAGAGGGGTTAGATGTGACTGCTGAACACTGGGCAAGAATAGTGCACAATAGTCTGAAGAGAAGCCAGCGTGCAGGGAGTTGAGAAATACTCAGAGTCTGCACGACTAGAGCCAATGGCAAGCTTTCGAGAACATACGGAGTAGTAGCGTGCTCCGGAGCTCTTCGACACACGCGTTGTTTTTAGCGGGTCATTTACGTTGCCAGCAGCAACAAAGCACTAGCTACGCTCGATGCGTTGTTCATGTTCCCTTTTGGCTTAGTAAGGATATCCACTGTAAAACGACCCAGAGTCGGTCAGAGAGCTTCTCCAATTCTCCAATTTCTTGATTCAGTATTATCTCCTGACCGACAAAATAGGAGAGACACTTTTATCATTATCACTCCCATTTCATCCTGCCCCCCCCCCCCCCCTGATTCCGATCCCCCTCTTTTCTTCAACAAACAAGGTCCTCCTCGCATTTGCATTGAGACATGATGCGTAGTTCAGATATGCGTGTGCTGGTGACAGTGCCGGCTTGTCTTCGGCCGACTCCTAGATATGTCTGCCGTCAGTGTATCACGACAACTATGGCACCTAGTACTGTCCGCGGCGTTCGTGGTATCAAGATTGGCTCCGCTCCCGTCACCGACTTCCCAAAGCCGGAAAATGGGGACGCCTTTGGGTCCGACGGTGTATTGGACAGCTCAGGTAGGTTGAAGCTGGAGCTTATGTTGAGACATGGCAAAGAGAAAAGAAAAGAGAGCAAGAGAAATCAAAACACAAGATACGAAGGTAGCAGCTGCTAAAAAAAAGAACATCAGATGCCCGCTTCGAGGTCCTCGGATCGCCGTACTCGCTGCTCTCTGTCTCGCTGTCAGCCTCACAGAAGCTCTATACTCGTCGTGGCACGCTTGTGTCTGTCGCGGGCAAGCTCGAGAATGTAGGTGGCCCATGTTTTTGTTCACTGTAGCCGTTTTAGAGCACTTTTTCTGCTAGAGTTTACTTATCAAAGGAGCTAACCGATAATGTTTCTCTGCCTCACAGGCACAATCCACGCTCTCCCTCCTGACCCCGCTGCAGCGTGGTGCGCTCGGCATTCCCTTCCTCTACCAGCGCATCACGTCCACTACACCTCTGACCCTCTTGATTGGCACCAAGGCTGCGTCCACCACCATTTTCACTCTGCACCTCGATGGCAAAACTGATTGGGTTGTCGCCCAGCGCAACGCTCTGCTCGCCTGGACCGGCCATACGCTTACCGTGACACCGAAACGCCAGACTTTTGGCACACCGGCTGTGGGCGCAGGTGTTGGCATGCCTGCTCTCAATAACTGGGGCAGCTCGTTTCTCACTGGTCGCGGTCTTGCTGCCCTCTCTGCTCCAGGCTACATTTATCCTGTTACTCTGGCTGCCGGCGAGGAGCTCGCTGTGCACCCAAGCCACATTGTTGCCTACTCGACCTCCGGCACCGATCTCACACCCCAAGCTTTCCGTTTCCGAGAGGGCGGTGCGGCTGCAGCTGCAAACGCTGTGACTGACGTCGTCACCAAGGCTGCCAGCAATGTGGCTGCTAGCGTTAGCGCAACTGTCGCGCGGCTCCATCTGCAGACGCCGTCGACGCCATCGTCATCGCCGTCATCGCCTTCCGTGCCGGCAGCTGTACCCCAGTCTCTAGTCGGCTACTGGGAGAAGATGACGCAGACTGCCGCCTACAAGTTGGCGATACAGTACTTGTTTGAGGCACGCACGCTGCTGCGCCAAACCATCTGGGGCGATCGGCTGTTCGTCCGTGTGCGTGGACCGACTACGTTGCTGCTTTCAAGCCGTGGTGTGCGCGTGTCAGAGGCGCTTTCGCGCGACCAGGTCAACGAAATTGCAGACACTGAGGCGGGCGTAGTGGCTACGGCGGTGGCGGCTGTGCAGCCAGGTGCCAAACAGGAAAATGTGGCACCGGCTCCTGTGGCACCAGCTCCTGCCGTTACACCTGCAACTCCTGCCCCAGCAAGTGCTGCGGCTATCCAAGTCAACAAGACCGAGAAGAAGGATGGAAAAGTGACGCTGACAGAGTCGAAGGATCTTAAGGACTTTGTGCGTTAAGAAGGCCAGGCGTGTTTCTAAATGTGGGCAGTTGTACAGTAGTCCATAGAAAGCTTAGCATGTCGATATTATTTTTGCTGAGGCGGCTTTGATGGGAACGAGTCATGATATCCATGAAAAGACATGAAATGATACAGACTGAAAGATGACCAATACAAAATTGAACATAGTACAATGTTATGTGTTCGTATAGTAAGTGTCTGCTCCGCTTTTATGAAACAGGCACGACTGTTTTCTCCGTTCTACTCCGTACTCCTGTTTTCTTTCGTTGTATATTCCGAGCGGAGCGGAGAAGAGAAAACTACAAATCTACTAGCGCATCCGCATATCATGCTGAAGTGAAAACATATCCGGAGATAGCGGTTACGCCCGTCACTTCTTCCCTTACTATCCTTTCTAAAAACGGGGTTACATGGTACAGTGAACCAGTATGGGCACTCGTACCGTCGTATGTAGTATACTAATCCCCGACCCTGGAAACCGCGAGGACGGAGGTCGGCGTTCCATTCTGGACTTAAAAGCTTGGTATAAGCTTGTTTTTGGTGTGTACTCGTAAATAAAAGTAGATCTTGGAAAATATATATAGAGTTATCTCCTACTCTGACTCTGTCCTTGTTGACCATATCTCTACGCACCTCTCAGCACCCCCCTCTCCCTCTGGGTCATAAGGCAGATCAACACCCACTGAGCTTTTCCATGATCACGAGTGTGAGTGAGAGTGGGCAGAACGGGCATACCGTGGCACTAACAGTAAGGACTAGCAACAACATGGACTATGAGATGGTAGACAGCGGCACACGACGAAGGTCACTGCTTGAACGTATCCAGTCCCAGAACTCTGAAACGGACGCCAATATGTTCCCAGAGCCGACCAATGTGGTCCAGGCCGACCTAGAGCGGGCAGGCTACGGGCCAAATACAGACAGCAATGAGGCAGACGACGAAAAGAGCGACAAGGGACAGGGGGCTGAAAAAAAAGACACTTCCGTTTTTCCACCTGGAATGAATCCGGCCGATTTCCCAGATGGTGGGACGGAGGCATGGCTGGTGCTGTTTGGTGGGTGGTGCGGGCTCTTCTGCACATTCGGGCTGTTGAACTGCATCGGCACATTTGAGACGTACTATGTGAACGGACCGTTGTCCAACTACTCACAAGGCACGGTCAGCTGGATTCTGTCGGTTGAAACGTTTGTCATGACCTTTGGCGGGCTCGTATACGGCCGTTTGTTTGATGTGTATGGAGCGCGGCCGCTGCTGCTGGGCGGCACGGTCGTGTACGTCTTTGGACTGATGATGACGAGTCTTGCATCGCGCTACTACCAGTTCATGTTGGCGCAGGGCTTCTGCGCCTCAATCGGCTCGTCGGCCATCTTCAATGCATGTATCAGCTCCGCAGTTTCGTGGTTCTTCCGCCGCCGTGCTGCCGCCTTTGGCATCATGGTCTCAGGCTCGTCGCTTGGTGGCGTCGTGTTGCCCATTATGCTCGACAAACTTATTGCACGCCCTAATATTGGCTTCCCATGGGCCGTACGCATCCTAGCCTTTATGTTCCTCTTCATGTTGAGCATATGCTGTCTCACCGTGCACTCTCGTCTGCCGCCGCGCCGCCCCGTGAAACCGCTCGTGCTTGGTGACTATGTCCATGGCTTACGCGAGCCGGCCTACTGCTTGACCGTCATCGCCTCCTTCTTCTTCTTCTGGGGTATGTTCCTCCCTTTTAACTACATTATGCTGCAGGCTGGCGCCAGAGGAATGAATCCCACACTGCTACCGTATCTGCTACCAATTATCAACGCCGTCAGCATCGTTGGCCGTATTGCGCCGGGTATCGCGGCTGACCGCGCTGGCCGCTTCAATGTCATGATCTGCATATGTGGCCTCTCCACTATCATCACGCTCGCGTTATGGATCCCCGGCAAATCAACGGCAGCTATCATCATATATGCCGTCCTTTTCGGGTTCAGCTCAGGCGGTTTTATCAGCCTCGCCCCTGCTCTTATCGCCCAGCTCTCTGACATTCGTCAGATTGGTGTTCGGACCGGCACCGCTTATGCCTTCCAGAGTATCGGCGCTCTCACCGGCGCTCCTATCGCGGGTGCTATTGTGGATGCACAGAACGGTGGGTATCTCGGCCTGCAGCTCTTCTGTGGCTGTACTATGGCTGTGAGTGTTGTTCTCTTTGTGGGCGCCCGCATTGTCGTCGGCGGTATGAATCCGCTAAACAAGGTATAATGGTCAGCAGACGGACAATGTGAAGACCGTGGAGCCTATGTTTTTCTTTTTTTTTTTTCTTTTTTTTGTTCTGCCAGTAACTTGGGTTCTACAAAGCATTGGGCATGGCTCGGATGTGCTTTTCTGCTCATAGGTTGGACGTATAGGAACCTGCGACTCTTCATTTTGTATCTTTGTACCCAGCCCTCTTTTATCTAAATATTTGGCCTTTAGCGGAGCTTTCACCCTTCTATTACAACTTCCTTCTAAGCCATCCTTGCCGAATCCGAGGTCCAGGGCTGGAGATGCCGGTGGTATTTCAAGCACCTGCATGAACCATATCTACAAAAATGTGTCAAGCGTCTGCACATTCCATACTTCTATCTCTGTTGTTTTGTTATTTGTTTTCTATCTACTACGTATTATTTCCCGTTCTTTTAATGTGTACAATTTATTTTAATTTCTATTTATTTTATTTATTTGTCTCCTTCTCTTTTTCTCGTCTGTTTGCATTGCCCCGCTTAATATCACACTCCGCCAATGAAAGTGAGTTATTACTGGTTGGTGCCCCTTTTGGGGTCATAATTCAAGAACTTGGAGTCGCTAATACGGAGTACTACGAGATTGAGTACGTACATAGTACTGCGTTATCCGTAAGTACATATACATAGTATTAGGAGCGCTCTAATAATAAGTCCACATTTTCGTTTTTAGTTAATACGCGTTGGTATATTTATTTTTATATTTATTTTTAATTATTTTATTCCTTCTTTTTGGGTCTATTTTCTTTTTCTTTTTTTTGAGCTTCTGTTTCGTCCATACTCTCTTTTCCAATCCCTAAAAACCATTTGCTTTTATTGCCCTCACTCGTCACTACTCTAGACGACAGCAGAAAAGGTAGAAAGCAAAGCCTAGAGAGAGAGAAACAGACAGTGCCTTCCTTTCGTTTTCTTTCTTTCTTTCTTCCTTTTCTTCTTTTAAATCTCTTTTTTTTTTTTCTTTTTTTCTTCTTTGTTGCACCTTTTTCTTTTCCCTTTCTACACACACGCTTCTGAACCACCCCATCTTTTCACCCCCGCTTTCGACTGCAATCTTTTTGTCTTCAATTTTTTTTTCTCCTTCTCTTTTTCTTCTTTTCCTCTTTCTCCCTATTTCTTTCCCTTTTTCATTTTCCTCATCTCGTTTCCCGTCTTATTTTTTTTCGGTTTAGCCCCAATCCTCACATCCCATTCACTTTCCTGATTCTGCTAGCAATTTGAAGTTCAGCGAAAACAGTTGAATGTTGTTCGCAGTGTAAAAGAGAAAAATAAAAGAGAAGAACCCCCAAAACTCTTAGAGGACTCACTCTTTCAATCGTACATTTACAAGTTAACAAACAGCCACTCCCACCCCCATCTTCTCTCCCTCTCTTTCATCCCATCAGCATCCTTTCATTTTCTCTTCCTTTCTTTCTCTTCCTTCTTTTTTTTTACTCTCCTCACTTCTCCCCATTTCGTTCGTTCGCTTTCGTCTAGGCCGCTTTCAACTATAAATAAAACAACAAAAAAGCTGCGCTTCTCGAACGGCTGCCATGCCTCCCAGAGGTCGTCCTCCAGGACGCAAGTCCACTACATTAAGCACGCCTACCCCTTCATCCGCCATATCCACCCCCAAACCTCCCAGTCGACAGCAATCAACACCACACAAGCCTAAGCAAGGGCCAAAGACGACCAAAAAAGCAGGCCGCCCATCACGCTTATCTGCCATGAACACTTCTCAGATCAACCCATCGCCGTCTACCCTGGATGTTCTTACTGTTGACTCTGTATCGGACACCCCTCACCCGTGCCACCTATCTCATCAGCCTCTGTCCTCGCCACATCCTCAGAAAATGGTAATAGTGTTCCCAAGTTCCCATTTCTCTTGTCCCCTCGTTTTAGCTTGCGACTGGATTTCATCTAACAGGAGAAAAGGAAACGAATTACGCTCAAAATGGCGTACGCCGTATCGGTACAGAGTCACCACCTGTCCGTGAATTCTCAGTTGCGTCAGACGAGAATTCTGCAGTAATGGTAGATGCTTCTGGGCCATCTCGGCTGATAGCATTGAGCGCAATGGATGAGTCAGTAACAGGCACAGCAGAACTGGTCGCTGGAGCTGAGTCTTCAGCGACAGTTGCAGCTGCAGTGGCGGCAGATTCCTCATCACAGCCGATGCCCGTTAAAAACGACGAGTACGTGCACTCTTCTAGCATTTGTGCTGCCGATGCTCCTGCTTTCATATCCAAGGGCCAGAGCTTGGCGCCACATCTCCCCCAAAATAACGGGCGTGTGAACAACCATATAAATGGAGCAGGCCATGGATCCATTGATGGCCCCTTCTCTACAACTTACCACCGACACCACCAAATCCAAAAGAACACGAACGGCAAGCGTGCCTTTAGCAGCAGCTACGCAGACCCTAACGTGGATCTGGAGGAGATCAAGTACCGCCAAAAGAGCGAAGATATTGACGCTTACGTTATGGACCTGGACTTTTGTACTTCGCAGTTGGCCCTGCCCAACCTAACCCCACAAGAAAGCCGGACGCTACAGTTGCGACAGCTAGATCTCAGCCACCAGATCCGCAGTTGTCGCCATGACCGCGAGACGCTCGAGGCACAGCGCCTTCTTCGTGGTGGACAACCTTTGGGTTTCAGCAGCAACCACACGAATAGAAGTAGCCACCGCCCGTATTACAATGGAAATCGCAGCAGTAGTGGCGACAGAGCTACGCACCTTCAATCAAGCCTGCCACCCGCTCCGAATCACGGATTGTCAGCGTCAGCCTTGGCAAATGTTCCAGCTGCCAAGCGGGCGCGGGCTTCTTCTGTGGGAAGCGGTCAGGACACAATTAGCGTAGGGAGCGGCAGTGGCATCACTGGTAACCAGCAGCACCCAAATCATCCCATGGCGAATAGCGCAAACGACTGCGGATATGGCAGCAATGGCGCTGTATATTCTACAGCTATAGCAGGAGGGACCAGCCGTGCCAGTATAGGTTCCGATGAAGAAGATCGCGATACAACCAACTCGCTGCAGCGGTTAGGTTATTGGAAGTGCCGCCTTTGTGAATCAGAAAAGTATATGCTGGCCGGTGCTGCGCGCCAACCGAGCGCACCATCCAAATGGCCACTTAAGGACATGGGCAAGCTCATGTCCCACTATTTTGATATGCATACCGAGCACGAGCCTGACGAGCGTTGTGCGGAGTTGGGCGACGCCCTAGACAGGAACCGAGGTCCCTTCGAGTACTGGCTGCGCAAGTCGCGGGCGCAGCGCATCACAGACCGCACAGTCATTGATAAGGTTGTGGAGGAGTTGCGGGCAGGACGCGTACCCAAGACACTCAGGGACCTTTGTCGGGCTGCAGCAGCGTTTCCTGGTGCGTGAATTCGACGATTCGGATTTTTTTTACCTTGTTTTGCCTACATCCTATTACTAGCGCTAGAATTGTTTCTAGTTAATATGGCATCATCTTCTTATAAAGACCTATTTCGTCAAGACTCGCAAGGGAACGAGTGAGCCATACACGTTTTTATATTTCCTCATATATGTAGTACAATGAAGAAGAAATTTGAAAGAAGTACTCCGTATATTGTCGTTCCTCTCGGTCATGCAATTCCTCCCTAGGTTTAGCACGGAAGTTCAACGAATTGCAATACTTTTTTTTATATTTTTTTTACCTTAATAGCACCAGGCAAGCTGTTCTTTTAATGTAACACTAGAGAAATACAAGGAAGCAGATGTTACTAGCTACGGTATACATTTAAGAAACAGAGAGAAAATAGAGAGAAAATAGAGAGAAAATTAATGGTTTCACTTGCAATTAATATTTCCGAGAAACAAAGTAGCAAATCTAAAGCATTGTATTCTCCCTGTTCCTTTCCTCCTTTTTTACTTCTCACATAGTACTAAGAGAAAAGAGGCGCTCTATTTGAAAAATGGAGGTTCAATATCCTAATGGGGTTTTACGTATATTAGCAATCGTATTCTTTCCAGTTGGTTGAACGAGGCTCCTGTGTTGAAGCTTGGCAGCCGTGCTGTCTTTGAAGGTTCCCACGTGTTCTCAATCGGACAAGATCGTGAGCTGATGGCCGTCTCGGCATCTGACTCAGACTTATACGGGCTCTACAAGAATATCTGATGAGCTGTACACAACCTCTAGCGGAGCTACTGGGGCCGTTTGCGAATGGTTAAACGAATATGGTCTCGTTAAGAATTACTAGATCATCGGACCCATTATTGACTTTCAAGCTACCATAACCAACACCAATAAGCTACTTAATGCCATGTACAAGTACGAACGAATTCGAACAAGACAAATACAAGAAAGCGATAACGAGGACTGTGACCAACAAACTGTACAGAATCTCTTACTGTGCGCCAAATATTGCTGCGAAACATAATGTTCGTATTAGACCTGGAAACTATTTAAACGGCATATATGTTAATGTCCTTGCTGCAACCCGAGCACATCCTACGCAGCAGAAGAGACAGGTAGGCAGCATAGATCCAACATACAGTAAGCACATGACGCCTGACTGTAAAGGCATTGAATGAAGTCGGAGATTGTATGCCCCTGTCGCATTTTAAAGCGTGGAATTTTTGTTTAAAAACAAGAATGGTGTTAAGAACCATGATGTTTCGGGCATGGCAGCAGCGCATACCAATGCCAAAGTCGACCAGCCAGCCCTTCATAATGAAAAGGTCAACCTTGGTGTCCAGTGCCTCATTATCATCGCCCATCCTAAGCCTGCTACACCATTGCAGGAGGCTATGTATGAGTTAATGAGATCTCAGTTGCTCAAACTACCGTGCAAACGGTATAAATGGAACTATTGGGTTCCTTGCCCAAAATGGGTGCTTGTGAAAGGCCGCGGCATCCTAGACGTTGCTGCACATAGTGCCAGGCCTTTTTTATCAGGCCGTCATTGACGGAGTTCGAGACAGAACAGGTGGTATCGGTGCGGCTGCATTTGTGTGAGCCATGACGATGTTCGTCTTCGTAGAAATCAATCCAAGCTTGGTTTCCTTAACCCGATGTTATACGCTCATAGCAATCTATATAGTACTGTCGTCGTAGGCAGATCTATCACGGCTACTCAGTCACCTGGAGCCCTACAGTTGGTTGGGACCCAGTCACCAATCTCGGCACTCTCAATTTTACCAAACTCTCTTTCTTTTTTGTAGTCCGAAAGGGGAGATGGCAAGGAATTCGATCAAACAGAAAGGAGACAAGATGAAGGAGGCGAAAAATAGAAATGAGTATATCTTTGTACCGAATAACTTACAGTGACTCAATGCTTTATAAGATGCCGACCAATAGTAATAGTACAATAGAATTTTACCACCTCTTTTCTCATCCTTTAAACATATGCTAGATTATCTTTATCGACGTATATCATATTTCTTCGTCTGTTCGTCGTCTGAAACTTCTTCTTCGCCTTCCTCTATTTCGTCATCCTGGAAGCGAGTTTCTTGGGCTGTATGGTTCGGTTAAAAAAAAAGGAGAGAATAAGGCATAATAGACAAGCAGATAATAGATACACATCAACAATAAAACCAAAAGACGTACCTTTCCATAATTCTGCGTAAACACCATTGAGTTCAATAAGCTCGCGGTGGGTACCCTGTTCGGCAACAGTGCCATTCTTGAGGACAATTATGAGGTCGGCGTCGTAGATAGTGCGCAGGCGGTGAGCTACGAAAACGCTGGTACGGGCCTTCTCACGCAAAATGCTATTAATGTTGGCCATGAGAGCGGCCTCGGTGTGGGTGTCGAGAGCGCTTGTCGCCTCATCGAAGAACAAGAGTGGTGGGTCCTTGAGCAACAAGCGAGCCACGGCGAGCCGCTGTTTTTCGCCGCCTGATATCATCAGCCCGCGTTCACCTACGCGTGTCTCGTAGCCCTGCGGCCAGCTGGATACAATGTCATGCACCCGTGCCCGTTGCGCTGCTGCTATTACGTGCTCCGGTGGCGCTGACAAGTCACCATATGCAATGTTGTGCGCTACCGTATCGTTGAACAATGCCGTGTCCTGTGGCACGACGCCAATGCTGCGCCGCAGCGAGGCTAGGGTGACTTGTCGGATGTCCTGCCCATCAATCAAAATGCGGCCGCTATCAACATCGTAGAAACGGAAGAGAAGCCGTAAAAGTGTTGACTTTCCGCAGCCACTAGGGCCGACAATGGCAACCTTTTTCCCGGCCGGAATGGATAGCGACAGATCACGCAGGATAGGACGGAGGGTAGTGTCGTTGCTGATGTCGTTTCTACCATAAGAAAATGACACGTGCTCGAACCGGATGCCGCCACCGTCTGTCAGCTGTAGGGGGCGGGCGTCGGGTGCATCTGCCACGTTAACGTTGACACGCTGAAGGCTGAAAAGAGTCTCCATGTCGAGGAGGGATTGGCGCAGCTCGCGGTAAACCGTGCCGAGGAAGTTCAGAGGAACAGACAGCTGGAAGACGAGCTGGTTGATCATGACGAGGTCACCAACAGTAAGCTCACCAGCGGTGATGCCCTTGGCACCCAGATACATCATGGCAGTGAGTGCAGAGGAAAATATGATGTTCTGGCCACTGTTGAGTAAAGAAAGGGATGTGGCGACCTTGATAGAGCTATTCTCGTACTGCTTGAGGGCAGCATCGTAGCGGGCAACCTCGTAAGGCTCGTTGTTAAAGTACTTTACAGACTCGTAGTTGAGAAGCGAGTCAACGCCGATCGTCGAGGCGCGATTGTCGGCAGCGTTTGCCTGGCGGCGGAACTTGGTGCGCCAAGCGGTGGTCGTGATGGTGAAGCCGGTGTAAGCGGCCATGGTGGCGAGGGTGATGGCAGCGAACTGGCCACCATACTGATATGTAAGGATGGCGCAGACCATACCGATCTCGAGAATGGTCGGGAAGACATGGAAGACCATGCTTGTCAGCAGAAAGCTGATGCCCTTGGTTCCACGGTCAATGGCACGTGTCAAGCCACCTGTCTGCTTGGACAGGTGGAAGCTGAGGTCAAGGTGTAGCAAGTGGTCAAAGACATTGCGCGCGACGTTGCGGATGGCCTTTTGTGCCACTGACGCAAACACGGCATTGCGCACTTCCTGCAGCACAGTTGCCCCAATACGTGTTGCTCCATAGGCCAAGATGATACTGCCCGCCACCGTGGCTGCCGTGCCTCCTAGGGCAGCCACATCCACATTCATAGCGTCCACGACACTCTTGAAGTAAAACGGCACTTGCACATTGAGCACCTTGGCCGTCACCAGCAATGCCACAGCCAGGCTCACCCGCAATTTGGTGTCCATGCTGCCGCGCCCGCTCGGCCACAGATACCGCGACATCTCCCTCATAATCGCCCAGTCTGCTTTGCGCTGCTCCTGCACTGACTTGTCTGGCCCCGACAGAGGATCTACATATGCAGCGGCAATTTTTGCCGTAACGGTCGCAGCATCAATCTTTGAATCTGCTTCCTGAGGTGGCTGCAATTTTGTAGCTTTGGTTGCTTCTTGGCGTAGGATAGATGTCGTAGAAAAATACGCAAACGAAGATGGAGAAGGTAATAAATTCGACTGCGTTTCTCTTCTGAGGCGCAGAGACAAAAGCGCCAGAGGTATTGGGCTGTGGGAGGAGGATGAGATGGCGGCGGACGAGGAAGAGGAATAGGTCAGTCGTGACGGTGCTTGTTGCTGGTAGCCGCAAGGTACAATCTGTCTAGAACAGAGCGTTGCTGGCGCTCGAGGTAGGCCTCGCGCAATCATCTTTGCCAGCAGAAACGATCGTAAGCTCTTCTCGGCATGTCTGTCGTGGCAGGGAACTGGAAAGATAGGGGACAACAGACTGCGGGGCGTGTGTACGAAGAAAAGTCGTAATTTGACAGACTGCAGACGAGAAGGACAATGGACGAGAGTTCGCGATTTTTAAGCTCTTTAGCGCAATGATGCAATTGATAAAAATAATTCTCACTAATAATAATATTTACCCCTCCCAGTTCGGCACCAGCGTGTGTATTCACGTGACTTAACACCATGATGTTAGTCGAGATGGTGTTTATCTGGCATGGGCTGACAAGCAATTCGTGTTCACAGCTTGCATTTGATGTCGGCCGCATGAGCAAAAACACAGCGGCAGAATTTTGGAGTCAACCAGCTATTACTCGTACTAATAGTACCCGCACAGCTGAAAAAAAAAATGCTACCATGCATGTGGAGGGAGGCTGCGTATGTGGTTCAGCGCACCACCCATCTTGGCTATGCTTCATTCTTCATGTATTTACTGCTGGCAGTTTTCTCCAGACCCAGCGGGTCTATTATCACAAATTAATGACGGTGTAATGTTTTGATTTTCTGGCGTGCTCGTGTGTCTTATACAGTGATACCTACTTAAAATCCACACCTTTTGGGTTGCAGGACTCGTACTTCCCTTCCTATCACATCTATGCCTTACAGATGGCAGGGTCTTCCGCCACAGACAGTCATGGTGTGTACGTAACGAAGTTTCCCGTGTTCTATGCGGAACTCATGGCTATCAGCGGCATTCATCATGTGCTCCCAGACACAGAATATGCTAACAGACCCCACTGCCTCGTCGATCACGTAGCGTCGGTGTGTGTTAGGCGCTTGGCGATGGTTTGACGGGATGCCAGGGCGGCAACTGTCGTCTGGACGGCCGCGGCCGGTGTAGGCTGATCCCTCAAGTCGTGTGCATGGTGTGCCCCAGGGCACTGCCTGGTCAGCCGTGGCATTACTCCACATATCTAGATAGGCATCGCCAGCAGCCTGGATGATGGTGCGGCTGCTCCGGGCTGATGGCGGAAGGATCGTAGTCCAGTTCTCCTCACGAACATGCGCGAGTGTTTTGCGCGCATCAAAAAGCCATGAATTAGTAGTTGACACAATTGAGTCTACTGAAACAATAGAGCTGTTGCTTGCATCCAGGCGGATCTGCGTCCCAATCACGTACGGATGTGTCGGGTCTGATGCAGAGACTAGCTCGCTGTAAGATGCGCAGATCACACGGTCGTAGATGGTCCTTACATGATCCAACTCTAGTGCAAGTCGTGCAAGGATGCTCTCGGCAACATCTGTTACCTCATTGTTCTCCATGTATGTCCATCCTGGGGCTGCCACGGCTGTAAGTGTATCCAGCTTTCCTTCTTTTTGGGCTGCTAGGTAGGCTTCAGCGGTGTCTGTAAGTGCCGTCTCGTTGCAGGTTGAGGCAGTGGGGGAAGCCAAAAAGGACCCGTGAGTTACCAGTGGAACAGCACAGGTAATGCTTGAGGTTAGCATTAGTGAGATAAGCCAAATGTGAGCCATGATCTTTTCTATGGCAAACCATGGTGCAAAAGAGGAAGGGGGAGAATGGGCGGGGAAGAGAAAGAGACGAGAGATATGAGCAGCGAGACTTTCTTGGACCTGGGAAAAAGAAAGATAGCCAGCCTTTACATTGAGCCGAGAAGGCTTGTAAATTTTGACCCAATTGGTCCATTTATATTAATACGAGACGAACTACGAGAAGAGAAGCGGGATTAAAAGAAGATTGAAATGAGGTTAAGTCCTGTCGGGACAGAGATCTCCGTGATATTGTTGAAAAAAGGAACTGTCTTCAGCATGGCCTTGCAGACTGTGAAATTTATAGCGGGAAAAAAAACATATCAAGTATACGAGTACATAGTACATAACGTCTCCACTTTCAGAGGTGCGCCAAGCGGACAGGAAGATACGCAGTACTCCGTACTATGTACAGTCCCTGATCGCTCCTGCCGAAAAAAAAACAAAACAGAACAATAAAAAGCCGCACTGAGGAGAAAGAACGACTAACGAAAGACCAGAGAGCTTGTAGGGAGAATAGAAGCAGAAGAGCTAAAGATCTCAATCAGAATGGAGTCTTTCGAAGCCGACGGCTTCGTTGTCGTGTCTCACGTCAATTTGGTTGACGGCTCTCCGCCCTCGTCCACACCATCGTCCCCACCGTCCTTCCTCCCCGAGATCTCTGCCTTTCTCGACGAGACCAGCGCCATCCTTTGGCCACTCAATCGCCATATCCACGACCACCCCGAATTGGCATTCAAAGAATTTGAGGCGCACAGGCGCTTGACAGCTTTCTACGAAAGTCGCTCCATTGGCGGCGACAGTAACTCTCGGTGGGTTGTCACCCGCGAAGCTTATGGCATGCGCACTGCCTGGGTGGCCGTCTACGACACATGCCGACCGGGACCGGTTGTCTCGTTCAACGTGGAGATGGATTCACTGCCGGGCATCGGCCACGCCTGCGGTCACAATCTGATTGCCACAGCATCGGTTGGCGGCAGTCTTGCGGCAGCAGAGCTTGCAGCTCGACACCAGCTGGGCGGTAAGATTGTTGTCTTTGGCACACCGGCAGAAGAAAGTATGGTTTTTTATTCTTGTCATTTTGTACATATTGTATTATTCTGTTTTCGCTATTGTGGCCAAGTGGATGACGCTGACCCGTCGACCAGATGGCGGTGGAAAGATCTGTCTCCTCGATGCCGGCGCTTACCGGGATCATGGCGTCGATATCTCGCTTATCACACATCCTAGCATAAGCCAGCCATGCGCACTCATGCGCACGACAGCCATTACCAATTTTTCAGCCTCCTATGTCGGCAAAGCGGCACACGCAGCAGCCTCCCCATGGCAGGGAATTAACGCCCTCGATGCCCTCGTTCATGCATACACAGGAATGGCTATGCTGCGGCAGCAGACTATGGCGGGCGACATCATTCAGGGCCGCATTACCGACGGTGGTGCCGCCACCAACATTATCCATGAGCATGCCGCTGGTGAATTTGCCGTACGAGCGCCATCCAAAAAAAGGATGCTCGAATTGCGCAACAAGGTCGACCACTGCTTCCGTTCCGGCGCCGTAGCTACCGGCGCTCGCCTCATCCTCAATGAACACGGTTCCTACGCGAACCATGTACCCAACGTACCCCTTGGCTGCTCCTATGTTCGCTATTGGAACCAACTGGTAGCTGAGCTGGCGAGCTCCAACTCAGAGTCTGTTCCTGCGGACGAATTCATTCCTAATCCTGCAACTGACACAACCAGCGGCGGTCAAACATTCGCCAGCACTGATCAAGGAAACATTAGCTTCGCCATGCCCAGCATCAGCGCTGGATTCCGGATTCCATCCACGCCCATTGACGGCAGTAGCGGTCCTGGTGGCGGCCCACATACAGTTGACTTTGAGCGTGCCGCAGGCACACACAAAGCATTCAACATTGCCCTCCGTGCTGCAAAGGCACTGGCGGGCGTGGCCATCGATGTATTAACTGTAGATGGCCTCCTAGACGAGGCCAAATATGCGTGGAAAAATGACATGGAGCAAGAAAATGCGACATGAGTACTTGATGTTCACTTCTCGCGATTTTTTATATCAGATGTTCCGTTCGTTTGTTTTATCTCCATTTGGTACAATCCAACAACCCCTTAAATACTAGCTAGTCGAATACGGACCGACCTTCCTGCCTTTGATGTGTGGCACTCCGGTTTTTTTTTGGGTTTTTTTGTCACCCCAGACTGTTTTCTGGCTCCTTGTCAACCCTGTTTCTGTAGAGTACTGCGCAAGTCCCACTCGGGGCCAGATGACGAAAGAGCCTTCAGTTGGCGCCAATTATCGCTGCCAAGTCGAGGCCATGTGTAAGTGGCTGCACATAAGCAACAGTGCTGCGAGCGATATTAAAATAATAGTCCTGTGAACTGTGCAGATACACCCAAGTTAATAGACTGTATGCATCATGGGTGGAGAAAACGGCCAAGAGTCAAAGCAGATGACAGGGGGGTAGCAACGTTGACAACTGGGAAAATGTCCTTTCTAATTGTCTTGAATAATTAGCTGCATATAATCTGCATGTACCTCACTGGGAATAGTGGCCATAATCTTCTTAACGATAGACCTAAGTAGTCTAGGATAAGATGATGTGGCATCAAAGAGATGATGTGGCATCAAGGACTATTTGATCAGCTAACGATAAAAAATGTGACCACATAACTGACGTGTTTGTCTACAATGACCTGCCTCTGAAGTCATCGACAGACCCTACGAACACAACAGCCGCGATATTAGAAATGGAACGCAGTCAAAGTAAGATAACATTCAGGAAAGTCTAATCTTCAAAGAAGAGAAGCAAAAAATCATAACAATCATGCAAGTACGTGAGATAAAACGGTCGCCCAACCTCTTATGCTCAACAATTGACTTGAATTCAACCGGAAATGTAAGTGAAAGTACTAGATGATCATTCATGTCGGTTTTTTCTTTCGGTTTCCCTATTCTTCCTTGTTTACTCCAATTACTCAGCATCCAGCGGGCATGTTGGCGCGTTGTTATTAACCTGAATTCCACCACGCTTCAGCTCGAGGGTGTCAGGGAAGGGAAGCTTCCAGCCGCCCTCGCTCTCGGGTGTGGCCAACCACAGCCGCAAGAGATGGCGTCTCGGTGCCGGAGGAGGGTAGTCTAGGTTATAAGTCAACTTTATATTTATTCTCCCACTTTTGCTTCTTTCTTCATTATTTTCTCACCTTTGTAAGCGGTCCGGGCGTGCAACAGATGGCAGTTGCTGACAATCTGGATGTCACCAATTTCGAGAACCATATGCAGAGCCAGCCGCTGGCAAGTATCCTCGAGAATCTGCATCGCATGTTTCTGCTCCGCGCTCAACGGTGGGATGATGCCCTTGTCGGACAAGCGTGAGAGAGAGCGGACGTAGTACGGATCCCACTTGCTATAGAGGCGACCCTTGCCACCGGGTTCAAGGTAGAGCACAGGCTGGCGTGTATATTCATCCTGACCCTCGGAGACCTCACCCTTGCGGTCAAAGTACCAGATCGGCTGGGTGAGCAGCTCCGCAACATTGGGATGTTCGCGCTGTAGCGTGTTCCAGACGTTGTGAACGCTAACAATATCGCTCTCGCCACCCTCAAGTGCCCGGTTCACACACAGCAAGCCAACAAGGTCGCCGTCGTCTGCGTGGAAGAACTGCCGCGCCGTAGTCCGGTAGATGCGCACTTTATGGATTTGCTTCGGGTCATCGCCAACGTCCTTGACGTGACCGAGCACATGGCCCCGGCCATTTTGTGACACAAAGTAGCCTAAATAGGTTCCCAGACCCATGAAACCTACGGCATTCTTGTGGGCACCCCACTGGTCGGCTGGAAACCCTTTAAAGAGAACAAAACCCTTGCCGTCGATCAGGTCGTCTCGAATTGTCGCTAGCTTCTTGGATAGTTTCGGCAGCAGGAAGTTGCTCTTCGAAATACCTGTCAGTGGCGTTCCGCTAGCAATGAAGGCATCTGACGATGTGCTAAGCTCCTCAATCTCCTCCTCAGTAAAACGGTGCACCCATCGTTCCGGCTGATTCTCATAATCCTCCTTCTTCCACACTGTCTTCCCTGTAATTTCTTCAGGAAAGTCAGCATATGACCGCAGCTGGTTATAGAGCGGATTGTGCTGTCCAGATGTGCGGATACCATCAGGAAAGATGGATTTAGGTGCCTGGTCGTTTTTTAGTTTGCTGGCAGCGGTCTCGCTGCGTGAGCTGAGTGGCTCAGAGACTAGAGCTCCAGGGGCCATTGATTTTGGTGGTGGCAGCGTGTATGAGTATATATGCTAGGTGGTAGGAGTAATAAATAGAAAGTAGGGAATGAAGATGTTACGCGTGTAATGAGGATGCCTAAGTGACGAGAACCGGAATAGATCACAACAGAAGTCTAGAATTGAAAATACAGAAAAATTAAAGAAGAAAGCTGTACTTATATGGAGTCTCTACACAGGGATTTCCATGGACCTTTACTTCCGAAGACGATGATGGTGATATGAACGTCGGGTATGACGTGCTCGTTAATAGGCTTAGACGCATAAGTTGACATATGCCGGGGAAGGTGCTAGTGATATGTCGTGCTTGATACAAATGATCTTATCATAGCGATATCGGGACAATCGAGTCCAAAACATTCACCACGGGTTTGAGCTATCACCACAGGCCTGAGCTATCAATTCTATATAGATTAACCTCACACGAGTGATGAAAGTGTGTTCATCGACGACCATACATGGGCGGTCAGCCAATAGTTCGTTTGCATGCATATATGCGAATATTTATGGTAAGTGGGTCATATTTAAGAATCCGTCTAAATTATCAGGCCACCCAGCCACAGAACCCTCAAATCGGCAGCTTCATCGGTTGTTTACTAATATTCGTACGAGGTCACTGTCGGATTTTTCAGAGCTATACTGTCAAGCTGTTTCTTACGGTTTATTATTTTCTAACCATTTAGGAATAGAAACCGCGGCGTAATGAAGCAAGTTCTCTGTAAAAGCCATTGATTGTGGTAGAATATTAGAGGGACGTGAATTTAATCACGTAAGATTACTAGTACAGTAGCCATTTAGGCAAGGCTGAACGGTAAAAGTGGAGCATTATGACATGCAGTACCTTTATTAGCTGGGACATGGAAGTCGAGAAACCCTCAAATAAGACGAGAACTCTATAGTTTGATTCTTGGATTAATATGATGCTTTGTTGTTAACATAATTGGGGGGTGTAACACAACAGTAAACTGTGTATTTCTAGCAGATTTATAACGATGTTAGTATCCTCATCTAATAGAACGAGTAATATCTAGTAGTTTTAATTAGTAAGACTAATGTACATGTACCTCAGCTGTTCAGAAGGATCTTGCTACATATCAGACGGGAAATGTAGCGAGTTACAGTAAAATACAATGCCCTATAACTAGTATGTTAGAGTTGTATTTATCATCCTACGATACAATATACCTTGATCTTATAGTATCTCGGATCAAACCAACTAGATGTCTCGATTAGATTAAACGTAGTCAATATACGCCCTGTATTATTCAACATCTTAAAACTAGAATGTTCCACTCAAGTTTGTAAACTCTTCCTTCATTATTTTTCGATTTATTTTTATAAAGTTTGATTTTTAGTTGTGTATTATTATACGCACTCAAAATAAGAATGCTTTTCTTGGCAATATCCCCCACCCCCGAGACTAGTATCTATAGTTACAAAAAACAATATTATCTAAAATACAGCACACCTCCCATCTTCCCAAGTTATTGGCATCATTAGTTAATACGATTTCCACCTACAGTAGACAACTTTCATGCATTTTAGTAACTAAGCCATAAGATAAAAGGTCCACGGAACACGGCGAAACCTCTAAAGATGTACGTATAAGTAGAGTGCAGTGAACAGAAAATAGACAGAGCAAGAGAGCGTGTCTAGTTACACGTCTAAGTACGGAAAACTTGTAGGAATCAAAACAGAGACACTGTTGTGCATAGCAGAGAGTTCAGGCGAATTGGTCATTTCCTGTTAGGAAGTGACAGCAAACACAGTCGAGTTTTTTCTTTTTTGTGAAATGGGTTTGTAGTGATAATAGGGGTGGATATACGAACGGGTATATGGTGTAATGCAAGCAGAGTTTCACACAGCCTCATTGCATTATGCAAATATAACAACCCAAAGAGCGTTCTACATACACACGTTTGCAGGTAGCTTGCACTTCTAATATTCCCCCTAAATTTGAGAAATTGACTGGCTAAAAGAATCATTCACATTTAACCAGTAAAATATATACATGAAAAATAGCAAGATAGTGCATTACGGAGTAGTGGTGGGTACGAATTCCCCAGTGTGACCCCCTCCAGATATCACAGCCATTAGCTGTCGACTCGCTTCCAGAAACCAATCATGAGAGACGGAGACGATCGTTATTACAAAAGCAATATGATTGTATAAAATGACCCACAAAATGACAGCGCCTGTTCCTCGGGCGTTCTTTGATGTGGACAAAAAAATGACAGGAAAAAAAAAGGCCGTCCGGACCGGCAAAAAGGAAGCTCCTTGTGCTGGAAATGAGAGCGGAGAAATGAATGTGAGTACAAAAGAAGTTAATAAAAAACGAGCAACCTGTAAACAAGGCGCATGTTTTGTGTCGTCAGGCTGTAGAAAATGAAATGTGTAAGACAGGATTTGGAATTGGATCGTGAGACAACGTTTCCACTTCGCGAGACCACTGTCGAGTTATCACGCTTATTACATTTTTTGGCGCGAAACTGACATTCTGTGGTGGTTCTGATGAAGTTCGCCTCGATCCATGTGCTGCAGCCTCCTAAAGCCAACGTCTGTCGCTGTGCTCAAGCATCTGTAGGTAGCTGTAGATGCTTCCATATTCCACATCTTGTCCTCCCTAACGTCCTCTTTTCCCGGAAATGCTTTAGCATCCATCTGCAATTCCCCACCCCATAATTGTAATATCGTTCATCGGTTTTCGTTGATGGCATGCTCTGTTCGCCAGTCAAAGGCACGGTTATTCGACTTCACTGGCGGCGTTCCAAAAACAGGCATAGACATGCGGTTGCGTAGCTTGTTAGAGTTGGTCGAGGCAGCTGTCGAGGCTGATGTGCTTGATGTGTTGGTAGACGAGCCGGTGGAGATGGGGGTCTGGTAGATGTACTCTCCGTCGACATACACAGCATTGGACACAAAGGTAGAGCGGCGGTTCCGGCGGCGAGTGTAGCGTTGCTCAAGACGGAAGAGCTCGATCTTGGCTTGGATGCGTTCGATGAAGCCAGCCATTTTTGCAGATGGCGGGATTTGGACGAGTCAGCTAGAAATTTAACGTGTAGTGTTGAAAAATGGAGGATCGATGAATGGTAGAAGTAGAGTTCCGCAAGAAAAAACAGCAACCGAGTCAAGTTTTTTTCGGTCTGCTGTCTGGGGAATATGAGTTGTTGGATTTAATAGTTCTAGTCAACGTTGGTGGAGTTGGGGGCTGGGGTGGCTGGAGAGAGATAGAAAGAGATGAAGATTAAAATCTACATGAGCAAAAGGAAAGGGAAAAAAAAGAGCGGAGAGCAATAGATAGCTAAGCTGCGGGAAGTACAAAAGAGACAAAGAAAGGGGGAGGCAAGAAGGAAGAGGAAGACGTCGAGGGAAAGTTCTCTTGAAAGGAGATACTGAGTACGAGTATGTACTGCGTACTCCGTAGTAGAGCGAAACCCCCAATTTGTGGAGCGAAACATTGAGGGAAAAGCAAGACAGACGTTCCAGAGACCCCACATAAATGTCAGATTAATGGTCACTGCATGGACATGAAAGTCGCACTAGGGTGCTGGTACATAAGTACGCTACTACTCGTAGTGATATTATTCGCGTGCTTCTTACGAGTACAGTGTTACTCTTACAGCGACCTTACTACGAGATACTCGTATGTACAGAGTACGAGTACCCCGTACTCAGCAAGGAAGTCGGTGTCCTGAAGTGCTACCCAGCCCCTGCAATTCCCCTTAGAAATCCCTATTACGATGTACGAGAAGAAAATCTCTCCAGGAGGGAAAAAGTGAGAGTACGGAGTAGAGGTAGTGGATCAGTAGTGCCTGCACTATTCGGCGGCACGTTGTATTGGCTAGCTCACTGTTACACTATTTCCGCCGCTAAGTGGATAGTCTATGCAGGGGGACAGTCCTTGTCTCTAGACGTTCGTACTCCGTACCGCAGTTTTACATACATACTGTAGTACTACTAGTACGTACTCCGTACGGAGTAGTACTATGTACTTCTCTGTACTCCGTAGACAAAAGATACATAGTAAGTGCGTCCTTTACATACTCTGTACTACGGAGTATGTACGGAGTAAAAGCACGCTCAACACCGGTACATACATAGTACGAGTACGAGTAGTACTAATAACTTACGGAGTAGCATGTACAAAACAGTTAGCATATACATAGTACGAGAACGCAATTCCCATTATTATTAAGTAAGCCAATACGTGTGCTCAATTGTAGAGGGTACATACTCACTCGACCTAACAGTGGATACTAAAACAAAACAAAAACAATGTATCACGTGAATTACCCGCCTTTTTGTACCTATGTATCCTCCAATGGTAAGTACTCGTAATATATGCCTCAGATAATACTTCCGTAGTGTGGCTTATGCGATCCCGCCTGTTTCTAACATACCGGGAATTGTTTGGGACACCCCATCTATTAGACTTGTTTAGTGTGAGGTGAATCTAGATTTTTAGCAAGAGACAATGCCTTCTGTTTCCCGACGCACAGCGTGTTTGACAATGCTAACTCGGCACGGTGATCTTGATGCGTTCTAGATTTTTTATTACTAGGTATTTGTACATTTGCTTCTTACTATGTAGTTAGTTTATGTTCTACAAATGTACTCGAAATGCGTCTGAAAAATTACATTTGAAGTTTCTATTCTTATACGTATCGTATTGGTATCTCCAGGATGTACAAGTACGAGTATACAAGTAAGTAAGTAAGTAAGCGTTAATAGCTAAGGTTCCCTTTAAGCTTCATTATGATAATGGTTGCATGTGTATAACTACGTATCTTGTTTAATTTCAATTACGGAGTACTCGTTTTGTAAGGCCAAAAACAGCACTTTTTGGCAGGAGTTGCGTGTTATGATCGATGGAAGAGGAGAGGTGCAATGTCCTACGAGTGCAAGTAAAGTGAATAAGTGACCACATGAGTCTCATGCCCCTTTGCAGAAAATTAGAGCTGAACTTGAGGATTTCGCTATGGTTATAACTAAAGCTCAGAAGTTCTGTCTCTGGTCTTTACCATAGATTTTTTTTGTAACATTCCCTGTGGTGCTATAATTCTTATGATAAATGCTGTAGAGGGTTGTTTATGAAGGACAAAAGCCTGGGAAGAGTCAAACTCTGATTCCGTAGATGTCACCATCAAGCTTTTGAGCCCAGTCTATTTTCGTCGGTAAAAGAGGGCTGATCTATCATAAGGCAATTCTACTCGTAAACATGTGTGATGCGAATTGCTCCGTAGGCGGCATATGCTACAGATTATTAATGAATGTAGAGTCTGTACTACTCGTACGTAGCTTGCTTGGTACACAGTAGTGGTTTTTCATCCACTACCATGTACGAAAGAAATGTAAAATCGTAATTTGTAAAGAAAAAAAACTGTAAAAAAAAGTACTAAGCAAAAATATGCCCAGTTAATATGCAAGAATTACAAGTAGCGTCATCGATCATGCCAAGAACCAAATGTATGAGAGTGCAAACCCATATAAAAACTTCAGTGACGTAGTATCCTGTATCTCAAATGACTTAATATGGTCCTTAAGCAGAGGGCCTGTAGGTAGCAGAGTTCAAGGAAGCACCCGCAGGCTGCTCCAGCATTTTGAGAGTCTGGGCACGATGCTCTTCTTGTGTTTCGGCGTGCGTGCTCAAGTCGGACGAGAAGTGTTTATCCAAGCCAGGAGAACGATAGCCATTTGCACCACCGGATCCGCTTTGCTCCGAGTTGATAGAGGTCGGCCGTGATCCTGGGGGGCTGCTCAGACTCGTTGCCTGTGTATATTCCGTAGGGACAGACCACTTCCCCGTCGACAAGATATCGGAATCATGGTTCGACCGTGGCGTCGAGTACACCGAAGACTGTGGTGGATGTGGCTGTAGTGGCGCTGGTGCAGCTGCCAGGAACTGGGCGTTCTGCGTGTGGTAGTAGTCTCCAGGCATTTCTACAGCAAATTGTGGCGGAGGTGGCGCTAGAGGGGGAGGCGGGAGCCGTACATTTCCTCCAGATTCGACATGAGTGAAAGAACTGGCCATATGCATGGGCATGCTGGGGTAGCCCTGCATTTCAGCAACTTGAGGGTGGCCATAGTGTGTTGAGGCAGCTGGATGCATGTATGGCGATGTGTAGCTTGGATGGCCAGAATAGCTGATGTGTCCCGGATGCGCAGAATAACTTGGGTAGGCCATATAGGGTGTCTGACTAGTAGTAGGGCTTGCCATGGATCCGTAACCTTGAGGGATACTGGCACTTCCAGGACGTTGACTGTACGCAGCCGGAGAATAGGACTGGGGACGGGAAGGGTGGTATGGCATAGTCTGCGGCATGGAAGATGATAGATTTGGCGAACTGTTCATTAACGACGGTGGCCGTGATATTGTCTGTCGATGTTCCAACTTTGAGTCCTGATGCAGTTGCTGCTGTCCTGGGGAAGGGGTGGCAGACGGCAATATGTGCCCGGCTGCAGCTGCAGTTGCTGCAGCTACTGACGCACCTACCGAGGACGATCGATCGGCTGGGTTGACAGTTTTGAGTTTCCCATTTTCGATCATGGCATGAAGGACACCAGCATCAACGAGCTCGGCCTTCTTGATGATGCGCTCGACCATGAGCTTGCTGGCAGCCTTGAGCTGGCTCTTGACAAAACTCATGACTGCAATGCTGCACTTAACTTCGACATCCTCACGTAGGTAGAGGCCGTCGCTGGGCGCACCAAGAGCCATCAATCCCATTTCCATCTGCTCCGGTGGTTCAACGCCAGGCTGGTTTCCCGCAATCTTATACTTGTAGCGGAGATCTGTATTCATGGGGGCATAGATGTGAGCCTGAAGTCCCCAGGGCATGTTATGGAAGCAGCCCTTGAAGGCGATCTTTCCAGAGCCCATTTTGCCCAGACCCGGAATGTACTGGATGCGCTCAATGATTTCATACCAGGTCGAGTAGTATTCGTCAGATGCAGCATCCCGTGGTGACTTGATGGCCTTGTGGTCGAGCACAAGCGGGTTTAATGTAATGACTTCGCTGTGAGAATGAAGGATGTCGATGGCTAACTGGCGGGGGATGAAGCCTGGAATGGGTGTGACGATTGTCACAAATTCCTTTTTTCGCAGCATGGACATGATACTGAACAGAAATGAGAATGTATCTTCGATAGTCCCTCTTTGCGGATGGGCTAATCTCCCTGTTTTCGATTATCTTGGGCTTTTCTTCTTCCGTAGTGTTTGCTGCGTTAGAGGAGAATTAGAAATAAGGACGCAAAAACGTAAAATTAAAAGGGTGAAAATGCAAAGATTTAATAGAAGGACGGACAAATAACGGCAGGAGGGGTTGCGTTGATGGGATATCGTACTTCCGTCTCTATCTGTGTGCGATCGGCGCAAGGTCGACCGCCTTTACTTTACTCTTGTACCTTCTCCCTTACTTAAAAGGGCAAGGCTGAATGCGTCCACTTTTGTCGGCGCCGTTTGTTCTTCGTCTCTTCAGTGCCCCCGGATTTAGCAAAGATATGTATGGAAGTGAAAGACAGAATACGCAGAGCTCAAATGAAAGCAGAGGAGAAAAGAAAGAAGAAAGAAGAGGCGGGAATTCAGTCGTTTTTCCCAGAGAGTGAGAAACCCGTAATCAAGATGCAGGAAGGCGGAGTCTTACGGAAGGTGGGCTGTGTGCGCACGTACAGAGTACGAGTACGAATAGTGCGTATATTATTAATTCATACGGGTAAGGCAAACTGACTGTGCTATTAGAACTGTGTTAATCATCTTCCTACTATGTACTACTCCGTACAAGGAAATATGTCTGTTCGTACGAGTAGTACGGAGTACTCGTAGATGGAATTTTGTAGGGCAGATGCTGCGCTGTGCTGGCTACGCAGCACTCAACTCTGAAGAACCGATACGAACTGGAAACATACGAATAAGCATACCCTTCCAAGTACCACCAGTACATAGCATTCTAAAGCCCTTAAATGGTTATAAGAATGGCTAAGGAAGATGTCTATTTGTTGCTTCCTAGATCCTTACGAGTAGTTCATGGACAAAATGAAACCAAATTTTCTTATTCTACTATGAGCGTAATGTACAACCAAGCCAACTGTTTGCTCTATTGGACATATTGATTTCCTTTCAAGGTGATAATATTCGACAACTTTCTAGGCACTTTTTCTCAGGAGTCTCCGTACTATGTACAGTACGAGTAGCACCTACAGTGCGTATATATTATTGGGTAGGACGACAAGGAGAGTGGGGATACCTTTTAGCTCTGATCTTAAAATAAACGGTCTACTATTATGAAGTAGCGTAAGTCCGTACGGAGTACTATGTACTATGTACGACTTCTTTTTTTCTTCTTATGCCTTCAACATATAACAGATAATAACATACTCATACACTTCTAAATAATAGTTGATCCCTGCTTACTTAATCAACTTGAAGAACAATTCGAGTAATGTAAAAAATTACTTTTGGATAAAGTTGACTAAATTGACTATCTAAGATTCATGTTAGTATTCGTGTCCAGGGCATTTGCACAGCCCGACTTGTACCCACTCAAGTCGGTATACTCCGTTATGTTATGGTTCATTACGTATAAAGACAGCCTTATTGGCTGTCTTGTCAAGTCTCAACAAGAAAATAGGTAGATGAAAGTTAGAATGAAACTGGGAGAAAAACGTGCTAGAGAAATGAGAATAGACAAGGAGAGAAAAAAACAAACATGGTCAGCCTTAAGGCCACAGGTGCACCTGCTGTGTATGGTGCAAAAGACTGGTAATACTAGGAGCAGATGTCGAGGGAATGTGTGTCTTCATGTGCTTTATTACAGCAGCTCGGCAATCTTCAATCATAGCCTTATCCTCGAGGTTTTGCACAGCCAGCCGTACAAGTCGATGCATCATAAAAAGCCTGCCATTGATGCAGGCTTCTTCCGTGATAAAGTTATATGCTTTAAGCAGATCGAGGGCCTCTTCCATGGCTAGTGAGCTACGGGAATATTTTCCTTTAGGTGGCGGAAACCACATAGGCGTATTCTCGTAGCAAAATGACATAATCACCAGGCAGGCGGCAGCCAACTCATTGGCCGCCAATATTTCTCGGTAGGAATACAGCAAGGTCATAGCGACGGCATTTTCCTGCATGCCGCAGTAGCGGTGAGTCTTGTCCACGAAGTCTTCGCTTAACAGCCGCACCAGCTGGGCGTCGCTAGATTGGAGCATACCCACATATTTGTCCAGCGGCGTGCCAGTCTGCCGAATGTATGCTGCTGCCTGCTTGATGGCTAAGGGCAAGCAAGTTAGGCTGCTGACAAGCTGGTTCACCATCATACCGTCACCAGGGTGTCCATCCACGAGCGCCCTGAAGAGCTTGATTGCTTCGCTTATTTCCATAGCGGCCAGGCGGATACAGTGTTCCTCCCGGATACCCAGTTTCTGGGCAAGACGATGGTTGCGTGTTGTGAAGAGGATTGAACCGTGCTGGCTCTCTGGCAAATATTCTTTCAATGGCGGTCCGAAGTCGCCATTTTTATAGCTCCCGTCGCAGAAAAGGGCAGTGTCATCGGCGTTGTCCACTACCAACAGCCAACTTTTTCGTCTTGCTTCCAGAGCCGCCTTGACACGCCACATAAAATCCGTATTATTTTTAGTTTCATTGTCAATGTCTTGTACTTTCAACTGTACTCCAATATTTCGAAATGAAGCTTTGAAAGAGTGAATATCCAGAGCAGGGACCCAGAAAATATCGCAATGTTCTTCCCCCTCTTTCATACGGCAGGCCATCTCGAATGCAATCCGCGTTTTTCCTACCCCCCCAATACCCTCAATCGCAACACGTTGGCATTCGTAAAGATTGCCACTTGGCGGTACAATCTTCAGGAGCATAGAAAGCATACGCTGGCGTCCAATGAATTTGTTGTTGCGCTCGAATGGCACCATCCAAAGTGGCTCATGATCTCCGCTCTCGATATTATTGCAAGCTCCATTTGATATGTATTTGCTGATGGTGATATAAAAATTGTTCCCTACATGACACATAGCTTGCTCAGATACTTGAAGGGATTCTGTGCAGTTTATCATAGAGGGGCCAAGACTGCTCAGAATGTTGTGGATTGGATTCTCCTCGTGAGTGTCCTCGTATGTTGTGGGTACGCGGATGCCGAAAAGATCGCGGAACAGGCCACCGAAACGATTTGACCCAAATCGATTCGGGACCTCCCTCCCTTGAATCAACTGTATCACCATTTCCCGAGATTATCCTCGTACTGCGAATAAGGTTGCTGTTATTTTCACCTTTTTACCTTCTTTTTTCTGTAGTCAATTTCTCTTCTTCTTCTTTCTATGCTTTTTTTTATGAAACAGAAGAATACGCTTCTTCTTAAGAGGAAGGAAAACTGACCCTCCTTATATTTTTTTTTACTAAGTAGAAGACGTTTGCGATTCGCTAATTTTTGTGCACATTGGGCAGCAAAGGCGACAGACAGTGGTGGCCAACATTTGAAATCCGATCTACGTATATTTTGAGGCTCAACTTTGTTCTGCATCGCCTTACAGCGTCTATTTTTCCGAGTCTTCAACCAATTGCAAAAATATCTACAAGAAAGAGGGAGTGGAAAGATGCTTGACTCATATGACAAACTCTAGCCCAAAAATTGAAATTAAAGCTTAGCTGCCACACCATCATCAACGTAACCAACTGCCTCAATTTCAATGTCGGTGCCCAGAGCAAGACCACTGACCTCAACACAAGCGCGCGCCTAATAGTTAGTTGATGAAGCGACTAACCATTAAAAAAGAGCAGAAACGATACGAAAAAAGTCACTCGTTGAAATAGAGAGTATATAAAGAAAAGGTCAGGTGAAAGGGGGCAAGAAAAAGGAGGGGGGGACCTACTGGGCGTGGCTCGGAAAATAGCGTGACATAGGCTTCGTTGACGGCTGGCACGTCTTTGATGTTGGTGACGAAGATATTAACCTTTAGCACTTTGTCAAGGCTAGATCCTGCAGTCACAAGGATGGCCTCGAGATTCTTCAGGCAGCGAATCTTGTTTATTGGTTAGCTTTTTCTGTCTCCGCCTGCTTCTCCTACACAAATTTTAATAGAAGTAAGACAATACATACCGTTCGGTCACCTATCGTGCCGCCAACCAGTTTCTTAGTCACAGGATCGATAGGTAAGGCGCCTGAGCAGTAAATAATGCCATTATGGATCGTGGCCTGCGACAAGTGGCTACCAGTTGCCGGTGCGCCATCCGTGCTGACAGCTTTGCGTGTCATTATGTCACTTGGCCTTTGGGTATATATATGTGTGTCTAATGGAACAAAACTATTATGGGAGAACTGGAAAAGGAAATAAAAGATGGGTTAATATTACTCGTACAAAAGATAACTCCGTATTTCGGGCTACCATGGCCGATGTGGGTCATTGATAAGATTACACCAATGCTATTACTAATCTTTAAAAGTTTGTAGACTGCCTTCAATTTTGTGTGGATGCAAACGAGTCCAATTCGCACGCTTGCTAAAAAAAACATATCTACGGAGTAGACAATGACAGATTAAAGCTTTGGACAGCAGTTGTTATCGCTGGTCTCATTTTTCGAAACCTCTGACTCCTTGACTGGGTCTTTGATGAGTACACTGCAGTTGAAAGACTGAGAGCTCGATGGCACGTCAAGAGCTGGGTTGCGGACAAAAAAGTTAACAGGCCGCAATGTGACGCGGATTGTTTCGCAGGGCATTACAGGGAAATCTTCAGCGCGGGGTACGTGGTTAAGACCAAACTGAAGCCAGACAACAGGGTCACCAGCGGTGAGGCTGTCGTGGCGGCCGGCCCAACTGCGAACTCCGTCGACTCCACGGCTTTGGTTAGTCCACTGACCACCGGCATAGAGTTCATTATCGGCATAGCGCGTAATATAGACAGAGTGATCCGCGAACTGAGCGCGCCGGCTGTGGTAGGAGTCGGCATCAGCTAGGATAGGCTGCATAGGAGGAAGGTGAACCTTATAACTGGCCGGCATGCCATTGACAGGATGACGAACAGTCTGATTGGAGATGAGCACAGTGCGACCCGTACGTGACGTTTCTAGGTCGAGAGAACCACTCTCCAGGACATTATGGGTCTCAACATTGTAGCCGACGCCGTAAGGGTTGAGCATCGGGTCACGTGGCATGGGTACCGAGTCTTGGTAGACGACCGTGTTGCCGTGGCCGGCAACCATGGGGTCTACTCGCAGGCTAAAAAAGTGCTGGTGGTTACCTGCGAGGACGCCTGGATGGACGACAGTGCCAAATGGATGGGGAGTGGCGTCTAGATCTCGGTCGACGGGCTGCGTGGAAACAATGCCAGTGGCGCGGGCCTCATAGGAGAGGTCGCCAGTCAGGTTGAAGACCCAAGCCAGGATGTATTCATAGTTTGACACTGTCAGGATGGACTGAATGACGAGCTCACGCTGGCGCACAACAACAGCACGGTTGGTGCGGTAATTTGTGTGTTTCCAGGCGATACCGGCGTCTTGCTCGTGTACGCAGATAACGTTGGGCATGCGCTGAGCAGTTCCAGTGGCTGTTGGCAGCACGCCGTCCATGTAGTAGATGGCGCCGAGACAGTCACAGCCCAACTGCAGATTATTAGCTGTGAAACCGGCTCCGCAGTCGCCTAGATCAAACGCTTCTTTCTTGTGGAAGGGATGGCGCGGATCAGCGTAGGGAATGGCCATGTCGCTAAGACTGAGCCGGTAGAACAGTGGTTGACCGTCGTAGTGCACATCGTACAGTACGATGCCCTCGCGCTGGTTGAATCCGACCTTCACATCCCACTTCTGCCACTGCAACCGCCGACCCATCTCACCGAATGGCTCGGCAGAAAATGAGGCGCCCTCTGGCTGCAGAACCCGTAGTGGTTTTAAGTCCGTCCGCAGCGTTGCCTGGGTCTCTGGCAGGTACTCGCTCGGTGGGGCCGACTTCCATGGCTCTAGCGGTTTGATGCGCTCGTCCAACCCTGTTGGCACCACGTCGATGCGCACGACCTTGAGAGTCTCGCAATCGACTACAGGCGAGATGGGTAGTGGAAAGGCGTAATGGCAACTGTCAGCCTGCGTAGGGTTTGCTGGATCACGCATGTACATAAAGCACTGCATGACCCGCTTTTCGTCTCGGAAGGCGCCCTTGTTGATGCCGTCTGAGCCATAGATCCACGGGTCCGATACTAGCACGGTGCCTTCTGGCAACTTCAGCTTTGCTACCTCAGCCAAGACGCCGAGATCGGACAGTGCTGCCTTTTCAATCGCCACTATCTCCTCACCATCACCAGGCGCATGCTCAAACGGACCAAGCAGCACGTTTCTCTCCACCTTTCTCGTCGACAGATTAACCACAGCTTCGTGGAATTTGACCTATTTTTTCAGAGACCAGCCTGTAAGAATTTGGGGGAGACTTGTGAACCATAAAACGTAAGAAAACGGAGAGTTCTTTACCGTGTTCTTGATGTAATACGCCACAAACGACCGTCGGACGATACTGGTAGGTTTCTGTCCTGATCTCTCGGCCGTCAGATACGGCACCAGCTCAGACTTCTTCGGCTCTTGTAGCGTTACGATCTTGAACTGGAACTCTGTTCCTTCCGGCCAAGCCTGGCGGATAAGGCTGCTGGAAGCCTCAATTTCAGCAGCCGACAGTGGAGCAAGAGGATGAGCGGTCATATTTCTGATATATTTGCTCTTCTTTTTCAATACTGCTCTCTTGTTTTTGTATATTTGTTTTCGCGTGTTCTCGCCCTTTTCCTTGCGTATTTCCTGCTGTGACTCGCTCTTTCCTTTTTGTTCCTGAGAGGGAACATTTGTGAAGTTGGTAAGTGCTTATTACTATGTACATAGTACACGAATATGCTTATGGCCCCTCTTTTATGGGTCTCGAAGTGGCTATCAGCGGCGTGTTTCGGGGCTCACTCTTATCAAGAGGACATCGCTGCCGATTCCGCTATTAGGCAACATGGTCGTGTGGACATATGCCTGAGTTTGAATGGGAGTCTATGCGATTGTGGGGGGATACGAGTAGTAGAGCGCTAGGAAATCTGTCAACAAACCATGAGAGTTAAGATCGCATAATACTTCCGAAATAATGGATTGGCTGAGATAGAAACACAGTGAGAACTGCCCAGGCAATAGAAACAACAAAATTCCGATATCCTAACATCCCAATATCCCATGACCTATAACACCAAATTTGCTCCCTTGCCCAGTAGGTACTGCACCAGCTCTACCCGCCCTCTTTCTGCCCCCATGCATGTGAAGCACATGGGCGTATTTCCGATGCCGTCTCGCCTATTCACGTCATCTCCGCATTTTTCTACTAGGAACTTCACCGCTTCTAGATGACCACCCCGTGCTGCAAAATGAATTGACTGTCGAACTACGCCCGGCTGATAGATCTTTGCATTAGCCAGATGTAGCCGGGCCATGATATCAATGTATCCTGCGCTCGCTGCAACCATCATTGCCGAAAATCCTTTCTTCGAGCAGACATCGACATTTGCTCCTGCACGAATGAGGAGGCAGACGCCTTCTAGAAAGTTGACAAAGCAAGCATACATCAGTGGCGTAAAGCCATCGCTCAACGGGATGCTGACGTCAGCTCCAGCTTTGATAAGAGCGTCGGCCACTGCTGTATTCTTTTTCTGGATGGAAACCATTAGCGCAGTGAATCCAAATTTGTCCTGGGCATTGACAGATCCGCCCTTGGCTAATAAAAGTTCCACAAGCTTCAGTTTGTCGGTTTTGGCGGCACACATCAAAGCTGTTGCACCAGTATCTGTTGATAGGTTGACGCTTGCTCCGGCGTCAAGCAAAAGCTGGGCTGTCTTGATGGAGCCGTACTCCGCCGCTAAAATAAGCGGTGTTGTGCCCGCTCCGTTCTGAATATCAGCCGCAACACCAGCGTCCAGGAGAATGCGAGTCGTTTCGTATCTGTCTCGCGATACAGCCGAATGTAGCGGTGTCGTGCCATTTTCATCGCATCTATCTACAGCCACCTTATGCTCGATTAAAAAGTTGAGATAACTTGCGTGGTTGTTTGTTGCCGCTACATGAGCGCTCGAGAATGAACAGCCCTCACTCACAAAAGTGGCGTCCAAGCTTTCCCCTCTTTCTAGCAGAAGCTCTCCAATGGCCACACTACCACCCGAGGCAGCAATGTAGCCCAGTGGTGGTGGTGACTGAGTGTTGTCGAATACCTTCCGACTATCTAGGTCTGCCCCTGCCTGCAATAACGTGTTGACAACACCAATGTGTCCCTTTGCCATAGCTAAATGGATAGGCTGGTCGGGTAGGCCATCAGGACCTTTGATCATAGTATTGTAGTTCGCCCCATGATCCAAGATAAGCTTAACTATAGCGACGTTGCCAAGTGTTGCAGCAAGGCTTAATGGTGTACTGCCGTTCTCATCTTTCAAGTCTATCTCAACCCCCCTTTTGATCAGCCTTTCAACTAGTGATATTTTTTCCGTAGTGACAGCACAGTGTAAAGCACTCCACTGGTACTTTTGTGAGAATACCGTAACATCCACATCTTGTCGCTCGAGAAGAAACTCGGCGACTTCTGTTTGTTTGTAATGAAGTGCGGTCATTAGCGGCGTGAAGCCATTGCCATCTGGTGCATTAACACATCGTGGCTCGTTTTCAAGTATCATTGTAACCAGAGGAAGGTTCCCATAGCTCGCTGCCATATGTATGGGTAGTTTAATTTCGGGTACCTGGCTGTTCTTTGCGTCCTTCTTGTCTGTTTGCACCAGGTTGGAAAACTGGTCGTCTTGCCTGCCACTGTCACTGTCGTTGTCGTTTTCATTGTCGTTGTCGTTATTGTTTCCAATGACGCTATCGCCATTTTTGCGGCGGCGGCCACCAATGTTGCTGGCGTTGCTGGCGTTGCTACTTCTGTCATTATTGCTATCTCTTCTGATGTTGCTTATATTGCCCCCTTTCCCGTTAATGTTGTTACTGTTGTTGCTATTGCTGTTGCTATTATTCATCTCGCTTCCGTCTTCACTATTTTTGCTGTTGTCGCCATCGTCATGGCTTTCGTTTTTGTAGCCCTTGCTACTCTTGCTGTTATAATTATCATTTCTGCTGCTACCGCTGTTGCTGTGAATGCTGCTAATGTCACTGGTGCTGCTGTCGTCGCTATTAGTGTCGTTGCTACTCGTATCATTGCTGCTGCTGCCAATACTGTCGTTGCCATCGCTGTCGCTTCTCTTATCAATATTTGTTCGCGTTTTCCAATTGTTACCACTGCCACAGCTGATTGAATCAGATGGCGTCCGTGGCACTGGAGCTTCCCGTGCAGTTGGCTGTCTTGCTATTTGTGCTACTGGTGTCCCGACTTGACTGGACAACGGTGTCAAACCACTCGAGTATGTTTGAGGGCCACTAAACAAGAATATAGTCCATTCAGTTTCTACTGACCCAAAATATATGAAAAAAAAAGCAGACACGCGCAGATAAAGAACTTACCCAAGATATGCCGACTGGCTCATGCCGTTGAAATATGATGATTGGCTAGGCTGGTTCATGTTGAGCCATGATGATTGATTTAGATCGTGGAAGTTAAACGGCATATTGACGTCGCTTATATGCGCAAAATCTATCATCGCAGTTGCCCCGAGTACAGGCTGTGATGTAGCAATCATGTCTAGACTAGACTCTGCATGCATCGGTGTGGGAACATGTTGTAGATTAAAGGCTGGGTTGGTATGCCTCCTAGGAGAGTCCTCTAAATGATAATCTTTAATTCCATCTGCGCTACATCCTCTCAAAGCTGGTGGCTGGTAGCCTTACCTTCTACATCCTCTCCCGACGCACGCTTCCTCTTATTTTTGTGAAACTTCCATTCTGAAAGCTGGATGCGGTATTGTGCTATGCTAAATTAGATTTAGATCAGCTATTTGTACGAACATATAGAGACAGAAAGGGAGAGAGGGGAGATAAAACAAAACATACGTAGCAGTGAAGCGGTTCTCTACCTCCATCTTATCCATCACATCCTGGAGCTTTAGGCCACTATCAATATACAAACCCCGAATTTTCTCCTTGTGTGTTGCCCAGACTTCATCCGGGATGGAGGTTGCTGGACGTAGTCGTGGCATGTTGTGTGTGTAATGAACCCGTGCCTTATTTTAGAAGAAAAAAACCTATAGCTCTTTGCATGCCTCTTCAAAAAAAAAAAAGAAAGACTTTTATGAGGTTATTTTGAGATTTGAGATCGATGATTATTGGGAGACTTAAATGTCTGGAGAAACGTACAGGTGAAAAACATTTTCTTAACGTGCATAAAAGTTTAAAAACTTTCCTATAGTCGCAATTTATATTTGCAAAGGGAATGAAAACTTTTCCCGGATGTTCATGCAACAGTAACCATTTCCAGCGGATAATATGTTCTGATTCGTCCAGTTCTGCACAGTTGTGCGACATAACCGCCTCGTTTTTACAACATGGGTCACTTGATCATGCCAAGATTATTCCAGGGAAGTGGCTTAGCTAGAAATGGCCTTATCACGGCTTCTCCGTGGGGCTGCTTCAGTCCAGAACAGCCTTGCAATTAATACGGAGTAACTAGGCAGATTGCTAATAGCTACTTACTCGTATTTACTCCGTACTTCTTACTTGGACGAATAACGACACCATCTGGATCCGACCCCTACCTTACTCGTAGTAAACCTTATTAATCAAAGTCCCAATCTGCTCAATCTCAACACGCATATCATCCTCATGTTGCAGTGACAGCTTAGGCGTACGCATAGCTCCAATACCTGGTCCGGTGCCAGTCATGATAATAGTACCTCGCTCGAGCGTTGTGCCCTGGGACAAAAACGCAATGGTTGAAGGAATGTCAAAGATCATTTCACTAAGTCATTAGTTTCGGGGACACGTCAGGGGATGAAAACTTCCCCACTTCTTACCTTGTGTTGGAGTTTTGGACAACTTCGCCATTCAAGATGGCCTTGATACCCAACTTGTGTGGGTCGGGAATGACCGAGGCTGCTACCAACACTGGCCCAATGGGGGCGGAGGCATCGAGTCCTGTTTAGTCAGTAAGTGTATTTTACCCCTCTGTCAGCTGGCTTTGGCCCCTCACCCTTGGAAAAGCACCACTGGCTGTTTTTGAACTGCTGTGCGCGCGCGCTGACATCATTGCTAGCAGTATAGCCGAGAACATAATCAAGAGCCTTTTCACGAGGAATATCCCGGCCAGTCTTGCCAATGACGAGGGACAGCTCAGCTTCGTAGTCGCTGGTGCCGTCCTGGGCAATCTTCGGCACATTAAGACGGGCCGGTGAAGGGCCAGCGAGTGCTGTGCGGGGCTTGATGAAGAGTACAGGGGTGTCGGGGATAGGCATATTGGCTTCCTTAGCATGGTCGCGGTAGTTCAGTCCCATGCAACGGATGATTGGGACCTCGTCTTGACGCAGAGGAGCCAAGAGCTGATGTTTGCTGCGTATCAGAGACTGGAGAAGAACGAACGAGAAGAATGAATGAGAGAAATGGTAAAGGGTAACACTTACTGTAGAAATGGTCAGCACTTTGTCCGTCACGATGCCATCAAAGACGCCTCCCTCGATGACTTTGGCTATGACCGCCTCGCCCTTTTCCAGGGCGAGGCCTACATCAGGAACCTTGAATGCATCAATCTGACCAAGATGCATTTGGCCATCCTCCTTGGCCAGGAAGCGAACAAGGTGTGTCCAGTTGGCCATGGGATCGACGCTGGGTGAGTCCACAACAAGAAAGAAAAGGCAGCAGGTTCTGAGACTGATTTTTTTCCCCGTCAATACTCAAATTGGAAGAACGGATAGAGAATATTAATATATTGACGGACTTCTTGCGGGGTAACACCGGATTTTATTGGAGCTTATGAGTAAAGAAGCCTGACAAAAAAAGCCGGATAGTGCCATAAGATATAGTAATTACGATTCTCTGTGGATCGAAACGCAACCGATTTTTTTTCCCACAGATTGTTAACATGGGCAATACATCCGATCATTAAACTTTAAGAGCCCGGCAGTCATTTCGTGAGTCGACAACTCGGGATGCCGGGTATACGGAAAAAGCATTTAAGTCCGAAGGCAGCTGAAGGATTAGGAATACAAGTGCTCATACATCCGTTTGTTTTAATGATTCTGGACATACGGAGTACTATCTAGTTCCGCATTCCTCGCCATACAGTTTTTCTGACTGAATCCACGACAGAACCAAAGGACTAACCAGAGCAGCTAGCCTCACCCAGTCTTTCTGCTTGGCTGCTTCTCGTGCCATTGTGCTGCTGACAATCTCATCGCCTCGGTATGTTCCCGAAGTCAAGTCTACGCGGGACAGCCAGTTCTCGCCACAGCCCAAGCCAACCAGATTTGTCGTGAGCCATCTCTTCTGCATGTCTTCACTACCCCACTGGTCGTCTGGTCGGGTAGTCACGCGCAGCCGACTGCGGCGCAGGAATGGTGCGAGAGCTGTCTCAAGAGGCGTCAATGGTGGGTTAGACAGCGTATAGTATTTGGGGTCAAAGACTCGTATTAGAGTGTCGAAGCCAATGAGGAAGATCTGCTCGGGAGAATTTGATACTGTGTTCGTTTCTGTTGTATAGAAATCAGACATAGCGATAGCTCGGCTCTTGTCGTGGAAAAAGGCACGCGATGTTAGGCCTATGTCAATAGTTGGTGAAAACTGGGGCGGTACACCTGTCTCTTCTGAGTGCCTTCTCTGTAAATCCCTGGCCATCGCCAACATCAGTACCAGCCGGTGCTCGAAGGCTGCCGGTTTGGGCGCCTTATCGGCATTGTTCACTGATAGAAGCAGTAACAATCGATAATTTGTGATTTGTGTATGGGCGGAAAGTTGTTGCATGGCAGACAATGCCATATGCATGTGTGCCATTGTCGGTGGGTTAAATGAGGAATCTAGGACGATGAGCTGCTGAAGGGACGGACCCGAAGCAACTGGAGAAATGCTTAACCGTATTGGAGCAGGATCACTGACGTCTGCTGAGCAGACGACTTGAAATGCAGATTTCGACTGCACAAAAGCCCCGAGAGCTGTTCGAAGGAAGACAAGTTCCGATGTTGCCATGCTGTCTATCAAAGGGGTTTTTCTAATGTTTGTTGGTTTGGTTCAAAATGTTCTGAGGCAACCGAAACTAACCCCGCTAACGCAGTAAACGTATTTGGCTTTGTAAGGAGCCCAATTTGCAATGGGAATAAGAAATGTATACTTTATCTACTCCGTAGTAGTTCATAACATTTGTTTACACATTGCCTTCTCTCTTCGTACCCAGGCATTACAATCATGCTCGCAACTATGCTGTTGTGCTTGTTTTTGGCTCTACTCTTGACCAACTGCTGCCTTAGCGGATCTCGGCATCGCGCATAAATTGGGTTATGCTACCCGTCCGTTCCGGAACACCAGGCAATTGTTCTGGTGGATATGCCAGCGGCCGTTCATATAAAAATTCGTCAGCGCTCATCGAGTCTTCTCGCATAGCTTGCAGGGTCCGAGCTTTCATCTTAGCTAACTCGTCTAGCGCATTATCAGCTGGAGGTGCGTTCTCGTCGATTGCGTAAATCTTGATGCCCCTAATGTGCGTGTCCTTGCCGTTTTGGTGATTCTCCTTGACCTTGATCTGCACGATCCAACAGCACAACGATTGGCCATCGTCGCCGCCGCCTGCTGCGCTCAAGTCAACCTCCTGCCATCCCACTGGGCTGGCCATCACGAGCGTCGCAAATTCGATTAGGTCGTGATGGCCCGTCCCAGCCGACAGCATTACCACCGTCGGCGTGTATGATTCATCCTGGTTGTAGTCCACGTAGAACCGAATGGCACGGATCTCCACCCGCCGCAGGAAGTGGATTGTCAACAAGTGAGGCTGAGGACCGTCAGATCTAAGAAATGGGATGGACGGGTAGGTTAGCAGACTAAAGAACACTCAACTATTCTCGCCCCCAAAGAATGGAACGTACTGCCAATATTTGTTTAAGTCGTCAAGGAGAAGCTCCTCCACCCCATTCCCTGGCTTGTGACTGCTCACGCTGAAGTGTGCTAGGTTATTTATCTCCTTCAACCCCAATAGCATAGGATCAAACGTTATCATATGATCGTCATTGCCCGTGTCCTGCTGCGAGTCAAACTCATACTCTCCGTTTTGGTTTAGTAGCTCGGGATCTGCTGTGTCTTGATTTAGAAGTTCCCGGTTCGTATATGAGCCATAGGTAGGATCTATCATATCATCGCTATCGCTAGCCTCGCCGTTATCTACTCCATCGAGGCTGGTTTCATCAACGTCGCTGACGCCGTCTGGCCTCGATCGTTCTGTCCACATATCGTCGCGTAGAAGGTGGGGAAATTGTGCAGCGTCTAAAATTTGACCTTCCGTATCGTCTTCGGTTTCTGCTTCTATTTCTGAAGAAAAGATCAGTAGTGATACTACAGTAAAAGTCATCAAAAGTCGCAGAACCATAAAAAGAAAAGGAAGACGAACCTAGTATCTCGGCATCCTCACTGACGCCCCGAAAAGAAATTCGACGGCCAAGGTGATCGCGATCATATCTCAAAGCATGCCTGTCACCCCGTCGTAAGGCCCTTCTTGGCCCTCGCAGTGGATTATTGGGCTCCATTGCCTCGATTTGTGAGCGTAATGAAGAAAGGAATTGCCAGGGACACCTAGATAGGTTAGTGGGAGGAAACATCACGTGATTTCGATTCGGTTTCGCGTTTTCAGTCGCGCCTCTCTCCATCACTTAGATTTAAGCAGTTGCTGCCTATTTTATTTTATTAACTATCGGTTAATAATTTGACCACGAACAAAAAAAAAACCGAGACATAGCAGGCAGTGAGTCTGACTGGCGATAATGTCGAGAAACTCTAGTGCGTTTATATCTTCTTAACATTGACATTTTCTGATAATGATATATGCTTGTCAGGACCAGATACGATTCGCATTCTTGTCTCAACAGACAATCATGTCGGGTTCGAAGAACGAGATCCCATCCGCAAAGATGATAGTTGGAAGACCTTTGACGAGATTATGAATTTAGCCAGAACAGAGGATGTATGAATCGCTTTCCTTCCGTGATTATGATAGAGTTCTAAGTTTCTCTAACACCTCTTTTTTTAGATTGACATGGTCCTGCTAGGTGGCGATCTTTTTCACGACAATAAGCCCTCTCGGAAATCAATGTACCAGGTTATGCGAAGCCTTCGACAGAACTGTTTAGGCATGAAACCATGTGAACTAGAGTTTTTAAGTGATGCAGCTGAGATCTTTGAGGGTGCTTTTGGCCATGTCAACTACGAGGACCCGGACATCAATATCTCTATTCCTGTTTTCTCTATCCATGGCAACCATGATGACCCAAGTGGTGATGGCCATTACTGCTCACTTGACCTTCTTCAGGTTGCTGGTTTTGTCAACTACTTTGGCCGGGTCCCTGAGGCGGACAACATAAAAGTGAAGCCCATGTTGCTACAGAAAGGTGCAACAAAGCTCTCTCTTTTCGGTATAGGAAACGTCCGAGACGAGCGCATGTTCCGTACTTTCCGTGACCACAAGGTTACCTTCTTCCGCCCAAATCAGCAATCTCATGATTTTTTCAATCTTATGGTTGTTCATCAAAACCACCACGCTCACACTGCAACGAGTTACTTACCGGAGAACTTTTTGCCCGACTGGCTTGACCTCGTCATTTGGGGCCATGAACATGAGTGCCTGATTGATCCAACAAAGAATCCAGAAACAGGATTTCATGTCATGCAACCTGGTTCATCTGTGGCCACATCATTGATACCAGGCGAAGCTGTGGCTAAACATGTTGCTATTCTGAGCATTACGGGCAAGGAATTCTCTATAGAGAAGATCCCGCTTAAGACGGTCCGCCCCTTTGTGACACGCGAAATTGTGTTGGCGAACGAAAAGAAGTTTAAGGACCTCGCCAAGAAGAAGGACAATCGGGCTGAGCTTACACGACGGCTGATGACCATTGTCGAGGAAATGATCGAGGAGGCAAATGCTGAGTACAGTTCGTTGCATGAAAGTGATGAATATGGTGATAACGAAACACCGTTGCCTCTCATTCGACTGAAAGTCGAGTACACAGCGCCCGAGGGTGGAAACTTCGACTGTGAGAACCCACAGCGCTTTTCTAATCGGTTTGCTGGCAAGGTTGCGAACATTAATGACGTCGTATATTTTCATAGAAAGAAGACTGGTATTTCTGGTACGTATTGTGGCTATTTTATTTGATTATGCGTTACATCTAAACCAAATTTGTTTTGACCAAATAGGTCGGAATAAGCTGGATCTTACATTGCCTGATGCAAAGGATACAGTGCTACAAGCCGACTTTAACGCTATCAAAGTGGAGGCTTTAGTCCAGGAGTATCTTGCAGCACAGTCACTTAAAATCCTCCCACAGGGAGAATTCGGTGATGCAGTCAATCAATTTGTCAACAAGGATGACAAGCATGCCATGGACACATTTGTCAATGGGTCTCTTGCCAGCCAGCTTAGAGAACTTCTAGCACTAGGCGCCGATGATGATGACCTAGATGGTGCCATTGAGCGACTGCGAGACGAGCGTGAGCGCCAGTTCCAGGCCGGCCTTCTCAAGAACCGCCCCAAGCGACAGTATAAGCCGAAGCCGGGTGACTGGGACTCAGATTTGGAGGGCCACTGGGAAAATAACTCTGATGCTCTAATAACTGATCCAGTTAGCGAGCCAACCCAGTCATTGGTAACCCACCAAAGAGAACGATCTGCAAAGCGCCCTGGCGTAAGTGACCTTGATGCAAACATGTCTATGGACGAGCTCGAAGATGTACGCCAAACAGCGAGCTTAGCTACTTCAAAGCGAGCAGCTACAGCGCGCACCAGTAAGACAGTCACGACGGCGAGGCGGACTGCAACAGCAGCCAAGAAAACTACTCATGCGGCCAAAAAATCAGGGCGAAAGAAGGGTCCTTTTGAAGATTCTGGTTCGGATAAAAACAACACGGACGATGATGTGGTGGGCAACGCACCACCACAGCCTGTCCGTCGAACGCGTACCGTACCACAAACGACTCAGTCCACTGGTCGGATGCGACAGACTACTTTGCAGCTTTCGCAAGCTCCTCAGAGAGTTGCGAGCTCTCGCAAAGCAACTCAGCAAGCGATTGAAATCAGTGCTGATGAAATATCGGACGATGATGACTTTGAGCCAGCACCATCGACCAGGAGTAAGCGGAGGTAAGCGGCATTTTGCCAATTATCCTCGTTCTATTTTCAAAGTGAAAAAAGAGTCGCATTACATTACGATAATACAAGTGCTGGAGTACGTAGTGGTACTGCGAAACTGTATAGCTTCTTGGAGGGGATAGAATTACGAAGATTAAGCTAATATTATTTGAATGGCCCACTTAATCGCATATTTAAACAAAAAGTACTCCGTAGATTATCCAGTATATTGACTTAAACAAACCTGTATCACGTGATATAATCGAGTCTTACTTGCTCCGTAAGTAAATCTACGTCGTGCCTTCATCCCCAGATCCAACTCAGGCATTACGCATATGAGGGTACATATTCCATCGCAAACCACTATATTCCATCAAGAAGAGAATATATATCAATAGATTTGAACAAAGGCTTTCGATTTATGCCTCTTAGAAATTTAAGCGATAATTAATGATTTGTTAATACGGCTCGCACTGCAGCGGGACATTCAGTACTTAGTTCTTGACTGCTCCTCGCAGATTTATTCCTCAACACCTCGTTCCACCCTCGGCGCAGTCAATCATTCACCATTTGAGCACCATGGGGGGTATTCGCAAGAAGACAGCCGTCCGTGGTGGTGAAGGCGGTGTGAAATACGTCTGTGATGTATGTAGTGCAGACATTACATCAACGGTACGTTACAATTGAGAATAGTGAAGGCGATGTGTAAAGAAGGAAGAGAATCACGATAGAGATATCAAAAGAGACATCTTCTTAACACACTGGACTACATTAGGTACGTATTCGATGCGCACATCCCACATGCGACGAATACGACATGTGCGTAATGTGTTTTTCCAATGGCTCGGCGAGCAACGCGCACCAACCAGCGACACATCCATACCGAGTAATAGAGCAGAACTCATTTCCAATATTTGACGAGGAGTGGGGTGCGGACGAAGAGTTGCTGTTGATTGAAGGCGCAGAGATCTATGGGCTCGGATCATGGGCAGATGTTGCGGATCACATCGGCGGCTACCGGCACAAGGAGGAGGTGCGGGATCACTACCATAAAGTATATGTAGAGTCGTCGAAATTCCCGCTACCGGAGCGGTGTCGTCCGCAGGACACACAACTCGCGCAAGAAATCCCTAGGGAGGAGTTCCAAGCGCGAAAGAAGCGGCGCATTGAGGAGCGCCGTGAGGCGGCTAAGAACGCTCCTGCGCTCCAGCCTAAGACAAAGCCGACAGCATCTGTACCGTCGTGCCACGAGATCCAGGGCTATATGCCCGGACGTCTCGAATTTGAGACGGAGTACGCCAATGAGGCCGAAGAGGCCGTGCAGCTCATGCAGTTTGACCCAGGCGATGGTATCAACCCGCGGACAGGCGAACTAGAGCCTGAGATGGAGCTTAAGCTGACGGTCATGGAGATCTACAACTGCCGCCTCACGCAGCGTGTCGAGCGAAAAAAGGTTATCTTCGAGCACAACCTACTTGACTATCGCGAGAACAACAAGCTTGAAAAGAAACGCACTAAGGAAGAACGTGACCTCATCAACAAGGCCAAGCCTTTTGCTCGAATGATGAATCACGACGACTTCCGCGCCTTCAGCGAAGGCCTCACACATGAACTCTTTTTACGCCAGGCCATTGCCCAGCTCCAAGAGTGGCGCAGTGTGCGTATCGGCGACCTCGAGAGCGGTATGCGCTACGAACTTGACAAGACTCAGCGTCAGCAGAAGGCCATTCCTCTTGGAAGTATGGACCGCGAGCGCCTGGCCACCGCCCAACGCAACAATAAACAGCAACCGCCGCCAGAGCCGCCAAGCGGTGCGGCACGGCTGCTGGCTCCAGATTACAAGGGCGACAAAGATGATGGCAAGGAGACTGGCACTCACAAGGATAATCAAGATGCAAGCGCTACAAACAGAATGATCAACAGCAATACTCACGGAATGGACGGAGTAAATGCTTCTCACGACAGAAGTATTATTAATGGTGCGAACGATGCGAACGACGTCAATGGAGCGAATAACGGCAATTTATTCGCTAATGGTATGGCAAACGGTGTTGGCAAGAAGGAAAAAATCATACCACAGCCAATTGCTGGCGTGCAGCCGTTAGTGCTGACGCAGGACAATGCACCAGATGTACAGTTGTTGACACCAGAGGAGGTGGAGCTTTGCCAGATGACACGAATACAACCGAAACCATATCTAATGATCAAGGAGCAGATACTTAAAGAGGCCCTTAAAGGAAATGGTATGCTCCGAAAAAAGCAGGCTAAAGAGATTTGCAAGCTGGACTCCCAAAAGGGCTCCCGCATATTTGATTTTTTTGTCACCTCGGGGTGGATTAGTAAGGCATGATGTACTTTTTGTCGTCAATTTCCTTCTAGTCCCTGAGTGGTCTTCAACTTCTTGGCAAAAGACAGTTAGTTTGGAAGTCGTGGTTTCTAGCATTTTAATTTGAAAGTATTGCGTTGTATGCCTGTGCCTGCCTTTTGTTTCTATTTTTCTTTCAAATAAAAATGGAGGCTTTGCACTGCTTTTCGACCGGTTCAAACCTCATACTACATGTATCAAAACGCTGCTATTTTATTAACCTCCGTCATTTTCTGATTTTCTTTCTATACGTATATCTTATTTTCTGTAATGTGATATGTAAAAATAACCGCCAGAGTATCCATCTATGCCCTACATTGATGTTCTGCGGCATGTGACATGGAGCCACGGTTGATAGGTTGCTGCCCATGCTCTTTAGTTCGAATACATTACTCCGTACATAGTAGTATTCAGTAGAAGGCCTACGAGTAATATTTCTGCGCCGTATTTCTACGACGGTCCTTTATTTTCTCGTAAGGAGTAGATAAAGACTTACTTCTTGTACGCGTACTCGTCCTCGTCCCTACACTGTGCCCGTAAACGTACTCGTTCCTACTCGTACTACGCAAATTTCTTTGTAGTAGGATTACTTATGTACATCTCTGCCTAATATTCTGAAAGCCGCCTAATATGATTACACATCATGATAGAATCAATGAATGTTGTAAAGTCTTACTTGTAAGACAGATCTGTTTCAAAGCATCAATTTTCTTCATGGAATGTGTTTTGACCCTTTTATCGTATTTCTCAACTGTCTTTGTATATATACTGTACATAGTACGAATACTACTATCGTTTCATCAGTTTGCAGGATACTCCGTAGTTTGCACAGCCTCAGAGGTCGCGGACAGGCTGGGGCGCGCCACTCCAATGGACCAGTGCTGCGCACTGTATTTGTGCTTTTGATTGGTTGCCATTCGCAACCAAGTGCAAGTGCAGTCCGGAATGGGCTCAGACCCGCTGTTCTCTTTCCCTAGAAAGTGCTTGGCATACCCAAAGGTGTTTGTTGCGTAGTTCATACATACTCTGTAGTACTATGTACTATGTATGCAATTAATAACGATAAGCCGTGTTATTCGCATGGTTATATTTGCCTCTGCTGTTCGAAGAAAACTTCTAGACAAGTTTGAGTAAGCATCGGAAGTTCTACATATTATTAGGGGACTTTTTCTTGTACTTGCTGCGGATGAGGCACTTGTATGTTAGCATGTACTGCGTACGTAATCGTGCAACAGACATAGTGCGTAAAAGTGGAGAAATGCACTCCCTGTCAACAAGATTTAATACGTATTATTAGACTACAGTAATAGGGAGTACTGCGTAGTTCTCGTCCTTCTTCTAGACTCTCCAGACAATGATAAGCGCCGGTGTTGCTTGGTCTCGCGGTTTCTTTCCTCATACATAGTACGAGTACGCCTTGTTGTTGTTTTGCATCTCCCTTCCCCTTCCCCCGTCTCACTCTCCAGTTTTCTTCAACTGACAGCCAGTCTCAGTGCGCCCAACTCTCCTTCCTTACAAGTATACAGTCAATGTGACCCTACCTGACCAACAGTCACCAAAAGAACTTCGGACAGCTTCTGTCTCAAGTTGCCAGTTTTCTTTCCCCCTCCTGGCCCCCCTACCAAGAGAACCTCAAACCAGCGTCTACACGCAAGAACGTGCGAGAACAGCTGTTTTCTGCTACTGGCTGAGGATCCCAGCTTCACCCCTTCAATATCTGGCTGACCCCCGGTTTGGTTCAACCCCCCCCCCCCCCCCCCCCAAAATACGCTGCGACAATTAGAGAGCGACGGAAATTTGTGGCGCATGAGAGAATCGATTGATGAAAAGAAGAGAAAAGAACGAGGCCGGCTATTGCTACTACTGCAGTTCGTGGTGCGACCTTCGAACTTCTCCCTTTCCTCTATTTATTCTTCACGTCTTCTCAGGGATTGGCATATTTGAGAAAGAGTTACCCTATCGCATGTTGAGGACGTCACCTCTTCCCCAAGCTTCTCTTCTCGCCTCGTCACCCGGCTTCTGCATCGACGGCTTCCCCCCTCGTTGTCGTCGTTGCTTGCCGCGGACGCCCTCGCCTTCTCTCTTCCTCTCCTGTCTTTTCCTTCATCCTCTTGTCTCCGATCATCCACCATGAATGCTGCCGTCGTCATTGATGCTGCGCATCAGTTGTATGTCCGCGCAAATGAGACATCTTCCGAATCATCTTCCGAATCTTCCACGAATGAACGCCCCCCTATCTACAAGGTCATTGGCATCTGCCTTGCTGTTGGCTCTGGTGCCTTCATCGGCACATCGTTTGTTCTAAAAAAGGTTGGCCTGCTCAAGGCCAACGAAAAATACAATGAGGTCGCTGGTGAGGGCTATGGCTACCTCAAGAATGCCTTCTGGTGGTCCGGCATGATTCTCATGATCATTGGCGAGATCTGCAACTTTGTCGCCTATGCCTTCACCGATGCTATCCTTGTCACGCCGTTGGGCGCCCTTTCCGTTGTCCTCACTACTATCCTGTCGGCTATCTTCCTCAAGGAGCGCCTCAGCATGATCGGCAAAGTTGCTTGCTTCCTCTGCATTGTGGGCTCAATTGTTATCGTAATGAACGCACCTCAAGAGTCTTCGGTTTCCACTATCCAGGAGATGCAGCACTACGTGATTGCTCCTGGCTTCCTCAGCTATGCTGGCGTTATTCTTGTTGGCTCCGTTGTGACGGCCTATTATGCTGGCCCGCGTTGGGGCAAGAAGAATATGCTGGTCTACCTGTCTATATGTAGCTGGGTGGGAGCCCTTAGTGTCGTTGCAACCCAAGGCCTTGGTTCTGCCATCGTTGCTCAGGTGAGCGGCACACCGCAGTTCAACCAGTGGTTCCTTTACGTGCTCTTAGTCTTTGTTATCGGCACGCTTGTGACTGAGATTATCTTTCTCAATGTAGGCGAGAATACTGAAAATCTTCTACTTATTACCTCATCCCTTTTTATTAACAATTTCTTAGAAAGCTCTGAATCTCTTCAATGCCGCCATGGTTACACCGACTTATTACGTTTACTTCACAAGCACAACTATTATCACTTCGGCTGTGCTCTTCCGTGGCTTCAAGGGCTCTGTGACCTCAATCATTACCGTTGTCAATGGTTTCCTGACTATTTGCTCGGGTGTCGTCTTGCTGCAGCTGTCTAAATCAGCTAAGGACGTGCCCGACACGGCCGTTTTCGCTGGTGATCTCGACCAGATCCAAACCATTGCCGAGCAGGAACAGCCCGAGACAGAGCCCAAGGCTGACGCCATCCGTGGAACTGCAGCCCTTGTCCGTCGCTTCTCTTCTGCCCGCCAGAATATGGAAATCAATGAGCTTAAGCGTTTACACGCAGAGAGCAACCGCGGGACCGGCCTTGGCCCCGTCAGTGAAAACGGCACGACCGTATCCGAAGAATACGAATGGGATGGTATTCGGCGCCGCCGCACACTCCACAGCCGCCGCTCGCGGCCAACTACATCGCTGTCTAGTAACTCGTTTACGCTGCCGCCACGAACGCCTCATCCGCCGCTCGGTTGGTCACACATGCCAACCGAAGAGGAGCTTCAGGAAGAAGAGCGCCTCAATACGCCCAATATGTTTGCCAGTCTTGCTGGTACTATTCGCGTTGGCCGGCGCCGGAACTCACTAGTCCCGTCCAACATAGATGACGAGTCAACGATTAACAGTACGCCAGCTACCACAATGGGCATAAGCAAGTCTCAGCAGAGTCCCATGCACCCAATGCAGCTAACTGAAATTGCGGTACCAATTCAGCAACATCAAGGTGGGCGCCATGATACTGATGATGAACACACAAACATGTACTATAGTGGTGACAATCGCTATGGCCTACCTCCTGGTCGGTCGACAGGGCATATGGGTACTGCAGGATACGCACCGAGTGATGCAAGCAGCTTGGCGCCTGATCCACCTCCACACTCAGCTCGCCGGCAGTTCTCATTCCAAAATGTGTTCCGTCGCCACCAACAGCAGTCAGGTCCGCACCAACGCAACAGTTCCATTGATTCCACCTTAAGTGAACACAGACCTACAACGGCGAGAGGCTATGCCACGCAAGTCCGCGGCGCAACTGAAGAAGAACGTTTGGGTCTTGTTAAAAATGAAGTCACCGTGACGGAAGGCGCGATGGGCCACGTGTTGCCAGCCTTCGTGGAAGAGGAAGATGGATATGACGATGATTCGGATGACGATAAAGGCCGTTTGCAACAGTACACTGATGCGGATGACAAGGGCTCGCGTTACGGTCGTGGTATAACAGGTTCGTCCCCGCCACGTTATCGATCTGCCACAGTGAGTGAAAATGTCGACAACGTCTCAGGGAATACCAGCGGATTGCCACAACAAGCACGACAACTACAAAAGCAAGAAGAGCAAGAACATATTCAATCACCTCCGCGAGGAGGAAGTAATCGATATATGGCTCCACCTGGAGGAGACGAAGCTTTCATTTGATTTAGAGTTACTTTTTGTGTCACTTGTCTTTTTAGCATGCCACAAGTGCATTCCGAGAACTGTTTGTTTTTCTTTCTGGATAAGAATGATGCTCCGCCTATGATGATAATGACAACTACTCCTCGACCTCCTTTTCCTTTTATTCTGCTTTCTTTGTTTATTTTTGGATCTTCTCTATTTTTAGTCTTCAACCATTTTGACTTCACCAGCTTGCTTCATTTCATTACAATTACAGATTCTCATAAGTGATCCAGCATTCTATTGTACAAGGCGCATCCCTGTTTGCTTTCGGTTTTATGTGTTTTATATCTTTTTAATTATACATAAAACGACAGCTTTGTGAGATTACGACATAAGCGAATGTATACGAGAACTTGGTGGGGTGGGTGGAAATCTATCTGGGTTAGAGAAAACTGTACGATATGTATGTAGTTGTGTCAAGGAGGAAATGCTCTTCTTACGTTTGTATTGCATTGTGGTGTCAGATAACGAAGGTGTGGTTACAGTAGGGCAAGTTCATGGTTGAAAAGGACTAGCCGGAAATATGTTTACACAGTAAAAGAATCATACTATTAGTAAACTTTTTTTCAACAGCTCGTTGGTGTATACAGTTCTTGCATTGTGTTATGAGAAACCGAATGTTCCAAGGCCAATACTGTAGCATATCATAAAAAGAATCAGCATTTTACGATATTTAGCCTATTCTGGCAGGTGTCGCATCTTTTTGCGATATGTTTTTGTGCCGCCCGATCAAAGGCATCCTATTATATCCCCTTTAATATGATATCCTTACTATTTGGATATACCTGTGTCAACTCTGTACATACTTGTGGTAAGATGTGCAACAGCCCCTGTATTTATATGTAGAACAATCCTACTAATTTTATATTTCTATTCTAGGCTCCTCTTGCTAGGAAAACAATGTTCGCGGGGGCCTCAATCATACTAGTAGAAAACCCAACTGTTGTATCTAATTAATTGCATAGATTGTGCCGTAGTGTTGTTGCGTCGTCCCCTCTTAATATGTTCTTCATAATTGAAGGACACGGAATGAGGGGTAGGTTAGATGTCGTCTGATATGAAATGCTGCTTGCTAAAAATAACCTGCGAGACACAATTAAGACGAAACCCTGTTGCCACTTTGTTATGTTCATTCTTCTTATATAGTTTCTGTCATCTTTCTGGTGCATTATTTTTCAAGAAACCTTTTGGGCTTGTTTAATTTCGTCTACCCTGTAAAGAGACTGTCCAAGTTAGCATCACCATCCTATAATATACATTAGACACCAATCAGCAGATGATACACTATACACAAAGGCTGGTGACATATCTCTACTTACCTGGGGGGTTGATTTCTATTTTTTATCTACTTTTCCTACTTTCCGTTTGCTCCTTGCTGTTGTCTCTTGTTTATACATTGCCTTTCATTCTCATCCATTTATGATTTCACAATTTTTTTTTCAATACCAAAACAGATGCTGCATTCTTTAGAGTACGACTATGGCGAAAGACATACCCAATCCCACTATCCGCATTCTGATATTAGGTGCTCCTGGGGCAGGCAAGAACTGCCTCGAGTCGCAGGTGAGTCAACATATATAAGTCTCACAGCTTCGTATCTAATGGACTTGTATTTTTCTTTAGTTTATTACGGCGACATACCCTCCTCCATATGACCCGACCCTTACCTTGAAAAGTCGCCGCTACTTCACGCTGCCGCCTACTTCTCATGACCACGTTTCTGTCATTGCGACGCCTCCAATTGAGAAGCAGCGACCTACCTCAACACCAACTGCTGTACTCAAAGATGGGGCGAGATCAGGAATTAATACAGGAGCGGATGAGCCAATTGGTTACATGCATTCTATCTCTTCAGTGGGTACGGCCATGGCCAGTAGCGGCGCTTGTAAGGCCTGTGTCAACGAGCTTCGCGAACGAAACACGTACCTAGTTGAGGTCATAAATTATCCTGCACTACAGGAGACGCGCGTCCGAGCTAACCTGCACGCACGTGGAGATTATGATGCTATTCTTCTGGTGTACAGCATCGCAGACAGCACTTCCGTGGACGCGGTTCGCGCCCTGCACGCAGAGATCCCACTCTGTAGTCGCATGAATAGTCGTCATCACCGCTATCGACGCTTGGCCACTGGTGGATACCGTATTAGCTATGGTATCAGCAGCGGTGCTGCAGTTGAGGCTAGTCAGGTAACAGGCAAGACTGTAGTGGCTCTGGTGGGAAATAAGAGCGATTGCGATGAACAGGAGAGCAGCAACAGTCTTGATTACAGCTGCAAGAAGAAAGCGACGGAAGGAGGAATGTCATATATATCAACCGAAGTGCCTGGCAAGGACAGAAGACAGAACCATTATTTAGTCAGTGCTGACGCAGGAGACATGGCAGGTGCAGAAGAGCATGTCTCAGCATGCCTATGGACTGATGAACCTTCCCCAATATCGTTGCCATCGCATCCATGGATGAAAGTCACGCCCCCCCAAAAGGAAGACACTACACCGTGGCTGCAAATGGAGAAGAGAACTATGGCTGGAGAGGTGCAGAAGACAGGAGACACAGACAATAACAGCCAAAATTCGGTGGATACGGTGTATTCTAGCAGAATTCACAGCGAGATGACAACAGCACAGACTCATCAGCTCCAGCGACAGGTGTCTACAGCCGACGGCACAGCTCTTGCGCGCGAGCTCCAGCTGTCCATTCCCCTTTTTGAAACAAGCGCACGAACTGGCGCAAATATAGAAGCCCTGTTGGAAAGGCTGGTCCGCGATGTGCTTCAGGAGATGGGTTGGAGTGTCAGCGGAGAAGTTGGTGGCAGAAGCCAAGGAATAAATAATTGCTACCACAAGTCAGTGGAGCATGGAAAGGAGCACAACAGCACCAATAACGGCATAAAGAGAGACAGCGGCACGACATCTAGCAGCAACAAGAAAGGAATAAGAAATAGCGTAATCCGAGGCGAGCCCGCTCAACAGCCGGATGATGATGAGGTATTAGGTGGCAAGAAGGCTGCAAGGACGATCGTGAAGAAGTCGGAGACGACTAAGGATGCTGCTGGTTCGTCTGTACAACGTGCTGGTGGATACGCAAGTGATGCAACCCCTTCCCCATGGCTGACCCAACGTCACGACAGTATCATGGAGCGAGTGCGTAGGATATTTGATCGGAAACAGGTAATGGTGACAGTGTAATTTAGGTAGCTAACAGAGGTTACTTGCGGTCGTCGAAGAATTCACTACGTATTAGTTCAAGCAGTATGGGGGAAAACACAACGCTTTCATTTTTTAGGGGCACTTTGGAAACGTCAAATGAAACTCTACTCCGTAATGCCGATAGTGTGTACTTCGACTCTAAGTCGTCGAAAACCGCTATGCAAAAGAACACTGTAAGGAGATCAAATCAAAGAAGAAAATAAAGGAAGGCAGGAATGGCGCATATTAAATAGAATAATGTGTAATAATACACAGGAAGAGGATGAAATATCGAAAGTGTCAGGGGAGGATCACCAGTCCACCGCCCAACCGTTCTTATCCAGGAACTCTTCGCAGGCCTGTTTCAGGTTCATATTCGGGCGCAGGTCTGCAGGCGTTAAAGCTTCTCGTGTAATCGGATCCGTGCTTTGTCTGCGGAGGTGCTCCATTATGGACGATCGTTCATAGGATCTGCCAGTTTTTGTCTGAAATCATTAGAATGGCACGAAAGAAATAGGTGGACAGAGACTCACAATAACGGGATCAATCATGATGCCAAATGAAATGTCATCTATGATCCAGTCGGGTACCTCATGGCGTTTTTCAGATTCGCTGCGGGCCTGCTCGAATGTGTCTCGGAGCTGATTCAGTTTGATGTCCCAGTCACCGCGAATTTCTTTCCGCTCGCTCTCGTCCTCACTGGTCTCCAGGTCACGGTCACGTTCGGCCTCCATAAGTGCTAGGACCTGCGCTTCGAGCTGGGCCGCCTGCCTTGTACGGCGCCTCTCCCGGTCCTCCCAACGCTCCTTCTTGCAACGCAGAACAAGTGTGGTGACAGCCGACAAAGATTTGTCATTATTTTCAACACAGATAAAGTGTGCTCGTTGTGCATGTTCAAGGGCGTCGTCGTATTGCTTTAGGGCAAGCTCAGCTTGGGCAAGGTAGTAATGACCCTTCATGTTGTTCGGCGCCAGCTGCAGACAAGCTTTGCAATCGCCGGTAACGCTGTCCCACATGTCGAGCTTTAGGCGTGCCATGGACCGGTTCGTGTATAGCGCTGGGTTGCTCGGGTCGGCAATAATCCTGTAACAGGAAGAAGCAGGTTAGTTTTTTCGTATTCTAGAATCACTGCCACCCATGGCTTCTGGTTTCACCCCCACTGCTACAGCAACGTACGCCTTAGAGTAAAGGGCGTCGGCACCGGCGAAATCACCCTCCTGGAAGTGGCGATTGCCTTCTTCCTTCAGTGCGAGAGCCTTTTCAGCCATGGAGTGCCACTGTCACCCAGGAACAAGAGAAACACATCCACGCAAACTTCTCAAGCAGCAATGCCAGGCAATGCTGCTCCTTCGGTCTAGACGAGTGCGTGCGAGTCCTAGATCGATCCAGGTACCGAGCAACGCTCTGATGTCTATCCCGATGTGGTATCCCGATGTGAAACTAGATCGTAGCGGCTGAGCTGTAGGAAGGGCGTTGGAATCGAGATTACCCGGTGGTTTTGACTCGTGCTTCTTGAAAGTGCGATTATATGTAAATCCAGTTGGTTGGCTGGGTTGCAGAGGGGTAGGCCTTGAGGCGAAGCTATATTATATTAGGGTTGAGTATAAAAAAAATCAATGTGCTTCCAAAATATAATTTAATGAGAGCAAACGTGTTAAAGTAGTGGCTCAATATCGCTGTGATGTTCTTGTGACGGGACGTTCTAAATAATGATGAGGGCGGAAGCTACAGAGCTTGTTGATTGTGTCAAGTTCTCACGTGACATATACGATTACGTGATAGTTAATTTGTCACGAGTGGAAGCTTCCAGAAAGACGTGCCGAGTGCGGGGTTGAACAGGAAACTTCACTGCGCAGCTATGTACTCGTAGGTAACATATTTCGTCGCTTACCTTGGCGCGAGAAGCGGTTTAGATGAGATCAAGATTTCGCAGCGCCCGTAATCTGGAAGGTGAGGAAGGAGAAGGAAAGTATTTGTATTTTTATTTCTTTTAAATATTATTAGCAGGCTAAAATTCGCTGGGACGATGTCTTATATCATGATATACTACTATTTAAGAACTTATTTGTGTGTCAAATTCATCAAGTCTCTGTGGTTATTATGCCCAAGTGCAGAGACGTCGGGTCCACTTTCTACTCGCAGTGTGGAGGATGAAGATGTTGATACTGTAGATCTCAGTAGGCATATTGTTAGATTGGGATTAAGCGAACTTGAGGAGGACTAAGGCGACGAAGAAGCCGAATATGGCGATGCATATTGATGTTAATTGTCTTAGCAGCTAAGTGCCCCCTTGTAGAATGGCTTATTCTGTGTCTTTATCGACCGTAAACTAAAGAATAGAAGCACTAGGGATTGACGGCCTTGGCATCTAGTGTAATGTTGGCCTATTCACTACACGCCGTTCAATAAGCAACCCATTTTCCCTCCATGCACAATACATACGTAGTTAGCCCCCAAAACTATGACGACTAGTACGCTAATGGATCATATTTTTAAAATTGTACTATGTAATAATTGGCCTTTAAAAACAGGCGCATAATTCTTACGTGATCAAGATGTTTTGTTTTTACATAGCAAAGAAACAGCCACCTGCAAAAATTTAAAGATTGAGGTCGATTCTTCATCTTCAGCCTCAACAACTTTTCAACATGGGGAAGTCATCTAAGGATAAGCGCGATGCATACTATCGTTTAGCTAAGGAGCAGGGTTGGCGGGCACGGAGTGCTTTCAAGCTGCTCCAGCTAGACGAAGGTAAATCTGAATCTCAATTTAAATAATTTAGTTCCGCTGAGACTTTCCCGGAGAGCATCAACTTTGCTGACGTGCTACTTTAATTACTTTATAATAGAGTTCGATATATTTTCAGGAGTGACCCGTGTCGTTGACCTGTGTGCGGCCCCTGGAAGCTGGTCTCAGGTGTTGTCGCGGGTGCTGATCGGAGGCGAGAAGTTTGGCAGATCGGCCTGGCTGGACCGAGAAGCCGTCTTTCGACAGCAGACACTAGGAATTGTGACGAAAACGGAGCCTACAGAAATGAAGCGGACACAAAAACAGGGAGAAGGGATGCAAATGAAGATCGTAGACCCTGTTTCCTCCCCTCTATCACCTTCATCCTCACCTGTCAAGATTGTCGCTGTTGATCTCCAACCTATCAGTCCTCTACCTGGTATTGTCACCCTCCGTGCTGATATTACTCACCCAGCCACAGTGCCACTTCTACTGCAGGCTCTCGACCCAGGATCAGATCAGGATACACTTTCCTCCTCCCCCCCCGTTGATCTCGTTCTTAGTGACGGCGCTCCCGACGTTACCGGCCTACACGACCTTGACATGTATGTGCAGTCGCAGCTGCTCTTTTCTGCTCTCAACCTTGCCCTCTGCGTTCTGCGCCCAGGCGGCAAGTTTGTCGCCAAGATTTTCCGCGGTCGCAATGTCGACTTGCTTTTCGCTCAGCTTAAGATCTTCTTCCGCCGCGTTATCGTCGCTAAGCCGCGTTCCTCCCGCGCCAGTAGCGTCGAGGCTTTTATTGTTTGCCTTGACTTCTGCCCACCAACCGGGTTTCATGCTAGCCTGGAGCGACCGCTAGGGATGCAAGATATGGAATCTATGCAGAGAATAGAGATCAATAGACTGACGGACCAGACGTACCCTCTCGGCAACTGCGTCGAAATCAGTCATCGGAACTCTGTCCATCCTGTCCCTTCTTCCCGTAATGATGCAGATAGCCGCTGGATGGCCCCCTTTATAGCCTGTGGTGACCTCTCCTCCTTCGACTCCGATGCTTCTTACAAGCTTCCCAACGATCATGTCTCCCTCGACCCCATCCAGCCCCCAACAGCTCCACCCTACAAGCGTGCCCTAGAAGTGCGCAAGGCTGCTGGTGGTGGGTATAGAAAGATGACAGCAGCACCAGAGCACGAGTGACGCAGGCGAGTATTCATGCAAGACTAAAGTTTAGAGTTATTATTACTGGCAGTCTGAAGAAGCATACCATAACACGTCTGGGGTTGAGCTGTACCATGACTAGACTAATAAAGACAGCCTCGCGGTTTCGTCCTTCAGATAGTATCTCGAACTTCAATATACAGCCCGAGACAAGAAATGTAATGTGTAATATACTTATCCTTACCATTTTCCATTTTCTACTCAGGGAGAACTGCTTTATGATCGATAACTTCCATACAGTCATTTGATCGAAAAGAGGGTTGGAAATCAGTTGAAAAATATCTTCAGCTCTAAACTGTAAAAAAAACATTCCTAGGCTGCTATGTACATGCTTCCTTGGGGCATGCTGCCCATCTGTTCGCCGGCAATCATTGCAACCCAATAAATAAATGCTAATAAGACGTAGAGACGTCGTTGTGCGGCGTCCTGGGTATATGTACGTGAAGGGTGAAGGGATTAGTTGTCCGCCATCTATGAACGCCAAGTATAATGAGCATGAGCTAGGACGGGAGCCACTGTAGTATTGCTGTGACCCGATCCAGTGCATCTTATTTTGGGACGACCTACCCCCCTTAACATAAAAAAATGCATGGCGCCAAATAAACTGCCATGACTAAAACAGATGAAGCGACGCTCGGGATTCGACGACCTCATTATCGGTTTGATGTTGTTAAAAATGCACTGAAATAAATGCAAATCTGGTCTTCTTGGGCTTTTCGCCCTATTTCACTCTTTAAAACATGACTGCCGGAAAGTCCAGTGTCTGCCCCATTGGTATGTCAACGTGCTCCCAATTGCGGTCGCCCTTGCGCTGCGCTCTCATTACTTGCATTTCACGAACTTCGCAGAACATGCCATTTCGCCCGATGCGCTGCTCAAGCTTCCATTCGCTTGCCGAGCTATCCCAGATCTCCTCTATGAACTGTTCACCCTCCTGGACCGTCCGGTGAGGATTGTTAAGCGGCAGCGAAAATAAAGGCGTAAGCAGGAACTGAGGTACCACAAACAACCGCTCCCATCGCTGAATCAGTCTTGCCCACCCCCGTGTCCACCAGTCGTATGTTACGCGCACATGGGGATTGACGAATACACCAGTGCTCGAAGCAGGTGCTCCTGCGATGCGTGCTGCTTGCGAAACATCAGCTAAGAAAAGACAACACTCGCAGGCATCCACGTATATTTCTGGCTCATATCGAAACCGCACAGGCGTTGTCACTGGTCGAGGGTGAGCTGGGTCGATGACATGACTCGCAATATCTTGAAAATCCGGGCGTGGAAGCTCTTGTTTCATATTCTGCACATATGACGCCTGCATAGCTACCATGCCCCCCCAACAACCTGTCACGCGAACAGCGTCTTTCTCTGCCATCATATCAGCGCGCGACAGACCACTGCCAGCGCCGCTGAAGATGGGGAAAAGTGGCAGTCCACTGGAATAGCCTTCGGCATCACGCTGGGCAAATACATCGTAAAAGATGAAGGGGATCTTCCAGTCCATAGAGCAAGCTGACAGGTACTCGGCCCGGCCTGTCGTAGCAGCATTGGTGCTAAACAATAGATGTAAAGCGTCCATGGGCTCAAAAGCTACGTCGTTAAGGAATAAGATTTTGTCGAAGCGTGTCGAACCGACACCATTGATGGTGTCAAGCGGACGAAGTGCGCGGTTTCGGATTTCGGACAGGTAGGCGAGACGCTTTGTGCGTACGGTTCCGTCGGGCATAGTTATGTTAGGGATGGTGTCCATCGCTACATGATCCTCAAAGACGATTTCATGACGACAGGGGACGCGCCTCCTCAGGTCCTCCAGAGCTGCAGCGCCCTCCTCCCCGCTGTCGTTCTCGTATATGCTGAGAAAGACGTGCTCATGACCTATTAAGTCGATGATATCAAGCAAAGCCGCACCCCAGTTGCCAGTGGCCAAATAGCCACCTTCGTCGTAGAGACTAATGCTAATGAAGACGGACTCGTTATAAGGATTGGCGCAGCCACGAGCAGCCTGATCGTGATGACTCCAGCCGAGGGATTGGCAGTGGGCCTCCAGCTCGCGGTAGTGCTTTGGTTGTGTTAGGTAGGAAGGTGCGAGAATTGGCGTAAACACGAGTAGGATGGCTGCCAGCGCCAAGGTATTTTTGATGAAAAAGAGGACGAGTTGGCGAAAAGGTCGGCGATGCCAACGCAACCACCAGAAAACACCGCGGGCCCGTCGACAGATCCCGAAAGTATTTATAATAGGTGACGCATATTCGGGTCTATCGTGGTAAGCGTCGATGACGGAAAGAGCTTCTCTTTCGAAATCAGAGCTCGACGAGGCTGATGGGCGGGAGGATGCATATTGAGGGTCGAGGAAAGCTGCTTGCTCGTCTTCCGAAGAGGGTCTCATGGTTTTGGCAGAAGCATTGGACTATGAAAGAAAGGAAAGGAGAATGTAAAACCGTATTGGAGTAGGAGAATTGAATCCGAAAAGAAGGCAAGGGAGAGACTTGGGGAGAAAAAAAAGGGGGGCAGAAGAAAGAAAACAAGACACGGATAAAAAAGTATCCGAATATTAGAAAAAAACAAGTGTTGAAGGACAGAATGAAGAAGAGAAAATGAACGAAAATGAGAAGCAATTGGCAGTCGGCAATGTACGGAGTAAATAGAGCAAAACGAGGAAAGGGGAAACAATGACAAGACGTTTGGACGAAGGAGCTTGAATGGGGCAAAAAAACAAGGTAATACGCGACGAGGTGGACTCGCTGTAAAGGGGAAGGTGTAAATTAACGGAGATGAGGCAAAAATAAAGCTGTAAATGTGGCAGCCTTGGGGAGGCAGCAGCTGACGGGGAAATGCTTGATGATCAGAGGAAGAATTAAAACTATCCACGAAAATAAAATGTCGAGGTATGGGTTATTAATAATACCATGCATGAGCAGAACGAAAAAAAAGGAGAGAAAAGAACAAAACACAAAAGAAGGCGGAAAGAAAGAAAGAAAGAAGCTGCGACGACCGTGCTTGCCTTGTGCAATCTGCCCAGTCGCTACTGCCTACTCATGCGCCACTGCTCCTGAGTCCACAGCCCACAGCCCACAGCCCACAGCCCGTGTTCAATTTTGAGTCAATTTACTAAATGATCTTGTAACCCCTCTCTGTACCTCCCCGCCTCACCATAGCAAGTGCGAATCATCATCTCGGATACAAAGTGCTGAAGAGCAAGTACGAGTAAGAGAAAGGCACACTCTTAAGAAGTTGAAGGCGGCAGAGCGTACGGAGAAGTCGTACGTACATATGTACTCGTAGTGCCTTATGTGCTTGTACTCGTACACAGAGCACTACTATACGTAATTACGCTTCTATCAGCACGAGAACAAACACGACAGTATAGTATTTACGGTCCTGATCTCTACGGAGTTGATGTAGAAGGATCTGAGTTAGCGTTTTACTTGTGTGTTAGCGGCAAGCCTGCGAAATGAACGCGTGTCGCTCTTACTCCGTACACTCTATTTTACTAACGGAGTACTCGTACTCGTACTCGTATTGTTAACACAGTGCGGAAAATGTCCAGCGGTACTTGTACGAGTACGTATGTACTCGTAACTTGAACTTGAACGTACAAGTAAGTACTCGTACTCGTACGTACTCCCCTAAGCCACGATTATTACTCGTAGGAGGAATTGTGCTTGATGTGCGTTTTGGCTGTTGTCTCTCCCAAATTACGGAGTATACGTCACTCACCCCCTGTACAACATACTCCGTACTCGTATTGCGTTCTGGTACGTTTTTTTCATGGCCAAGAGTGGCCAAGAAAAAGGAGTTGGATCCTTTTTAGGTAGGGCATATTTACGGAGTACACGCTTAGTACATAGTACCAGGCATTTTACAAGTACTTGTACTAGTACTGTACGGAGTACGGAGATTTTTCCGCCCGCGCCTGGTTCTGAAGACTCGTATTATACGAGTATTCATCTGGAACAGTTCGTCTCCCTTTCTTTACATAGTATCATATTTTTTATTACTGTGACGAAACGCGGGACTACGAGTACAACTCGTACTCCGTACTCGTACGGAGTAGGTGATCTTGAAAGAAAGAAGTACTATATACTGCGTAGGCTCGTACGATGTACATAGTACCGGGTTATACGTACTACGAGTACATGCAGGCACAGACATGCAATGGGGGCTATGCAAGCCACGAGCCCCAAACAATTCAAGCTACAGAGTAGCTGCATTGTAAGAGAAAGGCACAGCCGTTCAAAGTAACTATGTATAATATACACAGTACAAAACATGTGGCGGTCAAGACAGTTTTGGTCTGTCCATCTGTACCAAAGTTGCCGCGTTCTCTCTTTTACTGGATTTTACCAGGGAGACGAATGAGATCTGTTTCGCAACTTTATGCCTCTAATCTGCCATCTGCTGCCCAACCCAATCCCAGATCGAAGCCCAACCAGCGCATGCACCAACACATCCACTATTACGTAGTTCCTACGGAGAGAGTTTTGACCCTTCAAAATTACTATCGTAGATATTTGACCGCCTCTTCTCCTCGCCCTGTTTGTTCATCGAATTTTGTGAAATTTTCCGAGTTCGTTTAATTTCACTTCAACTTCTTTATTTTTATTTTTATTTTCTGAATGCATGCTTCTACGTTAGAAGATCAATGTTCGAATTTACTCTTTTTCTCAGTCTCATACTACTTGTTGCCTAGTTGAAATTACCTTCTTGTCCACGTCACCTCGATTTTTTTTTCGGTCCACTATGATCCGCGAAGGTACGATTACCCGGTCGCAGACAGGACATGTCACGCCGCGCGTTTTTTTTACTCTCGATACGGCGCCTTCCTATCCGCGAAAAAAGAAGGGCACGGTTCGGAAGGTTAAAACGAAGTCGGTGAAGGTGCAACACAACCGCACGCGCAAGAATGTGAATGACCAGAAGGCAATGAAGCCAGTCGATGGCATGAAAAAAGCGAAGGCACCCTTGGAAGCGAATGAGATCAAAACCATTAGACCTGCCAGAGCCAGCAAAGCCACCAGGCTATTGAAGCGGTCGTCAGCATTGTCAAAAGCCAAGCCGACTGGTGTATCTAAGAAAAAGAGATACACCGCCAAGGTGCGATTCAGGGTTCGATTCAGGGGAAATGAGCATGAAAACAAAGACATGCATTATGCCTACCTCTTCTCGGTGGCGGCCTTCATTCTAGGGTCCTACAAGTATTCTAACCTACTTGCGTGGCCTTTCAGGCAACCTTGTTAAGCGCCATTTTCTATTATTCCCCCCTCTCCCAGACTACTTCTACAGCTCTAGATAAGTAAGTCGCGCCTTGAAGATCAGCCAATCTATAGCAACCATCGACTTCCTCTCTCCACTGACATCGACATAGGCTTCTGGGTGCATGGATAAAAAAACAGACTGGCATGGTATATGGTAGCACTTGTACATGGAGCGATGATTATGAGATACGATTACGAATCCCCGGGTATTAGATGTGAATCTTTATGTGAATCTTTATGTACGAGTCAAATCAGACACATGTCTTGTGAGCAAGTACATTGTATATATATACTTTCATAATATTATAGTGTTAAAATGTTCTCTTAAACAGTATAAGATGGATTTGTACACCGATTAGTCAGCAATACATGTATGTATACCTTGCCCGTCGTACAGTCTTAATATTTACTTCTGAATAAATCATCATTTAGATATTCTGCATCCACGGAATATTAGAACGATCTCTGGCATGACCCCTATAAGCCGGTAATGGTGAACAGTAGGAGCATAATTGGAGTAGAAGCCATTTAACATAATGTTCATAGTCTAAAAAAATCCACTTTGCGGCTTATTTGGACAATCTAATACTCAACTCAGACTTCCTTCAAACTTATTGATTAGTATGTTCGTGGTAAGGGATGAAAGTGACCAATGATTTTTAGGAGAGGCGTTTACGGCTACTTGGATGCAGAACTGGCGATTTGTATGGGTTACCAATGTAACAATACTAGAATTTGAAAAAAGGTCGTAAATATGCATTGTCCTATCGTCTTACAGATGGTCCTTCACCCACTCATCAATGCCACCGGCTCGCAAGAACTCAACCCATCCGGTATCATCACCCATAATTACATTGGCAGCTTCCAGAGGGGGCATATTTGGCCACATCATGCTGAAAACACTGTTTATCTGGGTTTGAGGGCTCTCGCCCACAGGTTGGGGCCAGCCAGTGCCTGGGTCTGCCATACCACCGCTGTCATCGATGTTACCTTCCATAGGAGTCTGATCAACGGTGTTCCCGTCTTGTATCTGCTGGGACTGGCTCGAAAATGGGATATTGTGTGCGTCGTCTATGGACTGCATCTGTTGCTTCTGCTGCTGTGCTTGTTGTTGCTGCTGGCTTTGATGGGCTTGGTGATTTTGCTGAAGTTGTATATTTGGCATGTTTATATAACGTTCACATAAGCTGGTAATGATTTCCTCGCATCTAACCGAGCTCGCATTTACGGGTGCCATGGCATGAATTGTGTGTAGAGTCGTAGACAGCTGGGTTCGCCAGTCAGAAGCATTCGGCGAGGCAGGCTCGTTGCGAAGGCATATACATGGGATCAGGGCGGCCTGAAACAGAAAGTAGAGGCTGTACCATGCAGCCAGCCGGTTAGGTTGTTGCAACTGGGACCAGAATGCAGCGATCATGTTGATTGTTTCCTTAGCGTCAGCCAGACAACATTCATACGCCTCCGTACTGGCCGTATCATCGTCAGGTCGTCGTCGTAAGGCCCGCCGCACCACAAATGGGCGGTACATGATGATGTGTAGGTTGCGCAGGCGCCAGGCCATGACAGCCTGGTTTAATGCATAGCGCGGGGGTATAGGGGCTTGCTCTGTGAAATAATGCGGCAGGGATTTGCGCCAGGGCACGATGCGGTCGGCATCGAGGTGTAGCAGTTCTGCAGCTGTGGGGAAGGGCGTGGAGATGACGCGTTCGTAACACTCATGCGTGGCAATGTGGAAGCGGGCCTGGGCAGCTACCGCTGTGTAGGGGGTTATCTGCGTGCTCTCGGGAGGGTAAGTAGTGGAGGCAGCTGTCAAGTCCTTGTCGTGAACATTGAGAGGGAAGGCAACCTCGACGCCACGGTAAGGCCAGACGTCTGGGCGACTAAAGGTCACGGTCGCACCGACATCGAAGACACACAGCGACCACCACACGCGGCGGCGGATTTCCATGTTGAGCGGCGATATGTTCCAGCCAACAAATTCCTTGTGTAAACCGATTCCCATGGCCATGCGCACCGCGAGGCCGAGATAGTTGTAGCCGGAATTCGGTTTATCGCGCTTCTGTTGGTAGTTGGAGGCTAGGGTGAGGGCTTGGACAAGGGTCAGGTTGCCTACTTCGAGAAAGTCAAAATTGAGCATGGAGCGAGCCTGGGCAAATAGGGCCAAGTCTAGAGTATCAGCTGCTGAGGAAGCTGAAGTCCAGACGCCAATGGCGGCGACTACGTATGCCAGCACGGTCCAACATGAACCATTAGGCCGAGCAATAACTTCGCTGTACTGAGCACGGAAGGTAGGCTCGTGGATGATGGGATAACCAACGTGATACAAACGAAAGTATGCATCAATCATGGCTTCTGTGACGTGTCGATTAGGATTTGGCTGCGCTCGAAGCATGAGTGAGGTTCCATGACCGGCGTGCATGCCGGGGTGGCTGTCGGGGTGGCTTCCGGGGAGGCCAGTTGTATTTGTACGGCTGTTTCCCCCGTAAGTCGACCAGGAATTCGTCTTCGACCTGGGCTCGATAAGTCGCAGTAGAGCAGCACCAGATGCTACGCCTAGATAGCCAGTCTCGGTATTGTTAACCGTTAGGGAAGCCATTCCATCAGACACAGGGCTAGGTTCCTCGAGGGGCTGCTCTCCCGGACCTCCAGTGCCCTCCGGTGACAGTCCGCGTAACTGCGTGTTTTCCATTTCGCACCACTCGAAGTCGTCATGTGGAGGGCTCTCTAGCAGGCGCTGTTGGTCATCGCCAAGCGTAGATGGTGGTCGACGAGGTGGTGTGGGGAAAGCAGCAGGAAAACATGATGGATGAGTAGGGGGGAGAGAAGGTGGCGGCGGCGGCGGCGGTAGCGACGGAAGAGGGGGCAAAAGTTGTTGGCGGAAAATACTCGAAACAGAGTTGGCGACCGGAGATAGAGCAAGGGAAGGCGGGCCTCCAGCCGGGGTTGCAGACGGTCCCGCTGTGAGAGCATCGTCCATTTCGGACATGCCGACATCGGCACCCATGCTGGTTTCGGTAACTTCATTGCTACTCTCCCATGTGCGCTGATCGGGGGGAACCAGCGTGCGCATGCGCTTCACAAGCGCTTCGGCCCTTTCGAGACGCGTCTCAAGTTCGGTAAGATGTCTGCACAATTAGTTTTTCTTTTCTTTTCGTCTTGTCTTTCATCCCCTCACCTAGGTAAAACCCAGCACCGTCAACACCCTACATGGTAAACTCAACCACCATGGCACCTACTTGCGTGTCAGAGGCGTTCGCGCATGTTTTTCATAGAGACAATGCCTTCGATACTTGGCACACAAGTCACAGACCGGCAGCGTGCGGCTGCATCGAGCCTTGCGGCGTCGGCATTCCTTGCAGGCCTGGTCACAGACCCCTATGGCGGAAGTGATGTCACTGCTTCTGCTGCTGTCCCTGCCGTTGGTGGTATGGATTCTGGTGTTCGGGCTTGTGACGTGAGTCGTGTCGTTTCTGACCACTGCCCGCGTCGAGGGTGACCCTTGTGCGGGAGTACTGGGGTCCATTTTCTGGGAAATGGGGAGGAGAGCACAACGAGAAATGAGGGTGGACTAAGACATGCGCTGAACCTGAGCTTATCACGTGGTTCAGGTGTTGTACATCCCGTACGGACAAGGGGAGCGGGTGTGACGGGTTATAATAAACCAAGAGCGTCTCTCATAAAGAAGGAACAACCATCCGAAAGGACGAGTGCGCGCTAATTAAACCCCATGGGCATAATGTGGGTTTGCATGACATTGGTAGTGGGGGCGGGAATCTGGTTTCTCCTTCACTTCCGTCGTTTGTGCTCCGGATATACGAGAGAACTCGTACGAGACACATACGTATATTCGCAGTACAAAAAAAGTACTCGTAGTACGGGTAGTACGTACTCAGTAGATCCTCGGTTGTTTCCCACGACCGTCTGATGAACATAACATACGTACGTACTCCGTACAGAGTACGGAGTATGGAGTATACGAGTACGAGTATGAGTACGTACTATGTAGTTCAACTTATTGTGAATTTGGCCAATTGCAATATACAGGATAAGATCTCCGCCTTCTCTTTCAGCCGCCTTCTCTATTTGTCATTTTTACACCGCCTCCTCATAGTGACTCGCCGATTGCCCACCTAGCTTGTCATCGGCCGTCTTGCGCACAACGGCGTCGTCCATGGCATCCTCCCCATCAAAAATCTTAGCAATCTCCTCGAGGCTGTAACCACGCGTCTCCGGGAAGAGAAAATAGGTAACAACAAAGAACACCACTAGCAGTGCGCAGAACACCGTGTAGTACTTCCAGCCTATATTTTCCATGCCGATGGGGTTGACAAAGGCAGCCACAATCAAAGCCGCATACACAGAGAACAGCTCCAGAGCTATTCCCTTGGACCGTAGCGAGTAGGGGAAAATCTCAGTCGGGTAGCCGAACAGTAGCGGTGTCCAGGCAATATCGTAGTGCAGATAGTATATAAACAAGCAAACTATCACCACGATGCCAGCCGGCTTGCTGCCCGTGTTGCTATTCACGGCAGAGCATGCAGTCCAGACAATATACGACACCAGCATGCCCAGACCAGACCAAAGAAATAGTGTGCGTCGACCTAGCCGGTCCACTAGAAAGGCAGCGCCTAGAGCACATGCAAAGTTGAAGATTTGTAGTAGGCCGTTTATTAGTGTCTGTGTGAATGTGTCTGTGATGTCGACTGAGTCGAGGACGAGAGTTAGGTAATAGGAAACGATGCCAATACCATTCCACTGAGCAAATACGCCCGTACAGACAGCAATCAGCGTACGCTTGCGGTTGCCTGGAGTTGCGATGAGCGCAGACCAGCCCGTGTTCTGCGCAGCACGGTCAATCTGCAGTGACACAGATATCTCAGCTAGCTCGTGCCGCACCAGAGGGCTATTGGGTGTATTTGGGTCATGGAAGCGTGTCAGGATGTCAGCAGCCTCGCGTGTGCGGTCCTGCGCTACAAGCCATCGAGGACTTTCGGGCAGCCACCAGACAAAGACAAGTTGAACAAGTGGGAAGGCAGCTTGCAGCGCCGAAGGCAAGCGCCAAGATACGCTACCTGTGTAATCCTGCGTACCAAACGTGGTCCAAGACGCCAGAATGGCACCGAGATAGTACAAGGTCCAAAAGGCCGAGGTATACTTACCGCGATGAGTAGGGAAGGCGAGCTCTGCAATCAACATAGGACTAGGCTGTACAAGAAACATGCCACCGAAGCCTACAATGACCCTAGAGACAACAAACATGGCGTAGTTCACAGCTGCAGTCTGGATTATGGTTGCCACAAAAATGATGACAATGCCAGTGATCATGATTGGCTTGCGACCGAACCGGTCAGAGAGGGTACCCAGGAAGGGTAGAGCAATAACACAGCCAATAGATTGGGCCGCGTTGACGAGACCCAGGACGGCACCCTGGGGATTGTGAAAGTAGTCTTTCCATCGAGAAAGGGACTGAAGGCCATTCATAAGCGAGCCTAAAAAGACGCCCATGTGTAAGCACAAGACGATTGAAGAATATTAACGTGGTCTGGAAATGATGTACACCTACCATCATATCCTGACACTGAACTGGACAAGAGGGGGATCAGAAGAAGCAGGTTGAGTTGCATCAGATGTGGTTGCTGGAACCAGTGCTTGTTGGTCTGAGGAAGCACATGGGCCAGTGCCTCACCCACAATTTTTGCATCTTGACTAATTTGAGTTGGACCAGGCATGATGATGCTGGAGCAGGATAAGCATAAGGATGCAGGCGAAAGAGGTAGATATCAGAGAAGAAATAATCGCATTAAGAGGAGAGAGAAAAATAGGTTATTTTTGGAACGAAATAGGAATAAGAGGAAAATGGAATTACTATGCGATTGACAGGCTCCCAAAATGATCAATCCGAAGGGGACAGTGGCAGCCGCGGAAGACTCTGCTCGCAAGGTTCACTATGAAGATGAAGATGAGGTGGCTGGCGAAGTGTTTATATGTACTTCCTGTTTGGCAGCACCCATTTCGCGTTATGTGGAGAGGATGCCTACCAGTACAACCTGCGTATATTGCACTTTGGAACGCTGAAAGTTTTATGAACTAGGACATGTGAACCTGGAGTAGTATTCACAACACAGGGAATTCTGGGGAGACCTGGGGTATGGAGAAGAGTGGAGAAGGTAGGTGGTATATGAACGGGGTGGATACGCCGCATGAAGTGGGGGTAGGGGGTGAGTGCGTGCGAGTTCTGTGGGAGCGGAATTTGGTAGCCTGAAGGAAGGGGGTCAGATCAGCTAGATTGAAGAAAGATCCAATGATTACTTCAAGAACTGCAGATAATCTGAACAAAGAATCAGACGAGAAAATTCATGACAGTGGGCCGTGCTGTTTACACTTAATAAATATCACAGACTTCGCGCTAAACTACGTATTTATTTATTACATAATCTCGCACTCATTGTACATATTCATGACACTTTCTACCTCGCCGTGTATCCGCCGTCTACTACAAAGTCCGCCCCGGTTGTATATGAGCTAGCATCGCTAGCCAGATATAGATATATGCCTTTCAGTTCCCTGGGGTCGGCATCCCGCTGTAGTGGTGTGAGGCCATACCATGCTTCCTTCATCTCAAAGGGACAGTCTCCTGAAATGGCCGTATCGATGTATCCTGGGCTGACCGAATTGATGCGGCCGCCCCATTTCGCCCATTCCACCGCCAAGCTCTTGGCTAGATGAATGCATCCGGCTTTGCATGCGTTATAGCAACTCTGTTCCTGTGGCACGTTGGCAGCATGGCCGCTCATGCTGGCGGTAATGATGGCCACACCTCGTTTCTGCTTCTGGAACACGAGTCCGGCTGCTCGAACGGAATAATAGGCGCCATCAAAATCGACAGCCCGTACGGTATCCCATTCCTCAATGGTTCCATCTAGACCGCCGCTCTTGCTGGGGATTCCCGCATTGGCAATAATGACGTCAAGACGGCCAAAGTCCTCCAGAGCATGTGCAACGGCAGCCTCTACCTCGTTATAGTAGCGGACATCTACCTTGTACGTCTTGACCTTGACACCAAAGTCAGCTGCAATTTTAGCGGCCAGCTCTTCTGCCTTCGTAGAAGTGTGGCTCCAGAGTGCCAGCTGCAAAGTGAGAGAACGTGGTCAGAAAAGTAAACACCACTGACGAATACGGTACACATAACGAAATAGCCACCGTGTACTCACATTGGCACCCGCTTCAGCTAGACCACGAGCTACCTCATACCCAATGCCGCCCGAGCCGCCCGTGATAATGACTGTGCGGCCATCTAGACGTAGAGACTTGAAAACGCTGTCCTCGACAGGCGGGTTCGGTTTGCGTATGGATACCTGGGCAGACATAGTGAAGGCTGGAATGGCTTGTGGTAGGTAGTTGTAGTGGGAAGTAAGAAATGGTGATGGCAATAATCAGGTGATATTTCAAGTAAGTGCACTTTCAGAGGATACGGCCTGCAATGCCCATAAGTAAGGCGATGCGTACAGGACGGATGTGCGTGATATACAAGCTGCGCGATAGTGGTCCCTGCCACCTGTACCTAGGAGAGAGGGTGACAGCAGGCCGTACGCGTCTGTGCTCTAAATTATCACTATGGAATTCTATCCTGATTCCTCCACACTATCAATTAGTACATCATAGCGCCCGTGGCTATGCGTCCGGACATACTCTCCGTTGACCATGTCATTTCCCTCTGCCCGTCGCACAGCGGATGCCATGTCCGGTTCAATACCAGCATGAACATGTCTCTTTGCCACGCGATCACGCGCCAACTTCGCATCCACATTTACTAGCCAACGGTCGTCAACAAGCTCCGAAATCTCGTCCCACGGAGTCTCGTCACTTAGCAGGTAGTTGCCCTCGATGATGACCACTGCCGTGTCTGCTGAAATAGTCAGGCCTCCAGCCACAGGGTCCTTGACGGCGTGGTCAAATGTTGGCGCCTTAACATCTTGCCTGCCTGCGCATTCCTTCAATTCACGCACAAGTGCAACTATGGCAGCTGCGTCAAACGTCCACGGCGCACCGCGACGCTGAAAGGCCTCCACAGAGTTAGGCATGGTGCGGAGGGTGGCTTGCGAATAGTGGAACCCATCGGCAGGGACGGCCAAGATAGAGGGGTGGCCATCTTTGATGGAAGAGATGCGCAGGACGACTTCCTGGGCAATCGTAGTCTTGCCCGATCCCGGCGGACCGGCTATGGCGATGAGTAGTCTTTGCTGACCTCGCGCCTGGACTTCGGTCCATTTACCCAACACGCGCGTGACTAGATGGTTGTAAGTTGCGTCCATGTTGGGGAAAAAATGTAGTGTGAAAATGTATGTCAGTGCTCTTCTGCATTGAGGTGAAGTGCACAAGCACTCGTAATTCGCCGACTTCCCCCCGCTGCACCCCTTTCTTTTCATGTCTTCTGACAAGGGCCACTGTCACCCTCCTAACGCCGCTGTATGATGTGGCGTCGGACGCCATCACCCCGCCATAATTATTATCTCCTACCTGACATAATAGATCCAGCAGGTGGTTCATGGTTCATCGCTCTCCCTTAAGATGATCACTTCCCTTCTTTTGTCTTTCTAATATGGTCCCTGTACATTATAGCGTGACATCAAGGTTCACAAGTATTACTATTTTACTGTACTTGCGCTCGTAATAATGGCCGAAAATGTAAGTGAAGATGCCCTCTTCCAGTCAGCATTCCCACTATGTTCGATTTTAAAAACCCTTTTCTCTGGCCGTTCCCTCTTACTGACTTGGTAAGAATCGTGCTTTCGTCTTGCAATCTATCAAAAACGTCTCGTTTGAAGACCGCTCTGTTCCAAAACTCCGTGACGAACATGACGTCCGCGTATACATTCAGCAGACCGGCATCTGTGGCAGCGATGTCCACTATTGGCAACGAGGTCGCATTGGCGACTTCATTTTGGAAAGCCCCATCGTCCTCGGCCATGAGAGCGCGGGCACTATCGTCGAGGTAGGCGCGGCCGTCAAAAATGTCAAGGTGGGCGATCGTGTTGCCATTGAGCCTGGTGTTCCCTGTCGTCGATGTGACCACTGCCGCTCTGGTGCCTACAACCTATGCGCAGACACCATATTCGCCGCCACACCCCCCTGGGACGGCACCCTTCAAAAATATTACATTGTCGCTTCCGACTACGTCTACCCAATTCCTGACCACATGAGCGCTGAAGACGGCGCACTTGTTGAGCCCGTCTCTGTGGCTGTGCAGATTGCCAAGGTCGCCGACATACGCGCCGGCCAGAACGTGCTGGTCTTTGGCTGTGGCCCCATTGGTGTCCTCTGCCAGGCTGTCGCCAAGGCCTACGGCGCACGCAAAGTTATCGGCGTGGACATTTCCGAGTCACGTGCCGCTTTTGCTCGAGAGTTTGCCGCCGATGGTGTCTTCGTTACCGGCAAGAAACCAGCCGTTCCGGGCAGGGACCCAGTCGATGAAGCACGCACGGTGGGTGAGGATATTTTGGCCGAATTCGGACTTGGGGAGGGCGCTGATGTGGTTCTTGAATGCACAGGGGCTGAGCCCTGCATTCAGGCCGGAATCTTCGCTGCTAAGAAAGGAGGCACCTTTGTCCAGGCCGGCATGGGAAAGGAAAACGTCATGTTCCCGATCACCACTGCGTGTATCCGGGCGCTGACCATAAAAGGCTCGATTCGATACACAACGGGTGTTTACCCTCAGGCGGTGGATTTAGTGGCTTCAGGAAAAGTGAAGCCATCGAAGCTTATCACGCACCGCTTTCCATTTGAGAAGGCGGAAGAGGCCTTCGAGCTGGTACGTCGCGCACAAGAGAACACCCTTAAAGTGGTGATTGCTGGCGTTCCAGAAAATTGATTACGGCAATATTAATTAGTATTAAGTACATCGTAGTTGATTAGATAGATAAAATGTAATATAAAAAAATATGAACGATATTTTCGATGTGTTCACAGATTACAACAAGAGTCATTTAGAGTACGCGTGAGCACGAGTACGTACTCGTATTGTCCATCAACCGGCTAGAAGTATTAGTAAGACGTCTTAATCACTTATTAAGTCACCGGGGCCTTGTACGTCCGTAGGTGGTGTCCTACGGTAGGTGCACTGGTCCAGTGGTGATACTTCGGTTGGTTGTTGTCTAAGTCTAAGCCTACGTCTATGGGAGTGTCTAATTAAGTAGACGCAGGGACTTCTGTGCGGTGGAGCCTCATTTAAGCCTTCATGGACCTATAGGGGGCCCTGCCGGTCACACTATGTATCACGTGTCTTCCCCTTCTCTACTCGTATACCGACTCATACTCGTACGTACTCGTACGTACGTATAATAAATAATACTGTGTACTGCGTATTCGTACGTACTAGTGCATATTATTAGAGGATATTATGCGCTTTACTATGTACGGTAATTCCGTATTATTTTGCTAAATTTACGGGAAGCCTCATCGTTTTCCATAGGCCATTTACGGAATAGTATAGGGGGACTGTCACCCTGACTCTGTGGAGTAACCCTTGCATATGATCCGTGGTCCTCCTTCCAATGGAGAATATTCTTTGTATAATTCGAGTTAAAGTACCATCTTCCTCGCTCTGTTAGGGACGTGTCATGCTTAGATAATTAAACATTTTTCCAGGCCATTCTCCTATTTGACGTGCTTGTCTCTTAATCATCACTAAATCATCAAAGGACAAGGACTTCTTTGCAGGCCCAGAGTTCATCAAATCGATCCAAGAAAAGAAACGCAACAGGAAGGACAAGGACTGGACAAACGGACAACTGCAACTATGGTCCTTCCACCCCACCCCAATCCTGATGCCACAGTGCTATCTCACTTTTCCCTTGATGGCAAAAAGGCCCTTGTTACTGGTGGCTCTCGTGGAATCGGCCACGAGGTTGTCAAAGCCCTTCTTGAGGCAGGTGCTGACGTCGCTTTTACATATACCTCATCTAAGGCCGATGCCGTTGTCGCTGATGTGACCGATCTCGAACTTGCCTATCCCGGACGGACTGTCAAGGCTTACAAGTGCGACGTTTCGCTCCGTGATAATGTGATCAACACTGTCCAACAGGCGGCTAAAGATATTGGCAATGGCTACCTCGATATAGTCGTTGCTAATGCAGGAATTGCGGACCATATCCACGCCGAAGATTACCCGGAAGATAAATGGCGCCAGCTTATGGATGTTAACTTCAATGGTGCCTTCTGGACGGCCCAGGCTGCTGCTAATATGATGAAAAACAGTGGCAAGACGCGTGGCAGCATCATCTTTACGGCGAGTGTGAGTGGCATTCTAGTCAACGTGCCGCAGACACAAGCAGCGTACAATGCTAGTAAGGCCGGCGTCATTCATCTGGCCAAGAGCCTTGCGGTAGAGTGGGTGGACTTTGCACGGGTAAATTGCATCTCTCCAGGGTTCATAGCTACCGAGATGCTCGATGTGCACCCAAAGGAATGGCGAGACAAGTGGTTTAGTCTCATACCCGCAGCACGCCTGTGCGTGACAGCCGAATTGAAGGGTTCATATGTCTACCTGGCTAGCGACGCTAGCAGCTATATGACAGGTATGTTTTATTTCTTCTTGCACATGGCCACTGACTTCTTGCTCACACGTTGTAGGTGCCAATCTTGTATTTGACGGAGGATATACCCTGCCGTGACAACGGAGATAAGGTAAGGATAGTAAGATGAAATACATGAAAAGAAACGAAAAAGAAACCAGTTACAGATTCGTATTCAAGTAATTCTATATACTGTATACTTTTGTCCTGGACTGGACTACTGAGTGTCCACAAAGACAAGACCCTTTTCCCATCTCTAGCTTTGATTCTCTTCGACCGTGTCAATGTACGAGCCCAGGAGGGCACCACGATCGCCAGCGACGCCCGTCTCAGTCACTAGCGACCGCAGTGCCTTTTCCTCGGCCCCCGTAAGTGGCTCTTGCGATGCTGGCGCAAAGTTTTGCTCTAGATACTTTAACGTCTTAGTGCCCGGAAGCACAAATATGTTGTCACCCTGTGCTAGAAGCCACGCCAGTGCAAGTTGGCCGGCCGTGCTACCATTAAATCCGGGGCGGGAGGCGGCCATATCAGCGATGCGCTTTACCAGCTCTGTATTCTTGTCGAAGTTGTCACCCTGAAACCGAGGCACCATGCCGCGGTAATCTCCAGTAGCTTGGTCGGTGAGAGGTTTGCATGCACCAGTGAGGAGGCCACGGGCAAAGGGAGAATAGGCAAAGATGGCTACACCCAGCTCATCACATGTCTTTTTGAGAAACCCGCTAGTAATATCCTCGATCTCAAGGCTCCAAGGGTTGTATTCGATCTGAACGGCTGCGATGGGATGAATGGCATGTGCACGACGCAGGGTGCGGGCTGAGACCTCCGATAGGCCGATATTCCTAATTTTACCCTCCTCTACTAGTGTCTTCATGGTCCGCATAGTAACCTCGATGGGTATCTCCGTGTTAGGTCTATGGATGTAGTATAGGTCGACATAGTCTTGACCGAGACGGGACAAGCTTTGCTCGATACTCTGACGGCAATGCTCAGGCGATGAGTCTATGGCTAATGTGCCATCCTCTTTGACGACGATGCAGAACTTAGTTGCAAGAAATATGTCCTTGCGGCGCTCAGGATGTAACTTGAACCACATGCCGATGACAACCTCACTGTCGCCGTAGCAGTCTGCCGTATCCCAGCTCCGACAACCCATCTCCCAGGCATGGTCGAGCAATTGGAGACGTTCCTGATTCGAGCTATGAGCAAAGCTATGAGTATAATATGCCAAGCCAGTCTTGGGATTCCGTCATTACATACGCAGCTGGTCCGTATCCAACGCTCATGCCCATTAAGCCAAGGCCAATGGCAGGGATGGATGGGCCGTTCTTGCCGACCTGGCGGTAGAGAATGGTCGTGGAAGACATTTTAGAGTCAAGAAGGAGTTGTTTAGTGTGATAATATGCTTATTTAACCATTATGTTTTCTTTCTAGTCGACGCCGTCGTGATATATATATATATATATATACAAGTGACGTGCGGACATAACCTTGAAGCCGTCGGAACCCAACTCCGGAGCCGGGGTTGCGGCTTAGTGGCCCGCACTTTACGGGATATCGCTCGTTGTGTTTACTGTGTATTGGTTAAAACGAAAGTAGTGCAGATAAAAAGAGGAGACAACTTACACTCAGCCATCAGCATCATTCCAAGTTCATCCGACTCGGCTAGCCACGACTCGCTACGCACATCAAGCGCGTCGAGCGCCTCGATGTGAAAGAACTCGACAGTGCGGTACGGTCCGCCTTGGTCAGGACCCCAGCGACGTAACCAGTCCACATAGAGTCGTTGCCAGCGTGTTTCATCGATTGCGTGCCATAAGTAGCCTGGGCTAGGTGATGGCAGCGGGGCCAGCTCGAAGCAGGTTAGCATGGGATAGCTGTGCTGGATGGACCAGGCCCAGTCAATGTGGTACAGGGCAAAGACGGTGCGGCGTTTGGCCTCGTAGAGTACCCATTCCTTCCAAGTGGGCGGCTGCGGAGGCACAAAAATGTTGTCACTCGTCGAGACGTCTACCCTTTGCATCTCGTGTTCATGCATTAGCCCAGTAGCAGTCAGGCGCTCCTTGAGGTCCCAGGAATCCGTAATGAGGCGTGCACTGTCCTGGGCAGAGAGGGGTGGCACCGCAGTATCGTCCAGACCGAAGAGAAGAATGATGAGAAGCATCGTTAAAGACTGTGCCGCTGCGAGGAGAAACCATACATTGTCGTTATCAGAATCCGTGTAATGGTCTTTATTCCCGTATTCTCTGAGCAACCGATGCACCTCATTAAGGACAGTACTCTGCACTAGACTAGCACTGCCCGGTGCGTGGTCGACCCACATCTTGACCAGAGTTATGCCGTTTGCGAGCGGCGGAGGGATCTTTGAGATGCCGCTGGACTGAGTCTGGGACTGGATCAATTGCAGGGGATGAATCATACAAGGGAGCATATGTTCAGCGGGGAACGAAGGCGACACCGTGGTCGCATATTGAGACAGCGCACGTGGCCACGACTTGAGGACGCGAATGATGAATCGCATGGCGTGCCGCGTTGTCGCGCTTACAGGCGACCGTGGCAGGCCGCTCTCCGACTCGAGCATGCGGCGCCGGCGTCCTTCGTCAATGTGTAATAGCCCCGACTGTATGTCCTTTGGCCACGCGCTGTCACCGACGAAAGGAGGCTCGGATGGCGTGGTAAACGTATCTGTGTGTCTACCGGTGACGGAGCTGCTCGTTGTCGAAGGCATGATATGGATCAGATGCTCTAGAGAGTCTGTGTGCCGGGGTTCCAGCTGTGCGGAGTTTATTCTGTGCTCCAACCGCGGAATGACCTCCTGCAGCACACTTCTTTCCTCGGTTACTGTTGGCAGTGATGCACCAGAAAAGTGGCAGGACAGGGACCGCAGGCGGCAGCGACTGCATGTTGGGCGAGATAGGTCACAGCGTGCTTTAGCGGCTGAGCATGCTTCGCAAGCCTTGCGGCGCAACAACGGAGAGTCTTGCTCAAGGCAGCGCTTGGTGTGGCGCACTAGAGACGATTCTGATTGTTAGTTAAGAGCTTATAGAATAGTCATTTAGAGATATGGAATAGGCATACTATGTGCAAAAGCTCTGCCACATCGTACGCATGTAGCTACGTACGATGTCTCTTCCCGTGTCTCCATACTGTGTGCGGTGTGTGTTGTTCCAGAGAGAAGAGAGTGGCGGCGACGAATTTTAGCGCTACCACCGCAACTCCGGCATGTTTCAATTAGTCATAACTCGGCATTAAGAAAGGGAGCTTCGGAGTACAAAATATCATGGTAAATTCCGAGATGCTCCCTTGTATTGGTTCATTAGCTGTGCTGTTACTGAGTGTAGGGCACGTACCATGACTTACGTCATAGTACTCGTGCCTGCAATAAGGGGCAAATTGGGTCGAGGCTTTGCCTCGTCACCCTCTACTTTAAAAGGTATAAGTAGACAAGACGTCGCCACTAGACAGATACATAGCAAGGAATTAAGAATACAGAATCGGCCATGCAAGTTTTACGTGCGACGCCCACAGGTGCGTCCCTCTCGTCCCTGCCTGCTAGCAAGCCGCTCATAGAGCATGACGTAGGAGGAGGGACCATTGACTGATCAGTCAATGGTCCCTCCCTATGCTATTCTACGTACTATGACAGTTGTTAGTAGTGTAGGGGGTTTTATGTGCAGTAGGTAGTGCCGCTCTCATTACTTTTGAATGTAACTTATAGACTGAGTAAAGCTTTATTTGCAGATTTGTATGTTTCTAATGTTACTCTAGTACGAGGTTTACAGTGCATATTTGAAGTCTAGCGCTCTATCACCTTGCTTGCCATTGTCTCTGATACCTTGCGCAAGGAGCATTTCTTTCCTAGCATTCCTCCCCCTCAACAAAAGATAGATAGCACCGATTCCAAACATTGCAAGAGTTTCCATACCTAGCGACACAGAGTTACCCATAATGTATCTTGGTCCATCACTGGAGGGGTAGATTTGGGAGGAGATAAGGCCCGAAATATTGGCAAGCGATGCAAAGAGGGGGATTCCAACGGATCGCTTATAATCTGGCTTAAGATTATTCGATACCCAAGTTAGAAGTAGAGCATTGTATGGGTAAATACCTAGTGAAACAGTTAATCGACATGGCGAAGACCGATTTTCGGTCGAGAGATACTTACCAGCCGCACACAAAAACATCCCAAAATAGCCTGCACCGTTGTTGGGCGTTGCAATGACGATGACATAACCAACCAGGACTGGCATTGGCACAAAGAAGGCACAGATTGCTCGGCGATTAAGCTTATCTGAAATAAAAGAAGCGAAGAGAAGGGTAATACCTGCTAGTAAGTATACCGGAATAGTAAGATAATTGGCCTGTACTGATGAAAATCTGGGCAGTATGTAAGCAAAGATCATTGTAGTATGATGTTGTAAGTAATCACTTACCCAAGACCACGGATGATCGTCGGAAGAAAAGTGCCGAAACCAAATAGGGGTATCGAGGAACAAAACAAACAAAAGGCAGCCATATAGACAAATGGGTCAAGCAATGCCATTTTAGCGTAGGACCAAGAGAACTTGTCATCACCTTTGTAGATAGCATCGCGCCGCTTTCGAGCCAACATCAGGTTTTTTTCTTCTAGAGATAAAAACCAAGCATCCTCTGCCGTTGATGGTAGTGTTATCCAGGCCAGACAACCAATCACGATGGAAATGACCCCTTCGATTATGAACAGCCACCGCCAAGCAGCAAGACCGCGGCGTTCTCCCATTGTCTGAATGCCGTAAGCGATCAATCCACCAAATGCGCCACTCAAGGCCGAAGCGCCATAGAGAGAAGCCACACGTTTTGACTGTGATTGCCGTGAATACACCATAGAGATGAAGAAAGTCAGGCATGGAAAAAGTCCTGCTTCCCAGGCACCAAGGAGTAAGCGTGCAGCGATCGCCTGATGGTAATTTTTTATGAACCCAGTGCCAAGGGTGGTCAAACTCCAAAGGACCATAGCAACGGCAAGGACTTTGTTTGCACCAAATTTCTTGACTGCCATAACCCATGGGACTTCGAATACTATGTACGTGACATAGAACAGGGTGGATATGTTGTTGAATTCTGTCCCTTTCAGTCCGATTCCCTCCTCAAATCCAAAAACACGGGCGTTGCCTAAGGTAATTTGATTCAGCAAGACGCTGAAAATATTCTCGTGATAAATTGTACTCACCAATATTGGATCGATCAAGATATGCAAGGATAATAAGAATTGCCATCTGAGGTAAGACATATTTGTCAAATTTAGCCACAGTCTTTCGTTCCAGCACAGGATCAATGTAAATTTCGTCAGCTCCTGCTGTCAGTGATGCACTTCCAGAGCTTTCTTCTTGGGGTTGAGTCTGTGACTCGTCATGTTTAAATTCATTGATTTCCATCTCGCCGCGATCAAGATGCTGTGGTTTTCTAGATTGACTCGATGCAAAGAACTACACGGCTGAAGAGGACAGTTAAGTCAGTGGTATACCAGCATGTGATTCTTATACCACCGGTTAGTAGCTTAATTATGATGAGGAGCCTCTAGCGTTCTCTAGCTATCCAAAAAACCCTGTCAACATCCATCTCTATCTACCATCGATCACCATAGAGTATGTGTGCACCATAAAGTATATGTGCCGTAATACAAGATATTGCCATTTGGTTTTCTATAGATAAGCGCTCCCAAAGGGTGGAGTATCATGAGCAAAACCCCTGTCGCCCATATACGATTGCGATGCTCTATCAGCAATGCATATCCCCTTAACCTATCCGTGCACTACAAAGTAGGTTGGCTTATCAGAACACTCATCCAGGAGCAACTATTATCACGGCAGCACTTATCCGCCATCAATAGTTTGGTCCCCTAGTTAGCTTTTGACCAATGTCCATTGCGAGATCGGATCAGCTTAGCCTCTTCGAAACGAGACAATAGATAACCGTATCCAGATGTTCGATCCGCTTTTGAGATATTAAGACACTGTTTAAGAAACTTGGACTCTAAAATAAACTCAGGCGAGTAAATTTCAAGCTACTGAGAGGTACTGGCAATAAGTCTTCCACGCCGCCAAGATGCCTACAAAATTCAAAGTCAATTCCACCTGGAAGGAGCGTAGCGATGCTAAGAAAGCATCAGTGCTCTGCGAGGTTCCTGCCCATTATATTCATTCGGAGCTGGAATTCTCAACAACTGACACTGCCTCTGTTTTTGATATTCCAGAAAAATTCCTCTCGGGAGAGGAACTTTCAATAACTTCGCTTAATGCCGAGGACATTGTGAAATCTATTTCCAATGGAAAGTTGTCAGCGGTTCAAGTTTTGAATGCGTTTACACACCGAGCCGCAATTGCTCACAAGTTGCTCAATTGCTGCCTTGAGTTTCGATACCGGAGAGCTCGAGAGGAAGCCGAGAAACTGGATTCTATTTATCAAAAGACTGGTAAAACCGTGGGCCCTCTCCATGGTTTACCAATATCCGTTAAGGACCAGTGTCGTATCATTGGTACTGAAACAACATGCGGGTTTATTGAAGGTATTGGAGTTGTTGATGAGGACGACTGTACTCTCGTTCAAATACTTAAGCAGGCCGGGGCAGTTATCTTTGTAAAGACCAATCTTAGTTTTGGATGTATGTGGGGAGAAACCATCAACAAGTAAGTATATGTTATTCTTTCACATTTTTATCTAGGCATATACTAATGAATTTAGCATTATTGGCCGTACGAGCAATCCCTTCAATCGTGCTTTTTCATGCGGTGGCTCTAGTGGCGGAGAAGGTGCCTTGCTTGGATTTTACGGAAGTCCAATGGGTGTCGGGTCTGACTTAGGAGGATCGATTCGCAGGTAAGTAAGAGGCGGCCCAGAGATTATACACAGGGCACCTATCGTCTCTAACACGATTAGTCCTTCGGCTTACCAAGGACTTTGGGGTCTTCGGCCGTCGTCAGGTCGCATTCCTTATCATCGCATGTTGAACAGCATGGAAGGCAACGAGATTGTCGAATCAGTCGTTGGACCCATGGCACACACTCCAAACTCTCTAGAGCTTTTTGTGCAGACTGTTGTCAATTCTAAGCCATGGCTGAATGATCCAAAGTGCCACCCTATCTCATGGAGACGAGAGGTATCAGAGAGGATCCTTAACGGACAAAAACTACGCATTGGAATTCAGGATTGGGATGGATGCGTGCTTCCCCAACCACCAATACGAAGGGCAATAAGAGAACTAGAACAGAAATTGAATGCTGCTGGACATGATTTAGTCCCATGGAGACTTGATCAGACTAAAGCATTAGAAATCTTAGTATGTTGCTCGTTATGTTTCTGACAGTCTCGCAGAGCTGACAAATCACCCCAGACAAAAGCCATGACGTGTGACGGGAGAGGAGATCATGACCGAACCATAGCACGCTCGGGTGAACCAGATATGAATCTTTTCTTCCGCTCGTCACAAGGACCTGATACCGTTCTTGACACGTGGGATCATGCTATGAAAAGGCATAACTTCCAAGCTGATGTTATTAAACAATGGAATGCTACAGCTCTAGGAAACTTACCACCAATTGATGTTTACCTTACACCAGTCAATCCGTCAGTTTGTCCAAAACATGGCGATTATGAGCGTGTTCGATATCTCGGCTATACGGGCACGGTTAATGTACTTGACTTTACCGCTTGCACAATCCCTGTGACATTTGTAAATGACACGCTTGATTTGGCGGATAGCGATGATGGTGCATCGGATGCAAGCGGCAATATCTTGCCCTCTCCGACTTCAGATCTTGATCGAACTATTAGAAAAAGATACAATCCGTCGATCTATAAAGGACTTCCTGTAACAGTACAGATAGTTGGACGGCGATTAGAGGAAGAGAAGGTCTTAGCTATTGCACAAGTGTTAAGTAGACTATTAAGATAGATAGTATGTAGAAATAAATACTTGAAACTAACTAACATACGAGTGGTTTTCGAAACAGCCACCAAGACAAAACTAATAATAGTACTGGCCACATGGCACTATCGAGGTAATATAAAAGATCCACAGAAAAGGTGGTTGTCTTGTATTACGTTTGATACCCCAAGATATATAAAAATGTACTAACCTATCTACCAAAAAGCCGTTATTGGCTGACTAGATACTGACTGTATTAGAAAATGTAATATTGTGACAGAAGAAGGGAGAAAGGCGGCCACTCATATAATCTCCAACCAAGGTCAATCAATACTGCGAATAGAATAATAGCTAAAGCCTACGTAGTATTATTTCAAGAGTCCTGTTTCAATAGACTAAATAGATGGGATAGATAACATGTCTCCATCTTCTGTTTGGCATATTATATGGTTTTCCTTTGGCATAGTGAGTGCATGTATTTACTATAACATATGGAGTACTGCATGTACCCATTAAATTGGTGCCTGTGATGAGCTCAACTATTACACCAACTGGGAATAGGGGCTAAAGGATTTATTGAAAGCTATAAGGAGAAGAGGAGGGAATTCAAAGTAGGGGAACGGACTACGGAGTGCTATTTTAGTATTCCTTTAAGAGAGGGTTATGCCCTACGTTGCTAGTTGTATGAATACGAGCCGGAGCCGCAAAGTGTGCGTCGTGTAGATGTACGGGGGCGCCATGGTCACGTGATATTATGGTTCAGGCAAAGCTTGAACCCTTGACAGTGCCCAAGGCTTGGGCATGAAGTAGGTAGGCAAGTGAAGGAGGGCATAGATATCTAGTATGTCTATAGATGGGAGGACGGCGAAGGCAGGACTCCTATAAGATCTTCATGTGGGCAAAGGTGCCCTACTACGTGACCCTTTGCATGGGTCCTGACAAGATGCAAATGATCAAGGACCTGCTTCGCCGCCCTCTACTTCTATAATGGTAGGATATATATAGGAAGGAAGAGGTATAGGATGGTTTTTGGACAGGGAATGGAAACCAGACAGATGAATTTATAACAACACCTAGACCGCCAAACAAGCAGGCCTCTATTAATGCCTATAAGCTGACTCTAGAAGAAAGCGTAGTAGAGGAGTTATTGCCGGATTGGGCAATACCTTGTGTTATATTATTTTTATATAATTGTGTTTCTTGTTAGTGGTTGGGTAGGTATTTATGTAAGGGTGGTAGTTGTCATCCCGCGAATCTGAGCCGGGTCCGGTTAGTCACTTGTCTACTTAATGTAAGGTTTGGCAAAGCCTAATACTATGACATTTACTAGACGAAGTTGCGTAAATAGAACATTGAAATTAATAATGGAAAATGATACTAAAATGAAAAAAAAAAGAGATACAAATAAGAGATACATATAAATACACGGCGGAATACCATTTTAACCCGCTTCCTCTGAGGCCTACTACGAGGCTGCAACTAGTACTCAGTTCTCCTCCATGACCTCGACAACTTTGGCTAACTCTATACCGAAGCGAGCTATAAAACTGTCTACAAAGCCCGGACCACGGCCATAGAGGACGTCTTCATCACCACTTACATCCACGCCGATGCTGCCATTTTGGCGAACCAAGATATTAAAGTACAGTTGATGGTTGTTCAGGGCTGACCTATCCAGACTATCAATAGTAGAATAGGCCGTCAACAGTGGGGTGGTCTTGGTGAAGTACTCGGAAGCGAGCGGCTCACCCAGTAGATGGCGCTGAATCACGCCCTGTACTTTCTGATCCGTAGAAGTGCCTGCTCGCTCAGTGTTTTCGGTGCCCCCCCCAGCGAACAGGATATTGATATATGTATTGTAACGAGGTGAAAGCTCATGTAAATTGTCGGCCTGCGCAAACTTGGTAAGATGAGCGAGATGCTCGCGAACTGCGCCGAGGACTGAAGACCGGGTTAGATCGACGCTCACGGGCACCACAGCCATGGTCGGAATCGCGAAGCCTGTTAGATCTAGCGTCTGCTGATCATCTGCCGAAGAGAGCGAGCGGGACGAATAATTTAGGCCAAATGTTGGATTCGTGGTACCTGTTAGCCATCCTAGAGCGCGGGCGTAAGCAGTGATTATGGCTAGGGATGTCCGAGACTTGATGCGTGGGCTTGTTGTGGAGGCGGTAGTGCTAAGACTCGCCCCAGGATAGACGACGTCTTCGAAATGAACCTTGAAGTGTGGCCCTAGCGGTGCGGTGGCAATACTAGCGGATAGATTCTGGGAGACGATGGTTTCTTCGGCAGAAGTCAGATGTTGCGTCCAATATGCCTTCTCAGCGGCGGGTTCCCGGAACTTCAACATCTCCTGGATGGCAGACCGGACGGTTGGACGCGTTGGAACGGGATTTGCGGCATAGAGACTGGACAGGTCACCGAGGATCGATTTGATGCTCCATGCGTCGTACAGAGCATGATGCAACCGAAGAACAATGGCAGTCTGTCCGTCTGCCGCTTCTAGGAACGAAAAGTGGGAGGGTGGCTCGCGGAGATCCGATGGAAGGCTGTTTCGTTCACGCACATGGTCTTGGATGAGCTCTCGGATTGAGACCGTTTTGTCTTTGACTGCGGCGAAGCGGGATGTAGGCGTTGCAGCACTTTCGTAGAGGGTGACCTGCACTAAGTCTGAGGAGCCATTGCGACTGAGACATGTAAATGTGGTCTGTAGGATGTCATGTGCGTGGCATAGTGCCTTCCAATAATCCGCTGCCCTGTCCGTGTCGATCGGGGAACCATCTGCGATTCTGTACACCCATGGTGCTTCGAAAAAGCGCTTGCCGCAGTGTAGCCATTTCTGAAGGGTGTCTCGCTGCCCGGAGAGGACAGGCGATACAGATTTGATCTCATCAGGCGTCCGGCCAAGTTTGTCTGCTGCGGACAACTTGAGGAGGACCTCATCTTGATCGACAGCGGATTGCTGTTGCTGCAGCTGCTGTACTGGATCCCCATTTCCTGTTTCCACTAGATCCAACCTTTCAACAATGTTTTCAACGCTCGCACCGCGAATGATCTCAAACACGCTCACATGGACACCAAGCTTCTTCTTAAGCATGTTGGAAAAGCGTATAGCGGAGATAGAGTCCAGGCCAATGTTGACCAACTTGCTTGTGTAGCCAATTTCACCCCGTATCCTAGACCCGACCACGTCTTTAGCCATTTGCAGAACTGCATCAGCGAGCTCCGTCGACCCACTCCTGCGGATGCCGCTGCCATTTCCGTTACCGTTGCTACTGCTATTGGCATGTTTATTCTTTCCAACCCTCTTATCTGATTTCTCGGCCGCATCCAATGAAACGCCTGAAGCTGGGTCGAGTGCTGGGCAATGTAAACTTTTTGTTGCTACATTGCGCAGAGCCGTAGCAAGCTGCAAGCCAAGACGCTGGGTCACGACCTTACCGACCTTGGTTCGCAGGGCGCCGTGCAGTGTGTTGTCCCGGATGCGGAAGCTAACAATTAGCGGGTAGTCATCGTACAGCGGAGTCTTCTCACCCGTCCCGGTTGTGTTGTTCTGGGGGCTGGGAGAAAATGGCAAAATGAGGTCTGTGGCCGTTCCGCCGGAGCCAACGACACCGTCGAATACAAACAAGCTCTGGAAAAGACCCACAGACGTGTCAACACCATCTGACCGCGACGATCGCCAGGCAGTCTGAACGGATCGTAGCGATGCAAAACCGTTTGGCCCCCGAGCCTGGTCACCGAGAGATTGCAACTGGGACAGAGCCTCGGCTATAGTCCAGGCGGAAGACGAATGCGCCAGTTGGACGCGCAGAGGAATGGTGTTGATTGTGGGACCCATAATGGCCCCGTCGACATCGTCGCCGTTGGCGCTGATGACCTCGCCAAATACGACATCTGCTTGCTTGTAGATGCTCTCGCAAAGGACTTTGGCCCACGCCAGTTGCATGGCTGCCTTCAGCATGACATTGGCTTCGCGGCACCGATTTTGCATAGTGGTTAGCTCCGCTTCGTTCAGGGAGAAGTAGAACGAGGAAGAGGCGTGCAGCGGGGACTCCTGGTTCACCAAGGCGGCGGGAGAGTAATCATAGTCTTGTACCAAATTCGTCCAGAAGGCAACGGCGGGCTCTTGGGCGATGGCTGACTGCTTGGCAAAAGGACGGTACAAATATGGACCCATTCGCTGCTGCTGCCTGTCACCACGACGACCCGCGAGAATGGTGGCATAGTTTTCGCTGAGAAGTCGCCACAGAGTCTTTATGGAGTGAGCATCATACAGTGCATGGTGAATCCGCAGCTGGACTACGCCATGACCCGAGACGTCCCATTGCACAAGATTACTCTGGTTTATGGGCGAAACAATACCGACCCACGGCGCATGGGGGTGGTCCGTGAAGAAGAAGCTGGTTCGCAGGATCTCGCAATCCTGCACGGTATCGTGAACTGCAGCGAAGAAGCGAGCAAAATCCGGTGCATCCAGGCAGCAGGCCTCCTTTGACAGCTGCATTGTGTGTGTGTATTGGTACGCGTGGCTTGCCAGGGCTAAAGATGCGCTTAGCATACCTTCCTGAAGTGGAGTGGCTACGAAGAGCAGTTCGTCGGCCACTTCCCCCAGGATCTGGCCGTACTGCGGCCCTGATACCCGTTGGTGGGTGATGGTCGTCCCGTGACCGATCTGACCTACAGACTTGCACTTGGAGGTGTGGACGAGGACAGCGACGCCCCACAGCGTGCGTGCGCGTATCACGGCATTGGGGCTGACCTTGACACCCTCGACCTTGTTAATAACCTTCACGAACGGTAGGACGTTGATAGAGTCTAACCCTAATCGGTAGAGTGACATGGTCTCGGGATTTGCAGCACGGACAGTAGATTCGTCCAAATGCAGGAGTTGACAAACTATCGAGCACACAGATGCTAAACAGGCTTGAAAGGTTTTGTCGGCGGCTGGGGCAGGCTGGAAGTACTTGGGCGGGCTCTCATGATTCGCTACTTGAGCGCTGGCGCTAAATGCAACGAACTGTCCAACTGTGGCGATGTCATCGGCCGCACTTTCCACGATCGTCTCGAACAAAACGCCCAGATTTGCGAGCTGTGCCTCTTGTAGCACGCCATTAGAGGCAAGCAGCAACTCAATATGGCCATCGTTGTGCAGATCAATATCGATCGTGAGAGCAAGATCCAGCTTCGCTTTTCCCGGAAGCGGCCGCATGATGCCGTCCAGGTCCCCGACATCTTGCCCGTCGACAACATTGATGGTTAGGAGACTATCAAATAGCTTCTCCTCAATTCCTGCCCAGCGTTGTACCTTATCAGTGGCGACAAGGGGCATATTGCCCTGGCAAACTTTGGTATGATTCTGATCAACACGAGCAGCTAAATGCGATAGAGTCTCACCGGCACCCTCCAACGCTAAAGCATGCACGACTGTGTTGAGACAAGGCCCAACAAAGCGATCTACATCTACAGCCACGTGAGCCAGCAGCGGCCTCAGAGACATGGTGAAGCCGTAGATAATTGAGTGATTGCTGCCAGCCACATGGGCGACGCAGAGAGCCATAGCCAGTTGGAAGGCAGTGGAAACGGAGATATATGTCTGACCTGTACCTACAGCGAATTTCTGTAGCTTCTCCTTGAGCTCCGAGGTGCTGAAGGCAAGGCGCCTTGAAACTCGAGCCACGAAAGGCGGGACAGGGGAGCTCGCCACTAATACCTGGTTGAAATTCCGGTCGACGCGGCAGGGCGCAAGTCCGTTCAGATTTTCTTGCCATGCAGCCTTGACAGACTGCATCTGATCGGCCGAGAGATTGCAATGGTTCGAAAGGCTGCGAAGGGTGGCCAGACTTTGGTTGCCACTAGAGAGATATTCTTCGTTACTGACCGTAGAGTGGAGGTAGGCTTGCTCGATCTTCCTTCGCAGCAAGCCAATGGCAACGCCGTCGTAGAGGGCATGGTGGACTGTCAGGGAGACCTGGTCGTCATCAATGCGGAGACGGACTGGTGGCCGAGTGCTCATATGCGAGACTAAAACTGCTGCGTTGTGATCTTCTCCATCAAAAGGTGAAGGCGAGTCGGTAAGAATGACTTGGAAGACCTGGCCATCTTCTTCACGCTGAACAAAGCACGTGCGTAGAATGGCTTCGGAAGAGGCGACCTGCTCTGCAGCTGCCTTCCAACGAGCCACATTCGTGCCGGGCGCAAGCTGGTAGTTGAATAGAGTCACATATGGGACATCACTGCTACCCCGCTCTTCTTCCTCTTCCAATAGCCAGATGAGAGAGAGCGAGACGAGGGACGCCTGAAGAGGCAGGCAAGGCAAAATAGCCGCAATGTTGGCAGGATCAAGATTACCGGCACTCGGGCCGAGGTCTTGGAGAGACAATTCCACAGCCAGGTGGCTGGTTGTGGAATTGTCTGCTATGATCCCGGTCCCTGCAGCATCAAACTTCTGAGCAAGGGAGGCCAAGGTGCATGAAGGCGAGAGCAGGTCGGCGAGAGACACCTTAGCAAAGCCGCGCCGTTTGAGCACATAGAGCAGGTGCACACCTGACAAACTATCAATACCGAGCATGCGGATATGGTTAGATGCGCTTGCCGAGATGTGATTGCCTAGAACCTCCTTGAGAGCAGCAACGACCTCCATTTCAGACTTCGTGAGAGAACTGGAAAGCGCAGACGTAGATGACGGCGGCGAAAAAGCAGAAAGCGGAGAGACATCTTGTGGATTGTCTGCATTCTTTACCAACTCGATAATGCGTTTGGTATCCAGTTTTCCGGATGAAGTCAGATAAGGGATTTTGGACAACCACAGCATCTCGGGCACCATGAAGGAGGGAAGTCCCTGTTGGCAGGCTTGTTCTACGGCAGAAATGATTGACTGGAACGCCTGACTAGGCGGCGGAGACAATAGCTCTGGTTCCGCCTCACGTTCTGCTCTGAGTAGGCTGGTGGCCTTGCGTGCCAGTAGACCGACTAGACGTTGGTTCACGACAACAGCTGCGACGTCAAGTGGGCCTTCGTTGGCGAGAGCTTTCTTGATGTGGGCTTCAACTTCACCAATTTCAAATCGCTGACCGCGTATCTTGGTCTGCTGGTCTCGGCGGCCCAGAAACTCTACAGTTCCGTCGTGCATCATGCGCATGATATCTCCTGTGCGGTAGATGCGTTTTGTCTCATTGCCAAGCAAAGTCGTAGTCTGGAAGCTTCGCGCGTTTTCCTCTGGTCGGTCCAGATAGCCAACAGCAACCTGCGGGCCGGCAATACAAAACTCACCCGGCTGGCCACGGCGGGCAACAACCTGCCGATCCCCGTCGGACGAAGCCAGAAGCATGGCTTCCAGGCCGGGTAAGGGCAGACCCAGATTGCGGGCGTTGGAGTGGTGACCGACCACGTGACTCAGACAGCCCACAGCCGCTTCTGTGGGCCCATAAAAGTTCATTAGTGGTGCGGTGCCTGGATCGCCCGCTTTCAACTGCTCAAACAGCGCGTGCGATGCCTTTTCGCCACCAAATGTCAATACTCTGATAGACGGCACGTCGGCCAGACGAAGACCCAGTTGTAACAGCACTGACGGCACGGTGCCCATGTTGGTGATCTGCAATGCATTGATGACTTGCTGCAGATTTGCAAAGATGCCGTTCCGGTCCTTGCCAATCGCCGAGCGGAAGCCCAGGTACCAGGGAGAAAACATTGTGGTTAGGTGTGTGTCGAAGGCGCGTGAAGCCACGTTGAGGAATTTTCCGACACCGCCAAGCCTAGTCATGTCGGGATTGGCTTCTGTCAAGCGCTGGGTCATGGCAGCGACGAAATGGAGCAGATTCTCGTTAGTGACGCGAACACCCTTTGGATGACCAGTGGAACCAGACGTGTAGAGCAGATAACCTCCGGCAGCGCCCGCAGAGGAAGTAGCTAACAAGGCCGCTGAAGACGGCGCACTGTACCAGGATCGGATGATTTCAAGCTCATCGTTTCCTTCGGGGAGCAGAAACACTGGAGGTTGGCTGTTGCTCCCGTTGGGGTCTAAATTCAGGTCTGTTGCTAAACTTTTTGTGGTGACCACAAGTTTGGCATTGGCATCTTGCACCAGCAGCTGCTTGCGCGCGGCTGGGAGGTCTCCGTCGATGGGCAAGTAGACGAAGCTGCACTTGAAAATGGCGAGGATGGCAGCCAGGGACTTTGCGTCTCGCTCGAGATAGAGTGCGACGACCTCATCCGGGGCTACGGCATAGCGAGACAGTTGAGAGGCAATAGCATGGACGAGGACCTCAAGCTCGCCGTACGTCAGCGTCTTTGTTGTGATGCCGTCACTTGCATACCCATCGTCGTTGTCGTCGTCTAGAAAAATCTCCTCAATGGCAACCCAGTCAGGATGATCAGCTGCCTGTCTAGTCACCAGGTCGGCCGGGTTTATTGCGATCTTGGTGCCAACCAGAGTCATCAGCTCACCGACGATAGAGGTCAGCTCCCTGTCAAGCAAGTTGTTCATCTCGGGCAGGGGTACGTCGTCCGGATGAGCTAGCATGACTCGTGCCTGGCCAAGGATCTGGGCAAGAATGAGCTCCAGCATGGGCTGTGAAATGCGGCGTGCATCACCCGTCAGCTCGATGGTGTGGTTAGCCTCGAAAATGTTCAGTGCCATAGGGTGTTCGACATGCAGGGACAAAGCCTGCCCCACCTCCCCAAACATGCTGTGTCGGGCTGTGCCACTGTTCTCGCTGCTGTCTGACACAGGGTGGTAGACGAAGAGGGCTGGGAATGGTGCGTGCGCATCGCTGCTACCTTCGTTAATAATCCTTTTGATGTCCACAGGGTGCAGGTGGTGGGCCTGTGCGCCTAGAGTCGATGCATCACAAGCCATGTCTCTCCACAATGCCTGTGCACTTGAAGACTGTGTGCGGATGACAACCGGAAGGGTCGCCATAGCTGGGCCTACAACATGAGAGAGATCGGGATGCAGGATGCGTTGTGAGACGGCCTGGCCCAGGACAATGGTCTTGAGCTCGAGAACTGCCGCCAGAACACAGCCAAATGCGGACTGCATAAGACGTGGTAGGTCAGGACGCCCAGCTGACTGTGTTTGCTGCAGCTCCAGGAACTCGTTGGGGATGGAGGTTTTGGCCAGGCGAATGGCGCGTTCTTGCGTTTGGCGAGATTCGGTCAAGTCAGGAAACGGTGCATTTAGAGCCCCATCAACCTCCACCAGACTATGCAGATGCTTGGCCCATGCTGCAGAGGCTTCGTCACGCTGTACAATGGTTGGAAGAAGGCCCAATTCAATGCCCCTGGACAGAGGGAGAGCAGCATCTGAAGCAATGCTGACCTCTGGTTCTCCATAAAGATTGGTTACGACATCTAGCAAAATGGCTGAGGATTCCTCGTCATAGAGAGAATGGTGCATGCTGAGCATTATAGTCTTGGAGGTTGGCGAGAAGGCCACTGCCCAAGGCGGCCGTGCAGATCCTCCCAAGGGCGTCAGATCCATCTGTGTTTTTTGTGCGAGTGCGGCCAGAGCCGGTGAGTCATCCTCACTACCGCCGAGTTCCGTCCACTGTATGCCTGGGCTGTCGAGAACTATTTGGAGAAGTGTCGAGTAGATGCCCTGAGACTGGGCCCATTCCACAGTGGTTGCACTGCTCGATGGAGTGCCGATGACCGACATCTGGGATAGTGAAACAAACACGGTTCGGAGAATGTCGAGTCGATCAGCGGCCGCAGTCCATGCCGCTTTAAGCCGAGCGGTATCAACTTCTTTCATACCACGAAGGTCAAAGAGCCTGTGCGACCAGTAGGCACCTGGCTCAATCATGGTCTCGACGAGCAGCGACTCCTGTACTGGTGTCGCGGGCAGAATGTAGCTTGTATTGTCTGGCCGCGCCGGGCCTTGGATATGCCTCGTCAGCACATCACGAAGAGTGGCCACCCACGAGACGACGGCTACCCCATCCTTGGTGGATTCTTCTTGCATGCCGCCCAACTTTGTCGCTGCAGTGCCCCTATCCTTCATGCTATCATTACTCTTGAGCGACGCCTGAATCACGCTCACCAGATCACCCATAGTTTCACACCGCATCAGATCGAGCACACCAACAGAGCAAGCCATATGGCGACGCAGAGCCCAGGCCAGCTTCGTCACTTGCAGCGAGCTGAAACCGAGTCCTGCCAGACTGTCCTGTGGATGCAGGGTGTGTAGAGACTCTAAGGGCATGGACAAATGGGTGACGATTCCCTCGATCACGAGAAGTTGTTCATCTGACCACTTGATCTCGAAACCGTCTATACCACTCTCAAACGGGCTAGCAGAGCCAGCTTCGGCCTGCAAATCGTGGCGTCCGGCCAGCTCGTTCAGGTCTGCACTTTCGTAGATGGCCTGCAGTGCTTTGCGGTCGACCTTGTTGGAGGCAGTGCGTGGCATCGTAGTCTCGAGAACGGCCACATGTCCTGGAACCATATAAGCTGGCAGCACCTCCCGAGCCTTACGAAAGACCTGCTGGCGGACTTTTCTCGTGGCGACGCCGTCGCTGCTGGTAGAGGTCTGCTTGACCGAGACAAAGCTGACAATCACCCTGTGGTTGGCGTCTCCGCCAGGACGTTGTAGATAGAGTGTTTCCACATGCTCGACTGCCGGGTTGTCATCCTTCACGAGGGCACAGGCAGCGCTGATTTCACTGAGCTCGATGCGAATACCAGTGATCTTGACGAGATCGTCGTTGCGGCCTAGGAACTCGAAGCCGTGGTCATTGAGCCGCACCATGTCTCCAGTTAGGTAGATGCGCTCATCGATACCTGGACCGCCCAGGATGAAAGACTTTGTGGTCTTGGCTTCGTTGTTCAGATAGCCCTTAGCCACCTGGGCGCCGCCCAGAGCCAGCTCGCCGACGCCATATCGCGGCACGAGTTGCCAGTGTTTAATTTCTGCTTCCTCCGTCGCCACCTCGCGCACGACATATGCTGTACACGGCGTCAAAGGGAACCCGACGTTGGCTGCCTTAGCCGGGTCACGGCTCTTGCCATAGAACTGCCGCATGGTCGAGACCACAGCATTCTCGGCTGGGCCATACGTGTTATAGGCCTTGGTGGTGATCTCCGGCGCGGCCCAAGCTTCCGCTACGTCTTCTGTCAATTTCTCGCCGATGAATGTGACGAAGCGTAGCGTCGAGCCTGCAATTTCCTCGACATTGATGCTAGCGCCAAACGATGGCGTCAGATGGGCGTGGGTTGGCTGTGATACGTTCACAAACTCACTAAACGTGCCGAGTACCAGCTCACGCGTGCCACTGATGACGCTGCCAGCCAGGCCCCACGTGTAAAAGAGGTCTTGCACAAACACGTCGAAGCTATAGGCCGACAGCTGCAGTGTTCGTACCTGTCCAACCGATTTGTCGTGCTCGACACGCACCTGCAGGTCACGCATCGCATTGGCTGCGGCATAGTGCTGGATCATTACGCCCTTGGGCTCGCCCGTCGTACCAGACGTCCACAGCAGGTACGCCAGATTCTGACCTGTAATGCCCGTATTGGTTGTCAAGACACTCTGGCGTGGAACCGGACGCACAGAAGTCACATGGTCTTTGTACTGGTCGACAAATATGACACGCACGCCGGCCAGGCTCTCATGCGCGAGGCAGGGTTCCACAACGGTGTAGGATGATGTGGTGGTCAGAAGCACCTTTCCCTGTGTCCGAGCAATCAATGATGTCCGCCTCTGCACTGGCGAGGTCTCGTCAATGGGGGACCAGGCCGAGCCAGCTTTGAGAATGGCCAAAATCGCGACGTACAACTCCACGCTACGGTGCATGCAGATAGGAATCACGTCCGCGTCTTCCAAGCGTAGAATATCGGCAAGGCCGTTGGCCCGCGCGTCAAGCTTGGCATAAGTCAAGTTGACGGGGGCAGCATCCAGCGCCGAATAGAAGCTGAGGGCCAGGCGATCGGGTGTGGCTGCAGCCTGCTCTTCGAACTGGGCGTGGAGAATATCAACACGATCCCTCTTCTGCCCCTCCTGTCCCACGGTTTCGTCTGTTAATGTGGGGATTTTGCCCTCGATAGATAGTAGGGAACGGGGAAGTTGTGCGGGTACACCCTGCGCGAGATCGTTGCCTTTGGAGGCTAGTAGGGCGCCAGTCAAGGCAGCAAACTGTTGAACTATGACACGGGCTGACGTCTCTGACAGTGCGTCGTCACGGTACGTGAGCTTGTAAAGCATGTTGCCCGTCTGGTCACGTGGCAGAACCTCGACAAAGATATCAAAGTCGTAGCGAATCGCGGGAAGCTCAACAGATACCCAGGGCGTCTCCAACACTTCCTCCACGGTATCCATATCGGTTGGGGGTGGCGAATAGGCTTGGAGTGCCAAGACCGTGTTGTATGGCAAGGCATCGAATAAACCAAAAGAAATGTTGCGGTGGCTCTGTGCAAACCGGGAACTGTTCGCCAAGCTATCAAGAAGTTCACGGACCGTCTGGCGCTCTGGCAGTGCCACCCGACAGGGCACCACCGAGAATGTGGGAGAATGCGCTGCCATGTGCTGTCCGGAAAGTACGCTTCCAAAAACAATCTCCTCCGTGTTGGCCTCGGAGAAGATCTTTAGCAACAAGGTCCACGCTGCTTGTAGTGTGGCCAGTGGCGAAGCACCAATGCTTCTGCTCTGAGCTTCGTGCTGCTGCCATGGTACCTCGCTGGAAAACTGTACGAGACCATGCCCATGGTCCAGAGACGACGACGACGACTTGACATTTCCTCCACTCAGGGCATGAAAACTATCCACTTCCCATCCCTGCAGCGACTCTTTCCAGTGGCGGTCTGTCTCTACATTGACACCCGATGCCCAATCCAACACAGCTTCCAGAACAGACAGACGCTTAGTAGGGGTGAGGCCTGCATACTCCCGCGCAATGTCGCTCAAAAGCACATCAACCGACGCACCGTCGCAGATACAGTGAGCTATGCTGATCACCATCAGACTTTTGGAGTCCCTTTCGACAGGTGACTCTATTATCTGCACATAATACAGTTTCTGTGCGTCCAGGTCCAACTGCTCTTCGGCCAGCTCTAGGCAAGTCTGCGTCATGTCACCAGCCGTCGCTCCCGATTCAGCGTGTCTCGACACGACGCGGGGACTGCCTGTAACAAATCGACGCCACGCCGATTGCTTTAGTACCACCAGCGCAAATGGCGATACATCGTCGCTGCACGGCACAATGGCAGAGCGGTAAATAGCTTGCCGCTCCAGGACAGCAAGCACAGCCGTCTTGAGTACCGCGGCTGACACGCCAGCCCTGAGTGGTAGAACCGCATGACTAATATAGTTACGGCGGTCCATGGCAAAGCTCACAGCTAGCTGGCTCTGTGTGCTGGTAGCTGGCAGCACTGTTTCCACGTCAGATAACTCTACTTCATTCCCGAGATTCTCCAGGGACTTGGTAATGTGGCGCGAAGCAAAACTGGTCAGTTTCTTCTGGGCTTCTGCTTTCATATCGCTTGCAGGTCCCACGACTTCAGATGGGAAGAACACAGACCGAATGCTGGATTCTGGGTTGAGTAGCAGGGCTAGAGACGGCTGGTATCTCGGACTGTTCGAATCTGGCCACTTGTCTCGGATATGACGCAGCAGTCGCATGGCTCTTAGACTGTCGAAACCAATTTCAGCTAGCTTTGTCGTGGCCGTTACCACCGATGTTATTCCATGCCCGTCGTCTGTTGCCACGATACCCGAGACGATCTCAACGAGCTTGGCCTCGACCTTGGCATCTTCTGCGTTGGCTAAGGGTTCTATAAACTCTGTACCGAAACCCTTTATTCCAAAATGCCCAGTCTCCCGATGTAGCATGCTACGCACATACTGGGCAGCAGATTTGCGGTCCAGCTTCCCGGACGTCGTGTGAGGCAGCGAGTGCACTTCCAGAATGCGAAATGGTCGCATATAGTCTGGGAGGTAACGATTGGCTGCTTGAACGCATTCGGCTTGAACTTCCGAAAAGTCAAGGCCACTCTTGGAATCCACCACTACTAGGTTGACCACCCTTTCGGATCCAAGGGTGCTATCCGCTCTTGGCTTCCAAACACAAGCCAATGTCTGTTGCACGCCGCGAGTCTTGCTCGCTAGAACATTCTCTATCTCCTCCAGTTCGACGCGCCGGCCACTCAGCTTCACCTGCGCATCCGATATACGACCCAAAAACTCCACCACTGGCTCGCCATCTTCGTCCCATACGATACGAGCACGATCGCCTGTCCGGTAAGCACGACCCCATTGGTCATCATCGACGAATGACTTGGCTGTTTCTTCAGGCCTATGTAGATACCCTCTCCTGCTAACCTGGGGGCCAGTTAGGACAAGCTCACCCGTGCAACCCAGAGGCACTGGTTGTAGTCTCCCACGATCGTTGGTGTCCACGATGAGAGCACCACAAGTGGCTAGTGGCAAGCCTATGATCGACCCCCTTTGTTGAAATGGCACATGTCGCTGTGCTAGCGAGTATATCGTCGCCTCAGTCGGCCCGTAGCCATTGTAAATACCTTTAGGAATATCCAAAGAACGATACTGCTTGTCCTGCACAGGCGGGTTGTGGCATGAAAAGTCATGCAGAAGCCGTGTATTAAGTGTCTCACCACCGACCATGAGGCCGGTTAGAAGGTCCGGATTGATTAAGCTAGCGAAACTTGGCGTCACGTTAGTGATATCTGCCTGCAGCACGGAAATGACCCGGTCTATGTTCTGCATGGTTAGGTGTCGCAGTGCGCAGCACAATGTCGACCCGGTGCTGAGTGTCCAGAAGATTTCAAATAGGGAAATATCAAATGTCGGTGCAGCACCCTGAAACCAGCGTACTTGCCTATCGCGATGTGCTGATGGTGGGTATACAGGGAAGTCGTAGTGATGGCTAAGGGCACTGATGGTACAGGCAGCGGAAAGGTGGCTGACAATGACACCCTTGGGCATTCCTGTCGTACCAGACGTGTATAAGATGTAGGCGGCATCCATCTCTGACGTAGACGTATCAGATGGAAGCACCGGGCGAGTCGGCTCCACTTCGCACGCCTCTACAAAAGGTCCGACATCGATGACCGTCTTGCAAGAAGCCCGTAATGCACTGAGCAAATCATCCGGTGTCGCCTGTCCCACAATAATTGCTACAGGCTCTAGATCTGCTAGAAGTGCATTGCGTCTCTCCTCTGGCGCGTCAACAGGAATCGGACAGAAAGCAAAACCCGCTTTCAACACCGCAAGATAGCCAATGTAAAGCTCCGGGCACGGATCCATAGCCACGGCCACCGTCCGTAGGATCCCACTTGCTCTCATTGACGAGCTGTAGTTGTAGAGTTTGACCGCTAGCGCCGTTGCCGCATTCGATACCTGCTGGTAGGTATACTGTTGTCGTTCCTGGGTTTCTAGATCGCTCAAGAAATCTAATGCAATTCTTTGCGGATGGTTCTTCACCCTCTGTTCAAACCAGTTGTGAAGGAACGCTTGCTCTTTTCTGCTTGAGTTGTCACCCGGCCATAGTTCGATGGGCCTTTCTCTAGGTGGCCAGTTTAGTACCGATGGCTGCGACCAAGCCATAGGACTCCCTTCGCTGGCCTTCACATTTCGTGATGTGACCAAAATATCTTCCAAAGCCTTGCCTAATGCACTGAGACCTACCTGTGGGACCACATTGGCCTGTGCGACCAACTTTACCTGACCGTCCGTAGTGATGTGAAGTTGGAGTGCCTGAATTGCATTCCATATCAGTATTCTGCGACATTCTCTCACGATTTGTACAAAATTCGGCCACTCAAATACACACCTTTCCGGGGCCCATTGAAAAGTCCGTGGGGATGCCATCTGGGCGGCCGTCGTGGCGTACAAATGAATTATTAGTAACATCGTCATCGCGGTGGGCTATAATATAGCCGTTACGCGCAACGTCTTGGATGCAGAATGTCTCGTCCGGGTCGGTGACTATTCTTGATACAAGCCTGAGATAGGCGTCCTGAACTTCGCTCTCGCTTGGCCGGAATCCCAAAGAGCTAGTCCAGCTCAAATCAGGTCCGGGAGACAACAATTCGTCTTGCTCGACGTGAAGCGCGTGTAGAGGCCGAAGCTGCGTCGCTGGTGGCACAGCTAGAGATGTTGTGTCCTGCATCTGCATTTCTGATTGGCTATGCCTATTAACTGTGTGTTCAGGTTGGTTACTTGCGAATGGATTCATGTATGTGGCGTGGTGTTGTCATACAATGATTTAGATATAAGATACTGTTTTCCAATAACAGCAAGTAACCAAATTTCGAGTACCTGTTCCAGAAATCTAGAACCAGTCGTCTAAAGTGAACGGAAGGACCCAGTGATCGGGTGTTCTCGGTTTTCTCAAGACGCTAGAGCGTTTCAAATGTGGTGTAGATAGAGGCAATGGTGGCTCCCGATGTCGGTAAATTCGTTAACAAATGTGCTCATCAAGGAACAACCGGAGCGGGTACCGGAGCTTCAAATAATCAGATCTTGCTTTTCACGGACTACATTTCCAACTCAGGAAGCCACGCCCTGTAATAGACCTTCTTACGAAGGAGTATAGTAACTATTTTAATATGCAATGCCACTCTAGCTACACATCCAGCTACTCCGTACGTAAGCTCATCCATTTTTTGAGAAGCTAGTGACACTTCCCCCACGCTTTCATCGAATAACATGAGGAAATAGCAGTGAAAATATAAGCTGAAAATATAACGAATCTTTAAAAAAAATGAAAATATAATTGAAATAAGAAAAATCAGAATGCGTATAGAGACGGGTTAAAAAAAAAAGGCTGGGTATGTAAAAGAAAACGCTGTAATGAGAAGTTGAAAAAATAAATAGTAAAACGTAACGAGTACCTCTAGTCGCTGATGAGATTGATAAGATTTTTCTGCTGTGTCCCCGTTTATGTACCCACATGGTGTGCGGCATGGATTTGAGCTAGAACCTGTTTAGATACAACTCCCGACTTCCTAGCCTGAAATTAGTTTACTGGGGCACGCCAAGAATCGGTAGTACTGCACACTGTGCCGTGACATGCATGCACTAAACTACGTGGAGCAGGTCGAGTTGCGGTATTTTTCGCCCAAGAAATTTTTTCATCATGCAAGGATGATTCTTGTCCCCCAGTTGAACGGGCCTCGATAACCTCGGCATTGAACTGCATTTTTTGCATCATGAATAGGTCCGAGTAGGTAGTAAAAGAGAGAAGGATCAGATAAAATAAACTAGACGTGGAAAATACAAGTAGAGCGCGAGACTCGCTGCGAAGTCATGTGATGACGGCCTACAGAACCGAAGATTGTGCGTAGTGCAAACTCCACAGGACCAACTTTTATCAGATTTCGTCGCATAATAGTAGGTAAGGAAACTTATAATTCCTGTACGAGTGCCATGTGGCAGTAATAATCGTCCGATCTTTTTCTGTGACATGTTCAACCGTTGTGGTTGCCGCGGAATATGCACATGCAATTGCACGACTTTAAATATTATGGATACAGAAAGAACAGGATGAGTAGCAATAAATCAGAAAAAGTAAATTAAATAAAGTAAGACCCAGGTCTATATTTTCAGGTACTGAAGTAACACGTGCAGGCCCTAGTGGTTAGGGATCCTGACCCCCTAAGCGCCAGCAACCGTAATATTGGCTGCATCGCATAGTGCTCGGAACAGGCTACCGGCATTTGCATAGAGAGCAGGCACGGTATCGAATTCAGCCACGGTGCCCCGCTCCATGACCAATACACGGTCACACGAGTCAACAATGGTGTCGAGTCTGTGAGCCACCGTGAGGACAGTTGTATTGCCCATAACCTTCCCTAGCATAGTTTGTAGCTGCTTGTCAGCCCGCCCGTCGATGGACGCAGTGGCCTCGTCGAGGATGACAATCTTGGATTTTCGCACCAGGGCACGGGCAATTGAAATGAGAGAGCGCTGGCCGTGCGAGATGTTGGCGCCGTTCTCTTTGACTTCCGACTCGAGAGTGAGGACTGAAGCCGTTGCGTATCGGCTGCGATCGTTTTCCTCATCATCAGACAGGACTCGCGCCACTAACCTAGTGTCTTTTTCACTCTCATTTCCGAGACCAACCATACGTAGACATTGTGCCAACCAGGCATCGTCGTACTGCTGAAAAGGATCTAGGTTTATACGGATGGTCCCTGCTAGGAGGACAGCATCCTGACTTATCACGGAGATGCTGGAGCGCAAAAGGTGCAAGCCCATGGTGTGAATATTGACGCCATCAATGAGAATTCGACCACTTGTTGGTTCCGTTAGCCGCAAGAGAGCGGTGACAACTAGATAAGATCAGAGGGTCGGCGGTCAGCGTTTACAATAGTCAAAGAGCAAAAAATGGCGAGGTTATACTTACGAGTACTCTTTCCTGCTCCGGTTCGGCCCACAATACCAATTCGCTCGCCGGGGTGAATATTCAGTGTCACATCCTTCAGTGCGGGATCCAGTCCAGGACGGTGGCTAAGTGTAAGAGACTGAAACTGTACGTGGCCTTTACCAGGCCAACCTTGATTTTTGAGATTTTGGTCCACATGCTTTACTTCGTGTGCCGGTTCTTGCGGAACGCCAAAGGCATAGTACAGCAGTCTCTCGACGGAGTTCATGTTATTCTCAATCTCAGCGCTGAAGCGAATCATATTTCCAAATGCTGCCTGTGCAGTGACCATATACGACAGTACGACACCTCCTGAGGAAGGGTCAATTTTGTCCCGCAGCCCAATTGCAAGCAGACCAGTACCGAGCACGAGCACGGTACCGAGGAGGTCCAAACGGAGATTGAGCCAGCGGGCAGCGGCAATAGATAGCCAGTAGGCCTTATTCTCAGTATCAATTCTCTCGGCATTAGTCATGACAAAATGCTCAATGACACCGAATGCTTTCAGCGTCGGCAGGCCGCAGAGAGACTCGTCAAAGTGCTCATAGATTCGACTCCGCAAGAGGTTATTCAGACGTCGCAATTCACGCGCAGCCGGGCGGTAGTACATCCCTGTCCAGATATAGAGGAGCAGGACACCAGCAGCAATCGCCAGAAAGATTGGCAGAATGATGCTGACAACAATGACAGTGCCGATCACCTGGACGAGCGTTGAGATGAAAATGCGCAGCTGCTCGCCCACCACATTGTCAACGGCATCCATGTCTTTGCTAAAGCGATGCGTAATGCGTCCCTGTGGAGTCGTATCGAAGAAGGCGGTAGGTGCGAACAGGATGCCGGATAGCGATGCCGCATGCAGACGGTTCGAGCACCAAAAGCAGAAGAAAGCAAATACGGTGCTCATAAACAACAGACCGATAGATTGTCCGACACCCCAAGCGGCATAGCCGCCCATGTAACCACCCTCGGAGATACTGTTATACTTGTTCTTCTGCCACCAACTGAGCCATAGCGGCGAGACCACGCTGCTTCCTTGAAACACAATGATGGAAACAAAGAAGAGGGGCACGGTGACCCAGGCATTGCCAAACTGGAGGTACCGTAAATATGTTTTGCCACTAACCGTGCCGACCAGGCGCTCTTCACGTTGCATGATTTCTTTGCCGCGTTCCTTGAGCCCACTAACAGGTTCAGATTTCTTAATTGGAGGCGTCGTAGAAGAATTCTCCCCGGCTTCAATATTATTTTCGTCGGACATGTGAGACTCGTCTAGTGTGGCAGCACTGCCAGCATCTTTTCTATCTCCGTCTAGTTCGGTGGTAGGCGAAACGTCCCGCTCAGAAGCGACGGAGCTTGAATCCTGGGCTGTTGATGATGACATAATGTAATCCGCGAATGGTCCCTGGCGACCTTCTAGCTGATTATAGGTGCCCTGTTCCACAATGCGGCCGTTTTCCATGTAGATAACGTGGTCAGCCTGACGGGCAAACCTCATGGAGTGCGTGACAAGCACAATTGTTCCCTCGTTAGCCCGGCGTGTCTGATTAACCACGTTTTCAAATACTTTTGAGCCCACATGAGCGTCTAGAGCAGAGAAACAATCGTCAAGTAGCATCAGCTGACTTCTGCCATAAACCGCGCGAGCCAGGGATATGCGCTGCTTCTGGCCACCCGAGAGCGAGACGCCCTTCTCTCCGACAATCGTCATATCGCCTTCAGGTAGCATTTCGAGGTCCTGATGGAGGCAGCAGCGGTGGAGCACTTCTTCGTACCATGCCCCATCGAACGGACGTCCAAAGACGATATTTTCGCGCACGGTCTCGCTCAGCAGCCAGGCTGCTTGCGGAGCATACGCCAATACCGACGCCGACGGCGGTGAAGTCAAAGCAGAGTGGTCCAGGTTAATGGAGCATGCCTCGGCTTGGACCAAGTGCATGTCGCCGAGAAGGGACCGGAAGACGGATGATTTTCCGGCAGCCACAGGACCGACAATGCAAACAACCTGGCCCTTTTTCACCTCGAGCGAGTCGATATAGAGATTAGGTGATCGTTTAGAGGTTGTACTGTCAGCATTACTATCAGATATCTCCGGCTTCTCAGAACTTTCACAGCTTTCCATATCGCATCGGGCAGCATGAAGCTGCTCGCTATCGTAATACACAAATGTAGCATCCCGGAGTTGGACAACAGAAACTGCCTCACCGGCGACCTGGTTTTCTTGATCTACTCTTCCCTTTTCGGCAAGTTCCTTTCGTAGTGCCGCATCTCGTGGAGTTGCGCTGTCCGAGGCACGCAAGAACGCGGACAAACGCTCCACTGCTGCTCGAGCATCTGCAATAGTTGAGATAGCAATGGGCAAAGCGCCTAATGGTGTGCGCATCAGGAGGAAGAACGTGAGAGACGAGAAAACCTTGCTGGCGTTCATGCCATTTCCGGTCGTAGCGCCGTAGCACACAATGCTCGCCACCGATGCTAGTGTAGGAGCCGTGAACGAGACGGCAATGTTAATGGCACGGAACAGCATGCGCTTACGAATGTAGACAACCTCATCAGAGCGCAAATGACCAATCTTGGAGAGGATACTTTTCTCGTAGGCGTTGGTTTTTGTCAAGCGGATTGTCGATACGGCTTCCACCACTGCCTTTATGCGCTTATCGGTGAAAGGCATACTGTTGCGGCGAAGGCGGAAGAGGTTCTTCATCATGTACGTCTGCACAGGATAGAGCAATGCCAGCAGGCCAAACCCCGGAAGTGCACTGTAGCCCAGTGTCCAGATAGTCAAGCCAAGACAGAGCGCAATCTGTAGGAAGCTTGTCCAAACTGAGTGGAAATAACCGCAGCAAAAGTCGATCCGAGTAACATCAGCGCTCATGAGGCTCATGAGTTTTCCCGTCTCAAAGTTTCCCTTCAGTTTGGCTTCCTGGGTCAGCTGGGTGGTCGCACGGCGGTAGATGACATGCATCAGAGCAGCGCGCATGAGAATTCCCGATGTAGCGGATCTGTAGAACCCATGGATATTTGTCACGACGGAGAAAGCGAGGATCGCAAATATGCCAACGGCATAGCCGAATCCGGAGCGGTATGCCTGCTGCGAGGGGTCATTGAGGGTCTCGATAAAAAAACGAATTAGCAATGGCGAGATCATTTGTGTCGTATCGCCAAGCATACGAAGCAGACCCCCAAGCCAGAACCTGCGAAAACAGACATCGCTGAGGGCAAGGGCCAGGACCGTTGCCTCGCTGTGCTTCCTTGCCCAAAAAGGCCTCCATGCTAGCCAGTGGCCGGAAGGTCTCTGTTCTCTATTTGCCTCGAGCCTGGCAGCCCATGCCCTTTCCAGGCGATCGGCATGGTCAATAGACAGTGCAGTGTTGGGAAGGTTGTAGAGGTCGTATTCTTGGAGTGGTCGGCTGTAGCCCGTACGTAGCAGCGCACCTAGCCAGTCGAATGTGAGAATAGACAGGATTCCCGCGTGTGCTTCTGGTGTGACAGTTTTGTAAGCGTTGTCCGAGCTGCCAGCCGTGCCGTTTTCAGTACTGGATAGAGATGCTATTTTCGATTTCAGCTGCCGCTCTGTCAATTTACTCTCGATCGGCTTCTGCGACAGGAGCGGCACCCTTCGGTACCATTTTCGTGGCGCGAACGTTTTCTGGCCCTCACTCAACATGGTGCATGTGTCGTTTCCTAGTCTTTGATATAGGCGAGAGCATGTCAAGTTCTTGTTTTTCCCATAATTGAATTGGAAGCTAGACTTACAGACTCACATGTGATCGTTAGACGCGACGGGGGCAATATACTGGCACACTTTGGTGGAGGTCTAGAATATCTCTGCCCTGACTTCCAGTGTCTAAAGTGTAGGAGACTACCGAGAACCAACACCTCTAATAAGGACATTAGGGACCAACCAACCTAGCATCTACCTACTACTTAGTACGTAAGACATTAACTAGTACTGTGTAAAGTGTACTCGTAAATCATAATCCCTGAACAGGTAGGTAGTCCGAAATAAAACCGGTACGTGCTCATCATGTACGTACTTAACTCTAGTCTACGAGTACTCGTACTTTACTACTCGCGAGTAGGGGCCGCTGTTAGCGTACTGTGTGGATCCTTAATATCAGAATAAAACAAAAACAAAAACAAAAACAAAAACGGTAGATTTCTTTTAATTCCTGTTCTCTCTTCATTTTGTGACAAATATCTCATTCATATGCGCTCCGTATTCATTTTCTTACGCGTACTTCCCTTTCCTTGGAGCTGGTGCAGGAGCACATCTCAATAATCGGAATAGCGCGAATTCAATGTTCCATCCATACTCGTACACCATATACGAGTACATTAATGCCCCCCACATATCCACACACACCCTGTACACAACTAGAAAAAGTCATCTGCGAACTCGGACTGCCTAGCTTCCTCTATACGAAGTGTCCCTCCTGCAGGAATCGATCTCGCTGCAGTGCAATCAACATGGATGTCTTGTGAGGCAAGTGGAAACGTTTCTTCTTTTCCATGGGGATAAATCTCTCCTGAATCTGAATATTGATCTTGCCATATTCGGGCTCGCCAATAATCTGCTTCGTACGTGGGTCGCGTAAGAAGGCATAGTGCTTCATAGAGCTGTTGGCCGCCTGGTACCGCTTACCGCCCCGGAACTTCTCCTCTCCGACCAGGAAATGAGTGTTCTGGTCGAACTCGCCCACCACCACGTTACAGTTCGATCCGATGAAGCAAGCCACATTATCCTCCATCACATAGCCAATCTCCATATACCCGGCGAGTTGGTCATCCCACCCGTAGACGCATGACATGGAGTGCGGATCGGCTAGCTGCGATGCCAGATACTTATGATGATGCTCGTCAGGACCACGCTCTCGCCAGCCCGCATTAACACGGTCTGAGTTCTGCCACCGCGCATAGTGCTCAAAATGCACCGAATTGCTGGCGTCGATATGGTATATCCGCAGTAGCTGGCCCAGCTCGACCACGTAGCGTGAGTAAAGCAGTGTTCCAGGTGGTGGCTTCGGAGGCCGGACCGGGTGGACAGTACAAACGTTGCCGCCTCGTGTGAAGCCCTGCTGACTAGGGAAGCTACCGCTTATACCAAATCCGGGAAATAACGTCGTCTCCGGGCGGCAACGAACCCACGTCTGGTTTGGTGGTGCACCAGCACCCTGCCAGAAGGCTTCCCGGTGCATCCAAAAGACAGCTTCCTTGGGGACATCTGTGGTGGTTGATACGCATGGCGAGTAGGGGGAGATCACGCCCATACCTGTGCTGCGCAGGAAGGTGGCTAGTCTTTCATCGTTAACTAGGACAGCCTGTATGCTCTTGTCTCGCAGTTGGGGATGCAGCCATAGGCCATAGATGGAAGCCCACAACAAAGAAATGTCCTCTGTATCAGGGTTGCCGCTGATTGTGGTTGTGGCTATGGCTTTGTACTGCAACAGATCGTCGACCTCCGCCACGTTTTCGTTAACCATAGCCGGCGAGATGCGCACTTTCTCTGCCGCTGCCGTCCAGCGAGACAATGTTTTCCCTTCACCTTGGCCAATCTCAAACTCTACCAACTTCCCAGTGACAGTCTCGGTAATCCATAGCTTGACATTTCCATCTGGCAGTATGTAAACTGTCCTGCCCCCATCTTTCCCCTGCGACACAGAGTCAGTCGTTCCGTTGATAGCGCAGCTCATTTTCTTCTTGCTTTAATACAATAGATAGATATGGTTTTTCTTATAATCTTCTGTTTTTTTTGTTACGTTAGTCTTCTAAAAGTCAAGGGATTGGCATCAAGTGCAATTATAGGAAAAAGTAGGGAGATTATGCTTAACAGGTGTGGTTCATAGCACCAAGAACTCTCTAGCATTAGTTCTTGCCCTTTACGGCAAGAATCGTACCAGAGCTCGGCATTTAAGAGGCATTTAACACTTACCACGTCATGATCACGCTAAGGAATAATGGAAATTGTATTTTCATTAATAATACTACCATGGAGTGTGGTCGATAAGGATTTTCTTTCTTTTTACTCGCACAAGTAAGTTGATGATATGGGAGTTCCGTCCTATCCGAATTACTCCGCATATTTTCTAATAATTTTAAGGGCTATTGTTTTTTTTTGGTCATTATACTGTATTGTTTAATTTTCCGGTCTAGAGCCATTCCAGGTCTGTGTGCCAAGATGATATTCAAGAAGAGAAACGAAAGTACGAAAATTTTCGATCTTATCTGATGAAATAAGATAAAAATTTTGTAATACAGCACTCCACCCAAAAATTTTCAGTCCCCACTGTACAGTGCATATAATTCTTTACACACGTACGAGTACCTAGACAGGAAAGAGCTAATCCAGTGTGGGTTGTGTTGGCTTCTAGCGTATGTAACCATCTTCTAGTCAAGTAAATTGAAGAAAGTGTCATAGTATTAGGCTTCGCCTAACCGCATATTCAATAAGCGGACAGGCAGTTAACCGGACCCGGCACGAGTCCGCGCCGCCCCTTCCCCTATTGCGGATCCCTACAAGGAGGCGGTATGGGTATATAATTGTCGTGTCATAGCTAGATTCTTCCCTGCTCGGTATTGCTTTCAATATATTCTTTTCGTGCTCCCTACTCGCAGTCCGCCATAGGTAGCCCATAACAGAAAGCTCGGTTTAAAGTAGAAGAGGCAGGCCACGACAATAGCGTGGACGTACATAGTATGTCATTGGCTTTGCCGTGAAACGATTTCGGAGAAAGTTTTAGTTGTTAAGACTCTTGAGAAGAAACGGGTTTATACAGTAATAATCCGCCTTTCTCTAGAATCTTGTACGGCGCCCTTTTCCAATACTTTGAAAAGGTAGTAAGTGTATGTAGTAGAGTAGTTAGTTCTGAAGCGGAAAACACTTAAGTAGACACGCACATACAAAATAACAATTTGCTGCACTCTCCTATACTTGTCTACTAGATTCGCCTTAAGCAGTATGTATTCATGTCGCTATCTATACTTTACTTACATGCCCGCCTAGACCGGATTCCAATTTCGTATTGTCTTATTATTTCGTAGCCATTAGATCCAGACTTCCTAGGTGACCAAATTTCAGGACGATAGTAGTAGGAATACCAAAGTCAGGTAGAAGACAGCATTAATCACGTGCCTAAAGGTGGGGAGTACGTATTACAAGAATATATTTTTGTCCCTAATCTAATGAGAGGAGGTGGTCTATGCCCAAATATAGATATCGCTAGTAATACGCATCTACTACGTGCAATACACATGTCCTACTGTTCTCATTGCTTGTAGGACAGACTTCTAGACAGACGCCTGGCCTATATACGGTACGTCCAACATTAACATCGTAGTGACTACCTCCCTTCCGATTGCTAGACGGTAAGTCACACAACGAATTTATCGTGATCTGGCTGGTACTCCTGCCGGGGCACTGCTTGGACGCTTCCGACTAGTAGACACGTAGGGACATATTGTCTGTTTGGGTGACGACATTGCACGACATACGCGTCACATGTGTGACTGATCTGCGGTGTACTACTTGTTATGCCGTCTATAGACGTCTAAACCGTGACAATTGTCCTTATACTAGGGTATCGTACGTAAGTCGGACAACAGCACATAAAAGGAAAATACTGTGGCATAGTTCTCAGAGAATTTAAGCAACTTAAACGTCACCTTTTTACATCATTATTACTGAATTACAGATTTATAAGGCATAGAACGTATGACAGGATTTCAGCAAGCCATACTTCTAGATAGAGAATCATCCAATTTACATATCTTTTATAGACATATTATCTACCTGGAGATTGACAGCATTGGTTTATTTTCTTTTAGTTAGTGTCAGTACACTAATGCTAGACTAGGTTTGGAATCGGTGTATATCCACGTCCGCCATGTAATAGTAATGGTTAAATTTGATTTACTGTAAAGTATGGTGCCATTTACTTCAATCATTATATTAAATACCAGAAAGATCTAATAGTCCTTTAATATTTTCTTAAAATAATAATATAATATATAGTTAAGAAAGGTTTTATTTTTATTATAGACATCCTACTTACCGATCTCTGTACAGTACTGTTGAAACTCCAGGTCAGTGCGAAGGCGTTGTTGGCATCCTTTTTCCAACACTACATAAACGTCAAAAGCTTGGCCATTGTCTCCCTCATACCGATATCCAGGCAAAACGCCTAGTATACCTTCAAAAGGTGGGACAGGCAGCCGCAATGCTGCTGGAAGACCAAAGCCAAAGTCGAATGTTTCCATTGCTTTCATAGCCGTCCAGCTCGTGCTCACGACATTTTCCGGACGCCAGATCCATCGCATCTCTTCTCGACCCTCAATTCCACGTCGAACAGCGACTAGGTCGGGAATTGTATCTCGGGTAAGCATTTGAGTAGCGGCACGGATCCGTTGTGCTGCTAGTCCTAAGCCATGAGTGTCCTCGGACACTATATCAGAAATAGTAATTGGTTCGGTGACCATCATACTAAATCCGTTGCCGAAATAAGACAAGGGCACGACGTCGTTGCCGAATCGGCCGCGGGAGTCTACCGGATGGGCAAATTCTGTTGTGGTATTCTTGGGAAGTGGCTGTCCGGCATTTAACACTTGTTCCAAGTAAGAGATGCGCGCGCGAGTCATGCACCGCCAAACCAGGCCACAAATGACGTCATAAGACGATACGAACCCTTCCTCAGGTCGGCAGATATCTTTGAGCTTAGCAACCTGCGCGCCCCCGAAGCGATAAAGGGAAATGTCGGTTGGGGGCGGCATTGCTGGCTCAGTGAGCGCCTCACCCGAAACTTTCTCGGCTAGTGGGTGGAAAGAGAAGCCGCGAATAGTTTTCTTCTTACACTGCACCTCCTTCCACGTTAGTGGCACAGCATTGCTGTAGCTAAAGTATGCACGGTCAAGGATAGGTGCAAACGTTGGCAGTGGCTTGTTATGTGTAGCTGCTCGCGAGCTGGCGGACCACAGACGAAGTGTATGAGCAATGCTGTGTGCATCGGCCACCATATGATGCATAGCGGCAACGAGAATGAGACCGCCGCCACGGAGGAATGTGACTTGAAAGGATGACACGGGACAGCCAGTATCACGGCGAAAGCCAGCGAGATTAGATCCTGGTGGTGTTAGATCCACGGAATGACCAGAGAAAAAGTCAGCCGGAAATCCAGTGGCAGCCAAGTTCTCGTAAGTTGGGAACGACTCGTTGCTAATGTTCTCATCCCGGTCAATGTGATGGGCATGCAGCAAGACGGGCTCATGGTTTTCGCGAACCACAGCAATACGTCCGAAATCGTCCAGAAGCTTGCCACCAACGATTGGCATGCACGTTAAAACATTCTGAAGTCCAATCTGCAAGTGGCGCAGGACGACCTCCCGGTCACCAGAAAAAGAGTAGGCCAGACATGGAATTGTATGATTGCCAGTCATGGTCTGGTCTAAATCTGACAATTCGAAGCGAGTTGTTTCCGGCAGGTTGGCATGGCCACGTGGTAGGATTGGGAATGACTCCATTGTATGGTATTGTTTGATCTTGCTCTTCGTTCGTTTTATGAAAGTAAATATTACTGACAAACTATGTTAGAGGAGGAGAGTGCAGGTTAATGATGGATCGTAGATAATTTTTATACTAGTTGGACATAGTACCACGTATATATACACTGCCTTGGCCAGATATCAGCTTCTAAATATAGCACGTGGCGGGTATATTAGTTGTGTTCTAAATACTTACGGAGTACGTACAATGTCAGATATTAAGATGGTTCCTATGCGTTGTTTTGTCATAGCGCGGTTATTAAATGCTTCCCCCGCTATTATTAGCAGTACAAAGTGCTTAAGAAAAGCAAGATTCCAAATAAATCTAACGCTATCTTTTTCTAGTATCCGCTTGTAGTGGAAGCTGTTAGAATAAGTCCTATAGTTAATTACTCCGTCTACGCCGTGTACAGTAAGCAACAAAATATAAGGTAGAGGCGTGTAGATATTGTTAAGAATATATAATTACGTAAGGTATTACTAATTATATATTCGTAATAAGGTTTTTAGTAAGCACACACACCTAGATTAAAATAGCTAATTACATTTATATAAGGACAGTCCTCCTCTCTTCTATCTAGTCTTTTATTAAGCATCTAAGAAATACACTTATTTTCCCTAGCCACTATTAAGTACAGAACTACCTACCACACATATATAACTATATATACTACTAATAACTGTTATAGTAAGTACGGAACTACCTACCACACATATATATAACCACATACACTACTAACAACTGTCATAGTACGTAGAATAGCATAGGGAGGGACCATTAACTAATCAGTCAATAGTCCCTCCTCCTATACCATGCTCTATAAGCGGCTTGCTAGCAGGCAGGGACGGAGGGAGACGCACTTGTAGGCGTTACACGTAAAACTTGTGTAGCTAATTTCGTCTATTAAATTCCTTGCTATCTGTCTGTCTTTCTAGTGGCTACGTCTTGTCTACTTATACCTTTTAAAGTAGAGGGTGTTAAGGTAAAGCCTTGACCTAATTTGCCTTCTATTTTAAGTATAGGTGCTGTAATATTAGTTGTAGTATATACTCTACACTTACTCCTCCCTACACTTTACTTTAAAAGTATAGTTAAAGGGAGGTAAAGAAAGAAAGAAAAGTAGATTAGACAAAAGAAAATTAAAGAAAGATAGTAAAAAAAAAAAAATTTTATAAGAAAAGAATAAAAATAGTTGGAAAGAAAGAAAGAACAAAGACATAGGAAAGGAAAAGAGTAACTAGAGAAACATAAGAAAGAAAAGAAAAGAATAGTAAGGCTAATCGCCTAATTACTTGTCCGCGTCCTCCACTTCGTCCTTAGATATATTAAGTAGACAATGTCTTACTACTATCTATTAATACTAGAGCTAGCTCTAGCGCTAGTTCTTAAGGTCCTTAAAACTTGTTTAGGCTCTATTGTAGCGTTTATAGGCGGCGGCTAGGGTGGCTAGCTATCTAGGCCACCCTTTAGAATATAGTAGTAGCAGACTACGCCTAGGTGCTAGGCGGTAGGGTCCTACACACTAAAGCAGGAAGCTGTAGCGCCTAGGCTTGGCGTAGGCCTAAGTTAATAGTATAACGTAGTTCTAGCCGTGCTTTGTCTTTTTATATTAAGGAAGTACAAGCTACGTCTATAGTAGGTCCTTTTACTTGTTGTTAGATCTAACAGTGTCTATAGCACTCTTAAACCTAAGGTTGCTATATACTAGCAGAGTAGACGGGCTTGTTAGCTTAGGGCTAGGGCTTAACAACAAGGAAGGAGAAGAAGGAGGGTTTGTGTTATAATCTAGTAATAACTCTAGGGACTTAATAGCGTTTAATAGTAAAGAGGAAGGGGGAGGAGGCAGGTTTGTATTATAATCTAGTAATAACTTTAAAGACAACGTTGTAGGAGTCTACTTCTTACTATCTAACTTTTCTATAGTGTTTAGCTCTTTTTACTTCTCCTTATAGCCTAGTACAAGGTAAATACTTAAAATTTTATTAAAGAGTTTCTACTAGTTAACGCTTAAGTTATATCCTATTAAGGCGCCTATAAGGTTATATACTTTAGCTAGGTTAACTTGCTAAGTATAGAATATATTAAGAATCTAGGCCGCTTTTAGTTAACTAGTATAAGCAGGCGCTATAAGCTAGTAATCCGCTTATAAAGGCGGCTATAGTAGTTTAAAAGAAAGGGTAGTTTAATTTAACAAAGTCTTTAACGGCTTTACTAGGTTATCTGCCTTATTTTCCGTTATAAACTACCAGTACTATTTTATAAATACTGCTTAGAGTAGTAGTCTTGTTAAGTAATTAGGTTAGGGTTAGGGTTAGGGTTAGGGTTAGGGTTAGGGTTAGGGTTAGGGTTAGGGTTAGGGTTAGGGTTAGGGTTAGGGTTAGGGTTAGGGTTAGGGTTAGGGTTAGGGTTAGGGTTAGGGTTAGGGTTAGGGTTAGG